>JAXRKP010000036.1:540000-635000 GCA_037039925.1 Doris montereyensis | reverse complement strand
AGTTGAGATCCCTTCGGTTTGAACGCCAGTCACATCTTTCAACAAAATCGACAGCATTGAACAGTGCCCAGGAACACTCATTAGTCGGTATCATTCATGGGATGAAACGGCTTAAATCTAACAGCAGATTTTCTCTGATTTCAGAAGGTGTCAAACCTGATTGGTGGAAGATATACGTCCCATCACCACAAACAAAGAAAGAACTTTGGTGGTAAATTCTCACCATTCATTTCTCCAAAGTCTGAACCAGAAAAACTTGAAAGAAGACACGCCATTCGAGTGGTCCAGAAGATTGAGCACGTCTTTGCACAGATGAAACTTTCAACTGATGCATGTCTCAAATACTACAACACAGAAGCTCCAACATATGTGATGGTAGATGCAAGCATAAAAAGGTCTGGGAGCTGTTATCCTACAACCAGAAAGACAAGCACAGGATACACAGAACAAACATTATTTTTCACTCACGTCCGGAGAAACAAAATTCAACTGAAAGATCTATTATATTTTTTCGACTGTAACAGACCCTTTATTCTATCTGATCACAGACCCTTAGAAATGATCTAAGAAATCATTGTCAGGCACCAGTTATTTTCAGATACAGGGCTATGACTACAACATAAAACTATTGTCAGGGAAATCATTGGCATTGCAGACGCTCTAAGTAGACTACCCAACTTGAACAAAACAGAAGAACTCAAACCTGAGATCAGTAGATACAGTGAAATTCAAAGATAGCAGACTAGGTGCACTCCAAGTGCAGCCAGAGACCCAGTAATCAACAAGCTGGATGGAAATCATTCACTATCATAAGTTGGCCTGAAACAATAAATAATTGCCCAGAGACATACGACCATATTGGCCAATGCACGAACTGAGCATCGATGATGGGTTATTTAAAGGTCAAAGCATTCTAATCAGTAACACAACATTGAAACCTTCACACAGTCATATAAAAAACTATAGTAAAAACAGACGTCTACTGGCCTGGAATGCACAAAGACATTGAAAACATTCAAACAATGTGAAACATGTCAAAAATATGCTTGCACAACAAACAGAAACACTCATTGTGATATCCCAACGAAACCATGGACAACCGTTGGAACAGACATCTTTTCCATAGATGGAACAGATTACCTCATAATAGCTGACCATTACACAAAGTTTCCGATAGTTGAGGAATTTCCTGCACATCAAAAATTGTCAGAAATATGGAAATTTTGTTATTTGGCATCCCAACAGAAATCAAATCCGACAACGGCCCTCACTACTCAGGGACAGCTTTCAAACAATTCACAGATGATTGGAACATACTTCGATAGATTCGCACAGTCCCGAACGGTTTCATTGAGAGGCAAATAAAAACTGTGAAGAAAAGCCTCCAGAAAGCCAAGGAATGTAACGAAGACATTCACCTCGCATTACTCAGGTTGAGAACAACCCCAATTAGTAGCAAACTCAACAGCCCTTCAGAAATAATGTTTGACAGGAAAGTAAAGGACACTTTACCAACAAAAGTCTTTTACAAATCCAAACAAAGAGAACAAACTTCAAGAGAGCTACAAAGAAGACAAGAACTGCAAAAACTGTACCACGACAGAACAGCTAAAGACTTACCACCACTATACAGAGGACAACCAGTCACGGTACTTGATCCAGACTCCCACAAATGGACAAAGGCTACAGTGATGAAAACACTACCTCAACAGAAGCTGCAGTCCAAAGAAATGACGGTACCACCATAAGAAGGAACCGAAAACACTCCGTGAGCGCCCAGGTTCCACAACAGTAACATCAAATCCAAAACCAAGTCACCGAAATAGCAACCGAGAAGGAGAATCCAAAAACTACGCGGTTGCAGATCTAATGCTCACCACAAGTGGTCAAGTCCTCAAACTTACCACAAGATATCCGTCGCAATAATAACAGTACACATGCATACAAACACATAACTAGAAGCGGCCGTGTGGTGAGAATGCCCGTCAAATACTGAGTAGGAATGTGCAATTAGTTAACAGGGCTGTGCAGCATGCAACAATATCATTTTGTTAGAAAGATCTGTGCATCCACAATAGTTAATGCACAATAGGTGCAATGCATGAGTTGTTATGTTCACTAGGATCAAACATTTCTCATTTTTCATTAGCATTTTAGATCAGTCTTCACAAACAAACATGATTCATAGTTATTCCAAGTCATGGAAGAACATTGTTCAAGATTATAATTTTAGTTAATGTTGTTAAACTTTGTTCTCCAAGAACATTTTATTTAAGAACATTCTGATTTTACTAGAATCATTTAGCTATTTCGTGTGCCACTTCCAAACACTGACAGAGCTCATAGTTCTAACCCCACAGAGTTCACTAATGAAAATTATCATGATTCATTTATTTTTAGAAGACCAAAATACTCTCCTCATTATCACTGGTACATGAATGAAAGATTTTTCTTTATTTTAATGCTTCTATTCTAACAAATAACATATGTACCCCAGATGAATTTATGTAGCATCAATTTTCATAATCTCATATTGATAACAACAGTTAACTTGAACTCCTCATTTTGAAAACATTAAGTTTTATTGTCATTCAACATAAAGTTCTAAAGTAAATTTGGATGTAAGCTCAACATAAACACATCCTTATCTTTATTTTAGTGGTATCGATTATGTCATATTATGTTTCATTCTAGAATCATAATAAATGTATTGGACCTAATTTTGTTATTGTCAGAATTTCTCTTTTATCTACCATTAAATTTCATTCTGAATAGATCATTGTCGATTTATTTTTCATGAGAGATAGACCAATAGGGTTTTAAGTTTTATTTATGTAAACTGAGAGGGTAAGCCTAGAAATAGTTTTAGAGAGCGACATTTGAAGGTAGTAGGAGAAGTTTCTGTCACATTCAATCTTCAAGTTAAAGCCCATTTTTTTGAAGCAGTAATAGTAGTAGTAGTACCGGTAGTAGGAGTAGTACATCCTTTTAACATTCAAGATTTCAAGACACCTTCATTTACTTGTTTACGATTGGTTTTGCCTTTTCAAATCGGTTGGTATTATATCTGCTCATTGGTTAAGAAAGACACTTCTGCTCATGGCGTCGTCTTCTCTCTCTTAACTCTCTCTCAGTTGATGCGATCTTTCTAGAGTGTAGGAACAAATTTCTTCTTGGTTATTGTTGAAAGATGACAACGGCTTTTTTCAGATTCTCTCTCCACACACACACACACACATGGTTGCTTACGTGCTCTCACATAGGGTTAAATACGCAGTGGTAGGGTGCTTGTTTAAAGAATCCTGATCAACGCTCACATGTACTGTTGTATTGTGTTAATATTAGTCTTCCAGCTGCAATGCAGGCACATGAGTAAAGATTTCTGGTACTGCAGATGAGTATGGATTTTTTTTCACGATCTATGTTCTAGTTCCAGGCTAGTCACACCTTATATTATGCTTGGTCCAAACATTGAGCAAGAGCTTGCATTAATCTAGTGAACACCACTCATTTATATAATTTTTTTTCTAATATCTGGGACTCAGTTCCTGTTTCTTCATGGGAGAGAGTTTCTTTATCCCTAGTAATTTAACTAAATTAAGCAGAGAGAGGCCATATTTAAGCTGTACAAGTGAGAGAGAGAAGAGAGAGAGAGAGAGAGAGAGAGAGGAGAGAGAGAGAGAGAGCGAGAGCGAGACAGAGAGCCTAGAGCTGCCCCTGGACCCCGGGCGTTTATTTTCAGAGAATTTCTCAGATGCCATTTACATCCTGATCATTTAGAGCCAGAGAGAGAGAGAGAGAGACAAGGGAAAAAGGAAGGAGAGAGAGAGTAAAATTAGTAATACTGGTGGTGTTTAAGAGCTAGAAGTAGTCAGTAGTGGTAAGAGGTAGTAGAGGCACATCTACATACCTGTAACATTCAAGATTTCGACTTTAATCGTGCGCTTTTTTGAGTTTTTCAAATTATGCCTCATTTTATTATTTTAGAGAGGAGAGCCTTTTTCAAATCGGTTGGGTTAAAAAGCCCCAGAGAGAGAGAGAGAGAGAGAGAGAGATAGAGAGAGTGCTTAAAAAATCTCTATCTCTCTATCTATATATCTCTCTCTCTCTATATATATATATATATATCTATCTATCTATCTACATATCTATCTATCACACACACACACACACATACATACATACATACATACAAATAAATACACACTCTCACATAGGGTCTACAATGCAAGATTGCTATAGGATCCTGATTAACACAGGCACCTGTAGTAGTGTGTTAATATTGCATACAGGCAATACTACAGGTGGGCTACAATACTACATGAGTATTAATAATAAAAAATTCACGGCGGCATTATATTACTTTAGGGCTAGTCGCATATGCTTGGTAGAAAGTTTCGGGCTTGACTTGATTAATTAAGTGAAGCTACTTTGATTTGAGCTTTCTTTTAATATCTGAGACTCAATTTCAACATGGGTGGATAGCGGGCGCTACTGGCAGATTCTTCATCTTTCCTTTTCCTCTTTTATCTAATCTTTAATCTTGCTGTTTACTTTCACCTGAGATCAATGTATATGTTAGGGGGATAAACTTCAATAAAACAAACAAGTCCAAATGACGTCCATGCCCTTTAGAACCCACGTCCGTAAGGGAGATAACTCACATGTTGACATTAAAAAGAACTTCTATTGTTTAGCTTGGATTAGGAGTTTGATTCCAAGAGTGTTGCATTATAAGTAGCCATTATTGAGGTAGAGAGAGGGGGAGGTGGCATACTTGAAGAGGAATATTTATACGGGCATATTGTAGTTGTAGAAAAATGTTCTGGAAGGAAGTAAAGTGATTGCAAAGAAAATTGCCATGGAAGAAAGTGAGAAAGAAAACATGAAAAATATGATGGAAATTAGTGACGGATGATAAAAGAGGATGAAGAATGTTTGGTGAAAGAGATGGATTTGAATGTAAAGAAATGAAGATAAAAAAAAAGAAGAGACGATTCACTTGTTTTCATCTGTTCTTGGGTTGTTTTCTTTTATTGAGTATTTTGTGTGTGTGTGTTTGAGTAATTATTTGGCTAGAACCTATCAGGGGGAGGGAGGGGGCTCACCTTTTTAATAACTGCTATGGGATGTTACTTCTACAACATGCACATAGCACCTGTGAAATTTTAACTTTTTATAGCATCAGAGGATGAATAGTCTGCAAGACTATAATGGCTTGATGTACTTTTTGAAAAAATAAACCCTTAGATTATATATAGGTAGTTACCATACAGACTCACAAAACGCTGTCTTGCCAGTCTAGCAATGTACTACTAAAGGACTATGATGATAGTGATACAGATCTCTCTTGAATTTTGATTCTAAAAAGTTGGCATGTCTGATAACATTGGGTTTTTTATATTGCTGCCCTCTTTATATTTCTTGTACTTGTATTTAAATGCAATGCTCTTACGTAATACTATTTTGAAATTTTAAAGGGAGATAAAGTTCAGGGGTTTTTTCAGAGCTTGTCCCCATCACTGATACTAATGATAGATTCTGCTACAAGAACATATTTTCAAATATGCATTATGGGGTCATGTGACCATGGCAGCCATCTTGGATCTTGACAATTTCTATTGTTTTGGTCATATCCTTGTGAAAATGACAGTGTATGGCCACAAAATTTTGAATCATAATATGTTCTACTCATGATTTGTGGATTGTATTGTAGTGTAAAGAAGACAGAGGAAAGGGAAGACTTCTCAATAATGTGAAAAAAAATACATTTATGTGACACCGTTATGTCTGAGATGTGAGTAGTTTCATTGGCTGAATAGCCATCGGCCATTATCGTAACCCGTATGGGATAGGGATTTCCGATTTTTTGGCACAGAGGTTCCTCCATGTTTTGTTTAATTTTTATACAGACACAAGCACCAGCCATCCGTCCCCCCACCTCGCCAGTCTTCATGAAACCGTTGCTACCGGCAGATATTTATGGGTTTTTAAGCCAATCAGTTTGAACTTTATCCCCACTTTCATTGTTCTGAAACTGTTGCTAGCGAAGAATATGTCTTTTTGAGCCAATCAGTTTGGACTATAACACCCCCACGTGTCCTCCTGATGTACTATTTATATTCTGTTTATTTGCTTGCCCAGCCTCTCTTTGCTGGGTGCATCTGGTAAAATGTGCTGAATACATTCTGTGGACATTGCGTGTCTTTGAAAATAGCCGTAAATTTCTTTAATATGTCATGAACCGAGACATCAAGACCCAGTGACAGTAAGGTGCGGGCAGCCTGGCCTTTGATGCCTCGTCTTGTGACCAGTTTGATGTCACTTTCCGCACGTCCTTCTTTCAATAGACATTGTACCTATTGTGTGGAATGGTATTGAACCTTCTTGTATTGTCTTGAACGTTCTGGAAATTTCCATTTGTGGAAGAGTCTTTGTTTTTAAATATAAAAAGGGCAGTTTATCTACGATTGGAGTACTAGAAATAGATATATGATAAGTACGAGATAAGTACATGACTGTGGTCCACCTGTATATGTCAACATTGTGAAATTGCTTCACTTCATTGATTGATTGTCGACTGAGTTAAATAAACGTTTTTGTTGTAATTATTAATTGAGCGTTGGCATTGTGTCTACGCCTTCGTCAGCATCTAGATCAGAGAAAAATTGTCTCACTCCAATACCCTTCTGAAAAATGTGTTAATCAGTCAAGCAATATTGTTGAGTTTGGAAGAGCTGTCCCAAAGCCATGATAAATAAAGAGCAAAATATGATTGGCAGCCTGTGGTCGTGGCAACCACTTCACAATAAAATCCTTTTCTTACTCTATAATAGAAGGATCTATTCTTAGCACTTGAAACCTTACACCTCCTATCTACTTGGACACTACCAAGATTCACTAATCCGCGATAAACATCAGTTTTTCTAATGTGCTTGACTGACCAATCAGAAAGCTAGTTTTAGGCTTTATTTCAGTCAATGAGAGAAATACTCTAAAAATAGACACATTCGCGCCACATGGTTTGTCAGGGCAAGACAGAAATAGCTGCCCATTATGCCACAGGTGTTAGTGTGACTGATTTGATGTTAACACTGGTTCCATTACAAAGAAAAATTCATTGTAACAATCTGTATCAAACTTGAAGGTTCACATTTATATTTTAATAAAATAGATCATCCATCATTTAGCAGTTCTTTGAATTTTGATTTGTCTATAACCGCCTCCCCGTGTTCTTCCTCTTTTAATTGGTTTAAATTTTGGTATATATGTAAATATTTCAATCGTTGTGTCTCCAGAATCGTTACCTCCAGATACGATTTTGTTGAAGCCAGATGATCGTCAAGTTTTCGTCAAAGAGGAGACTCTCAAGACCTCAATTGTTTTATCAATTCAACATCTTCTGAAGATAGAATGGGTAACACCTTTAGGTGTTGAGAAGGAGCAGTCTGGCCAGTTTAGAAAGTCAAGCCTATACATGGAAACACTCCCATTTGAAAGATAAAGAGATTTTCAAAGGATGCTGCTGGCACTTACCAATGTAAGATCAAGATTCCAGGCAATACTCAGATTTCAAGCACTGAACTGCTGTTGGTGAAAGGTAGGTGGCTTTGAATATTAATGTAGGTTTAAAGAGCTTTTAAATAATATGTATTTTGAGGACAAACAGCAGGAAATTTTGTAATTGGGCAACAAATGTGTTCTTGTAATGGTATCTTTCTTGTAGGGGGTTCATTGTTATGATTGAATTTTCTCACTTGGAAATCAAATGCATTTTTCTGCAAAGAATGCTTTTTCCTTAACCTTTCCAGAAAAAAATAGAATTTGTTTTACATTAATGATGTTTTGATTTGTCACAAATTTACTACAAAAAATGCCCTGATGGTTTATAAATGTCTGAACAATCTAGCTCCCTCTTATCTTTTAGAATTATTAAAACCAAATACCAAAGCTAGATGTTTGAGATATAGTGATGATAGATCACTTTTGTCTACCAAGAAAAATATTTAAGTCTATAACCGACCCTCATTCAAACATTACAGCCTGAAAATTTGGAACACGCTTCCAAGGGAGGTTAGGAGTTTGGGTTGGGTGTGGGGGGGGTGAAAAGTTATAAAAACATACTACTTTTCTTTGAATTTTAGTTTTGGATTGTTGTTCTTTTCCAAATCCAAACTTTGTCTTCATTTAAATCATATGTACCATTGTAGTTATTGTTTTATAGAGAAATTGATATGTACCTGATTTTTATTATGTTCTTTCTTTTACCTAGTGGGGTGTTGTTATGCACTTTGAGATATCATTGATATGAAAAGTGCAATATAAATACTATGTATTATTATTATCTTAAGAAAACTGTGTGTTGAAATTGTTTGGTGGCTGAATAACAGTTTAACGAGTTAAGATTTTTCTTCCACAGAGGATAAAACAACTGCCAACTTTACTTATGGAGCAGATCAATACGCTGTCATGTGTTCCCTTCCTGGGAAATGGGAAGCCATTGAGAGTGTTGCCTGGCTGAAGAACAACACCCTAATCTCGGACTTGAAAGATAAACGCTTGAATTCTTTCCAGAGAATAACACATTGGTCATTTCTAAACCAAGTAATGAGATTGATATTTCTTTGTTGTGTTTTGGTTTTTTGACACCCTTTGTATGTTTTTGTTATTTTTATTTAAGGGATTTGTGTATTTGTTTTACCATTGTAGGGGTTTTGGGAGGGTTTTTGTTTTGCATGTCCTTTTTTGTGATATGGGATAGCTGTTTTTGCTTTTGGATCTGTTTCAGTTTTCTCCTATTTAGTTTAATTTTGTATCTACCTTATCTCTGCCATGAAATTTTCAACAAAGTTGCTATCATAAAAAATGCACACATTTGTATTCATCAATACAAATTTAGCGTTAGTTGAAGAAACTGATTGAACGATAACTGGTGTATAGAGAAAAGGTAATCTTGAGAGTGGTTTTGTAACAGTCACTTTTCAAGTCGTTAACTGCCATAGGTGATTTAGGCAGACAGAAAGTTCTGTGGCATCAGTGCTCTTCCACACAAAGCCACTCCCAGTCCTCCATTTCTCCAGTTGCAGTAAATCTAGATTTAGGTCTACAAGTTATGGGAACATTTTTATATGCAAATCCAGATAACAGCCAAAATATCACTTATTTTATAATCACTGCTGTCACTCTTGCTTTCACATCTGCACTACACTTTACCACAGGGAAGGAAACTACTCTCTCAATCACTGTCTTCAGTTTCAGTGTCCTCTTATAAACCAACAATTTCACATTGGGGGGGGGGGGGTGTGTTTTGACATATAGTACAGTAGTGACTGTCTAAATGCCCGTGCTTTGGATGCAGATAAAACAGACATTTAGGCGAAAGTAGGTCAGGGGGCAATAATTGGGTGGTCGAGGTGATCACCAAGATTCATAATCCTCATGTTAAAATTAAGACAACGCACAGTCAAGGATACAGATTCATATCCAGATCACTGGTTTGTCACCAAACAATAGAGCATTTAGTCGGTCACTACTGTATATCAATATCATGAAAGAGTTTTTTTCTCAAATGTTGCCTTCCATCTAGGTATAATTCTAATTGGTGTCACCCAAATCAAATTAGAATTTGAAATCATAAAGGGTTATTGGCGCACATTGGCAAAGTCGGTCAGAAAAATTTTAGCAAGAGTTTGATATTTTACTTTTCTTGCTTCGATGTGACATATTAACTCAAAATATGACGGACTGAAATAATATATGAAGCTTGAATTCAGATCTAGAATCTTACCATCTACAACAAAATAATACATGTCGACAGTAACTCAAAATTAAGTTAGCTTATTTACTTACTAGATATCTAGATTAGATTTAGAAAAGCTTTCAAGAACAAAGTTCAGTTTAAGGATTTTTTTCTTTTCATTTGGAATTTTCTTCCCTAATGTATACTATTACTTTGTTTGTATTGTCTTGATTTACATCAGATAATTTGAGGACGACATGTGTATAATTTTCATCCTCTTCCTCCTTTTTTAAAATCTTTTTCTATTCACAAATCATTTCCCGTGTGTTGTTTCCACTTTCCAGTTGACTATGTAAATAACTAGTTTACCAGTACAGAAGTCGCTGGATAAACACACACTCCATGAAAGCACACTCTGGCTAAACACACGCCTTCCTCTGTTGATCAAATTTTTACTATATAATAACAGTGTGTAAAGACACGATCAACGCTCATAAAGGCACACTTTTTCTCTGTAATGCAACTTCACACTCATCCATTAGAGGCCATTATATTGAGTTTTTCTCAGAAATAACAATAACATGAGAATGTGTGTCATGTCTCTTAGATTTCATGTCTTTTTTATTTGGTTTTTATATCATTTCCATTTTCTATCATCTTCAGCTCGGGATGATGCAGATTTGTACATTGCAAGGTTCAAAATAAAAAGTATGGACAAGCCATATGACTGTCACGTTGAATACACAGGTAAGCTGTTGTTAGAGCGTATGTTTTGTGACTGACACTTTTTTTATTTACAAAGATCAAGGCTTCAATTGAATAACTCTTTTAAAGGGGTCATATATCCGGTGCTTCTTTTCTTAGCTATCAACGGTATCACGTAACTGTATTTGTCTCTTTATTGGTGGAAAAAAGAGGGGTTTAGTCGACAAACATTGTGCACAATCAGAGGTCCCATGACAATTTAACCTTTTATCTGCCCATTTAAATGAAATAAAGAGGTTTCTGTTCCACCCACTTTTATTGTTGTTTTCACTTGAAGAGATATGTGTTAAAAAAAAATTTGACATGTTATTTATTACTCAAATGTAATGATATTGGGACACACAATAGACAGATGACTGACCATTCAAAATATTATTTAATGACCTTGGACCTTCAAAATTTATTCAAATTTGGGCTCACTGCTTATAACATAAGTCATCAAAGCCATGAAAGGGATTTAAATAGTCCACGTTGATTTTGTCCTTACTAGATCTATACAGGGTGTCCAGCAAGGTCGGAAATATGTTGGATTTTATACTCAGGTCAGAAATGGTGGAAATTGATGTCTTGGGTAGGAAAACAAGTAGGGAAATCGGGTTCAAGTAGTAAAAACAGGTTTCCCATGCATCAGGGAAATCCTTGAAAACGAAAAAAAATGGTTCCTTCTCGTGAAAATACCAGATATATTGATATATTGAGGACCAACATGAGAGAAAATCGGGGAAATCAAAGTAGACGTGAACAATTATCGGCACCGTGAAATGGAAAAAATGCAAATAAGTATGTGGACGATGAATCATCATTTTGTCATCCATTTCCGGTCATGCATGCAATGCTTTGCTGTCTGGCGATTCTTTCATGTTGAAACATAAGAGACAGAGAGTATATATGGAGAGTTGGGAGTTAACAGATGACCGAAAGGCAAATGCAAGTGTTTAGTACGGATAGAGGAGGTTGGATGATCGAAGGGATAGTAATATTATGCACACAGCCTGATAGTAGAATAGAGGTGGGGGAGGGGACAGGGTGAAGGAAGTCAATGTGAAAACATATGATGGCAAAACAAGAGGTGACTGAGTTATCGGTATCAGAAGAGAAAGAGAAATAACGAATGTGTCTTCCACTACAGTGTAGACATGGGTGGGAAAGGGTAGAACCAGGAAAAAGGCAATCATGATTTAGATCTAGATATAGATTCTGGTTTTATTGAAGAAGAAAGAAAAAGAGTGGGTGGGACGGTTACCAATATAATGGAGATTTTTACCAGGGGAGGGGGATCTAGATCTAGTTTTAAGTTTTGATCCTGAGAAATCAAAAGAGAGACTTGGGGAGGGGGAGATGGTGGTGGCTAAAGTAGAACAGAAGAAGATTTATAATGGGCAGAGTTCAAGTTAGAGAAAAAGCCTTCCAAACCTCATTTTCTTCTTGGTAGACTGAGTAAGTATTTGTGCGTGACATTGTCACTCTTTGATTTTTTTTCATTTTTTGCACTGTTTACATGTTTTGTGAAATGATAGGGGTAGATCTATAACTACTAACAGCTATCAGAATTATTTTTTTCTGTAGAAAAATGTTGAAATATTTTAATCCTAATTGAAACATTAAAGAAATGTGTGACCACTTTTCATTTCATTGAGATGCACTAGAAAGTCATTCATTTATGATTTGAATTGACAATTTCTAATAATGCATTGAAATTGGAAATATTTACGCTGTTCTCCGTTTCTCGCGTCGGAAGAGTATTTCATTTCCTAGGTAGGATTTTTTGTGTTGAGGTAGGAAATTTTCAGTTGACTTTTTGCTGTCTATAATTTAAATCTAGATTTACACTTTGATCTGTATCAAGATCACCCAAGAAATGTCAGATTGATTATCTTCTACATCATAATCAGGAATGTGAAAAATGTCGAACAAATTTCTTTGAGGTTCATCAGATCGACTCATTTTGATTATTTTCACAGACTAAAAATTGGAAAAACGAACGTTATTTATCTTTACTTCTTTTTCTTTACTATCACTAACTAATTAGGCTTTGGTAACTTCACGTAAAAATGAGTCCAATACAGGAAGTACAGCAGAAAGAAAATGATAAGCGTTGCTAATACAAACCAGCGTTTGACCAGCAATTTGCGAAAACTCACCACCAGCGTTTACCAGTGTTTGGGCAGACCAAAGGTTAACTAGGTAGTCAAAGCCACCCAGTTTTCCGTTCACCAAAGCGGATTTGATTAATTTTCTGTCATCTTCGCCGTATCCCCTTTCCTCTTTATGGTATAGTTACGTAACAATAAGGCATATGCCACATGAAGGCTCTATTTAAACTCTCTCCAACCATGTGTGTTGTGAAAGGGAATGCTTAATACCCTTACTCTTAGTAAACTAAGGACGTAAGAGGGAGAAACCAGTTTGGATCCAGAAAAAAAGCAGCTATCACACCTCCCTCACTTGCTTCGTGTCATGTGCTTACTTGGAGAATGAAAGTGGACTCTGATTGATTGGATCAGAGTGTGCTAAAAATAGGCTTTGCAATGATACCCAAAGTTACAAGCCCATCCGGGGCTTTTCAGTTTTTAGACAAAATTACATTAGAATGTTCTTGGGTCATCAAATTTCAACTTTCTGTTTAAACACCATAGTGTTCTTTTAATGCTTCTTTCTACTAGATTTAGTTACCCAGACTAAATGAGCCATGTGCTAGCACCATGCATGTGTCATAGATTGGATGTGTAGAAACAAATTGTGCATGGTTTGTTTTGGGTTTTTTTGCATTTTTTTCAATTTCTACTTCAACAAAAGGGCCATCTTGAAGTTTTTGGTGAGGCAGGGAAAAATAGGGCTTCCTCTCTACATTCACAACTTTAAGTTGTAAAGAATTATACACCTTGTGAGTGATCTTTTTTTTAAGGTAGATGAGCTTAAAGTTGGTGTTTGAGCCCACCATCGAAAAGGTTACCAAATTTTTACAAATTTATTTAAAAATCATAATTTCATTTAAAATTGTCTGACAGAACTGATTTGATCAAACTTTTCAAGAAACAAAATTCTTTCCATTGGTAACCATTGCTTTTAGATGTTTTTAAGGGTATGCTAATAACAATGAAAATTGTTCAGCAGAGATGTGAGCTCTGATATCCTTTTTTCTGAGAGAAAGTGTCAGAGAATAAGGAAACTTAAAAAGTATTGGGCATGGAATTGCATATAAAGAATGCTAAAATTACCGAAAGACATTTTTGCAGTGCAATAATTTTATTGTTCTCATTACTTTCGTTTTCAAAACAGCTTTTCCAATGGTGCTGAAATTTGATAAGTCTAAAAACCTGATTGAGGAAGACAAGATGGAACTTCAGTGTAATGTCAAGGGTTATCCTCGTGTGCCTGTTACCTGGTTGAAAAACAAAAAGCACTCAATGTCAGCTCAGGGGCAGGCAAGCACATCCACCTGACTCCATTGGGTGGCTTTGAGAATGCTTCGCCTCGTCATCAATTCAGTGGAATTCGATGATGAAGGGGACTACACATGTGAGTGCACTCAGAATTATTTAACTCCACATCTTCAAAGACCATCACTGTGCGTGTTAAGGGTGAGTTTACAGCTTTGAAATGCTTTGCCACATGTCAAGGTGAGGGGGTGACAGATTCCTCAGTTCAAAGCTACCTTAGAATGCTTTTGAAATTGTGATACATGTCAGCAGATGTTTGATTCCATGATTTTGGGACTGATTCTTGTATGCCCTTTGGAGATACATAGGGAAATTTAGATATGCCTTACAGATTGTGGAAAATTATGAAAAATTATGAATTAGTGTTTTAAGATATCACTACAAATTGATGGTCTCTCCTCTGTATACCCTTCAATGTGACTAAGCATCCAAACAGTAAAAAAAAACACTCACTCCTCTACTACTGTACTGACTTGAAGAAGTTAAGTGTCCATCACACATTATGATAACATACAATTTTTTTCTTTTTGTGTAAGGGAAATAATTATTATGCAGTGATTCCTTCATTCCAGGTTGTTGTTGTTTTTTTTGTAGACTAAAATTTAAGAGTGGTTTATTTTTCTTGTTTTGTTGTTGAAAGCTAAGGGGTGCAGAATTTCCTTTTCTTTTGGCAATGACAAAATCTACATTAGGAATAGCAATTATTTGGAAATCTTGTACACTAAATGAAGGAAGTAGAATTTGGGACGCTGTTTTCATTCATTTGTTTTGCTTACCACACAGATAAACTAGGTGCTCTCTGGCCATTCCTTGGCATTTTGGCAGAGGTTTTTGTCCTGTGCACTATCATTTTCATCTATGAGAAAAGACGCAACAAGCGTGCTGAACAACAAGCTACAACTTCTCAGGAAACGTAAGTATAGGATAGAGATAAACACAACATTATCAGTTCTGTTCTTGGATGGGTTTGATGGTGGCGGACATTGTATTTTTTAATTATGTTCTTAGGACTTTCCTATTTTGATTTTTGTTTTTGAAGAGATGTCATTTCTCTTTTCTTTTATTTAAAAACAGCAAAACTGGCTTTCATATCTGAAATTAAATTTTCATCCACAAGTCACGTCACAGAAATGTTACACTCAACTTCTTTTCTTTTCCTTTTTATTGTTATTATCATCATCATTATTTCCATTTTTGTAGTGGATTTTGTTTCCTTTCATATATCTGCTTCTCTTGGAGTACAACTTTTTGTCTTGATTTTTTCTGTTTATGTTTGCTTTGTTCTTTTTCCCGCCATTTCAACAGCAGCAGCAACAGCAAGAAGGAAGGCGTCAGACACCGGGGGCAGAAGAAATAAATATGCCAATGGTTCTGTTCTGTAATATCTTGCCTGCGTTTTTTATCCATTCCCCTGCTACTTGTGTTTCCTGTGTTTCCTCCCTCCCCTACCCCATGTCTATACTACCTGCCACCGTTATGTTTTTCCTATCACCCTAGTTCAGTGATTTGAGAGACAAGAGTTTGGAATAATGCCATGACATTTATGAATCACAAGAGTTTTAACAAAATTTCCTCAGATCATCATCATCACAAAACAGAAAGAATCTGCCCTCTAGCGTTAGAGTGAAATTGATATCAGAAAAGATTTTGTGTAATTTTACATGTGCAATTGAAATTGAGATTTTCTAGTTGAATGTCTTTAACCTTTAGCACCCTGAATAAATAATTTAAAGACAGCCATAGAATTGTAACTGATAACGATAAAGCAGGTCTTAAATGATTTGTGTTCATAATTTTATGTAATGTATGATTTTGATATTGATGTATTTTAGTATATTGTTTACTGTTTGTAAATATAAGTTTGAAACTGGAGATAATGTTCCTGATTGGATAGTTTATAAAAGGTGATAAAAGGAAAGTGGGTGTGATTAGCGACATGAAACTCTATGGTGCATATGCCTAGGACACTAAAGGCTAAAACAGAAGCTTTATTTAGGCAGCAGGTTCAGCATTTATAGCAACCCAGGATGAGGTAAAAAAAAAATAATTAAATGTCATATTCCAGGAAAGTTGGCAAATTTGCCCTCATGTCTTTCTCTTGCCCAGAATTGAGTTGGAGTGCACTGATCTTCTTTTGGTGTATCAAATTTTCTCCCCAATTCCTCCATGCATTTAGTGGCACAACTTGTTGCAATGCTTGCCCGACTATTATACTTAATTAGGCTACTGTTTACAGTGTATGTTTATTCTGAAATAACATGAAAGCTGTTTGTTCTTGTTTTCGGATTGTCTGGGGTTTGTTTTGTTTTTTTCTTAGATGTAGAGTGAAGTATAAATTGTATGTCACCAGTAAAGAACAGAAAAATTGCCACATGCATCATAAACTGTTCCATCGCCAAATCCAGGTAATGCAGAAAATCGACTTTAAAGTCGTGAAGAATGATTGTAACAGATGGTAGAACAAATAGTATTTGCAATATCTGAGAATCTACGGCATATTTTGTAAAACTAGACATCTTAGATCTCATAGTCATACTAAAATATCCCAAAATTTGGAATTAAAGCAGTTTGTCAAGCAGGCGACAAAAGATCTTCAGTACAGTTGTCAATTGTCACCAAAAAAATTTACGAGGCAATATTCTCTTTAGATCTTTATTCAAATTTTACTTATTTTCCCAAGTTTGTATTTTGTTATAGATTGAAATTTGTGATTGTCTATTTCCAATTTCTCTGTCTTGCGCTTTCTTTTTCTCTCAAAATTACTAAATCTATCACCTACGTTGGGTCCTTACTATACAATTTGTATTGCTTTCACATTAACATGATGCATTTAAAGTCATCTAATCTTTGGGTGCATATGTACCTCAGTCTGTGCCGTTGATGGGATTTTAATGGGTAAGGCGATGTACTGAGACTAGGCCACTTACACCACACACTTAAAATATCTTTTGGGATAATGAAAGACCTATTTGGTAACAACTCATTTTTAATGTAAGGCGATGCACTGAGACTAGGCGTTTTGTATGTAAATATCTTCAATTTACAAATCGACATTCATGCAGCAAGGAAATGTTTCCTTTAAAATCAAAATGCTGTATTTTGTCTGTTATTATGTGATCAGTCAGTCAATAGAGCTCTTCGGTCCAACAAGCCTTGCTTTGGAGTGAAGGTCTAACTTCTTGTGTGCCTAATGTCTGCAGAAGACTGGCTTTGCTTTTCAACTCATATATGTTGAGGCAACTTAAGTTCAAAGTTGAAGCATCCTTTTTTTTGTTGTTGATTGGCTTTGGAACCAAATCCAGATGTTTATACACACACACACTCTCTCTCTCTCTCTCTATCTCTCTCTCTCTCTCTCTCTCTCTCTCTCTTCTCTCTCTCTCTCTCTCTCTCTCTCTCTCTCTCTCTCTCTCTCTCTCTCTCTCTCTCTCTCTCTGTCCTTCTTCTTTTTTTTTCTTCTCCTTCTCCGTGTGTGTGTGTGTGTGTCCCTCCCTCTATCTGTGCGTGGCCCATGCTTGTCAAAAATGTATGAGGGTTGGAAATGTGGCATTTTCAAAGCTTTGTCTATAGATAGAATTGATTAGATATGTATATGTGACATATTTATAAAAAATTACACCACACACTTAAAAATCTTTTGGGATAATGAAGACCTATTTGGTAACAACTCATTTTTATGTAAATGCATAATATCTATAGATTCACTTCACATCGGAAAAGATGAGATTACATTTTTTTTTGCATTGGGCACTTGATGATATGGATGTACATTGACGCAATGACACTTATATATTCTGTCACATTAGTCATGTTTGATGCTCACTTTGTGCTCCTCGTTCCTGCAAAGTATTAAATGATATAAATACATATGTTCATAAAATAATAATACTTTAACCATATAGTTAAATCAGAAGTCTATTTACGTCTCTCAGGAGTTGTTTATCTTGTCTTAGGTCAAACTTAGCACCATATTCAGTGCAACTCACAGAATCAGCAATATATATATACATATATATTATTGGAGGTTTTAGAAGTATGTGTACTTTATCTTGGGGTGGACAGGCTGTTTGAGGTTTTCAGATTTGAACTTCCAGTATGTCATTTTTTTTAAGAATCATAGGTTTTGCATGAACTATGTAAAAAAAATTACCCTACGAATAAGAGGTATTAGTACTTATGTGTTATACAAGTAGTTTAGTTAAATATCCCACAGTATTTTCTCTCCTTTTAATTCACCTCCTGCTTTTTTTCTTTTCTTTTTATCTTGAGACAATTGCTTAAAGCTCAATGAATTTGCATCATCAAGTTAAAGACTATAACTTCTTGATCGTTAATGCTGTCATCTAGCCATAACATTTTGAAACTTTTTTTAAAGATTGAATCTAAGGACGGAAGAGTAGCAATTACATATTCTTACAAAATATTCCATGGCACTTTTCACTGAATATATACAGTGCAGCATGGTTAACTTGAGCTCAATGAATTAGCCATGAATTTGAGATTTCCATGTCATATCAGCCATCCCATTCCTGCACCACCCATCCCATCCCCACACCATCCATCACTATAACTTTCGTGATATTGATACGTGTCACACTTCAACCCATTACATCGCCATGTCAGGCATAGATCTAGATCTAGGGTTAATTCACCCAGTGCTTGTCTGTTTAGTCATGCCCCAAGTCAAAGTGAAGTGATGCATTTCCAAACTAAAGGAATGTTCAAGCTTTGTACTTTGTCCCTTTTTCTCCCTTGTGAAAAGCCTTTCCTCTCGGAAAAGCAGTTTGCTGTTCAGTGCAGTCCTGTTAATATGGTACCGATAATACATGCTTATCCATTAATCTCTTCATCGTTCATAGCCTTTTACAAGGGAGAAAAACGACAAAGTGCATAGCTTGAGCATCCCCTCCCCCCGCCACTCACACCTTTTCCATATCTACATTACCGTAAAGATTACTGCCATAATCAAGAGGACTAAGTGACTATGATCATACTTCCTAACCTTTTTTCTGAGTAAAATTCTAAAATTTACCACTTCACCGTGAAGACAGTTAATTGCCCATGGTAGGTTCTCTCGGGAGTTGTTAATGTTTGGAAGTTCTCTAATTAGACTACTTGAAATTAAGGTGATCTCACATTATATATTTTTCTGTTAATTAACTCTGCTTTAATTGTATTTCAATAGACATAGGCCAAACTCTGATTTACTAAATTGGTGAAACTGTCTAAAACACGCAAGTCCATGTGATATAATTTTTCAGGAAAAGCAAACAACATAGATCTTCAAATAGGGCTGCAAACACTATGTTGTGCTTTTTTGAATTTCAATTTAATAACTATTTTAGTCTTTTGAATGAAGTAAATGCAAAGAAATATCAGTGAACTAAAGGGACTTACATGGTTAGAATTGAACTTTTGGAAAGATATAATCAATTAGGTCCACTCCATTATTTACGAGATTAGAGTTTCCGAGGTAGAAAGAATAACACAAATATGCGTTTAGATCATGTGCGTAACTGAGCCTTTCTATTGGATCGAGGTCTCCAATATTTATAGAAACACGAAAGATGCATGCGTATGATCATTTGGAGGACAAATCTTATAATCCCCATATATTGGGGACGTACATGTTTAGACAGTTTGAACGACGCTATGCTGGGTTTTTTAAAATTTTGCACAATCTGTCTATTCATATCATTTGCTGTATTTTTGTCATTTAAATCTCCTTCTATTTCTCTCTCTCTGAAATTGTCCTTCCAGGGATGGAGCCACGAATAACAAGAAAGAAGGTCTGCGATACAGGAATACTCCATCCAACAACCCTACAGCATAAAATTCGCCATTACGAAAAACTTGTCTAATCCAAAATTGAAGTCGTGGTCCAGCACTGAATGGATTTGAAAGTGATGTCACCATCTAATTTTAAATCCATGCGACTAATTAGCTGGCAGGAAGATTTGAGGCACATTTTTTTGTTTTCCCCTTTTCTAAAATATTTAACGATAGATGTATGCTTTAGATTCACAAGAGGGGGATTGAATTCCATGCACCTGTAGTTTTAAAATGATTTTTATCTTTATCAGTAAACGGTGCAAGCCTCACAGGAGGGAAAAAAGAATATTGTTTTAAAGAGTGAACTGCCAATAATTCTTTAACAGGCATTCAATGTCCAATGTGTGGTTTTCTGTGTCATTTCACTCCATCTTTTGTCATTATGTATTTCCACACACAGATCTTCAGCTTCTCTGAGATCTTCAGCTTCTCTGCCTTGCTTGCAAATGAAATGCTTATTCAATGTTTCTTATTTGTTTCATTGGATGATGATATAAATACCTCTTGACTACAAGGTTACAGTCAGTTTTAATTTTTAATTGTAGTCTTTCAGTGTTATCTTTATTTCTTTTGGAGAGGTGGGGTTAGTGTTTTGTATGTATCAATAATCATTTTGAATATTGAAAGTATATAAGTTCACTTTGTTGTGTACACAGACTACAGTTGTTCCTTTGTAGTTATATGTTAAGTTCCTTCCACTGCCGCTTCATGTGATCTAATGAAGACTAGAATTCTGTCTCTTTGTATATGGTAAGAACTCTTAGTCTAGAGTAGAACTCTGTGTCATGTTTTTGTTTTGGCAGCCACCCTTATTTCAAGGAGAGATATGTTTCAGTTTCATATGATATATGCAATAAGATTTGTCTCAGCCTTCTCCTGTTCGACTAAAATTTCTCATACATACTTTAAATGAACAACCTTAGAAGAAGATCAAAATGTAGACAACAGTACATGTTGTAATTTCTTGAATCCTTCAAATTTGTACAACTGTTCTGTCAGAGTTGGCGTCTTAATGGAGCTAAAGTGTGAAAAGAATTTACTCTTACTGAGTGCTTGGAAAATGTGAGCTGATTATTTTTTTTTCCCTAGCTTGTGATGCTCACTTCCTCCTCCATCCCCACTAATAATCTGTGTTTTTTGTTTCGTTTTTCATTTATTTAAGGGGGTGGTTAAGCAGAAAACTGAGGTGTATTTTGTAATGTCCATGGAGACGGTTGGTTTTGTACTCCTGTTTTCAGTTGTACTTTGTTATAGAATTTTGCACATGTCAAAGAATGCAATAGTTTTGAGAGGAAAATGTATATTGTATATATATATAGATATCATCGTTGCTGTGTATTGGAAGTAATCGATTAATAACAACTAAAATTTGTTCCTTTGGTGTTATCCGTGTGTGTATGTGTGTGTGTTTGCGTAATTATAATACTTGTATCATTCATCAATTTTTAAACTTCTTCCATGATGACAATGTCTTTTTTAATAAGGTATAACAAGCTCAGAGTGATTCAATTCCTTTATATTATATTGTCATATATTTTCTATGTATGTAGTATTTGTTACAAGCATTTTACTCCCTTTGTGTCATTTTGGGGTTTAGTTGTTTGGGTTTTTTTCTTCTGACTTTTTTTCTAGTATAGAGACATTACATTTAATGTCTTTGACAATACCTTTGTGTTCCGTATTGTAAACCTTCAGGGCATGACTGATCGCTTTGTTTTCATCTTGAAATTGAATGGCATCGCGAGGTATATACATTTGGCAGAGTTGCCTCTCCTGGCAGCTGTGTGCTAATAATCTTTATGTCAACGCTAGATCCGTTACTCTTTTGCCTTTTATGTTTTGGGATTTTTTGTTTTTTTCTTTTTGGAGCCTATTTAATTTTCAAGTTTTTTTTTTCTCCAGTTTTTTCAACGCTATAGCCTCTTTAGTGTTTCCGGCTTTAAATCTTTTTTTTGTATTTTGGGAAGTATATTTAATTTTTTTTCCCCCTGTTTTTTTTACTTTGTTATTTTATGAAAAAAATAAACAGCCTTTTTCTTTTCTATTTTCCTGTTTTTTAAATCTTATCGTACACTTTAGCCTCTTATACAAACTGTATATCTATACAGATTTTATTACCCCTGTTTGTATGTTTACTTATACATGTTATTTGGTATGAATGTGATTCAGTTAAAATAAACAGTTCCCTTTTTCTTTTCTATAATATTTGTATTTTGTTTTTTTTGTCTTTCTATTAATATTTGTTTTTGTCTTTGTTGACATGTAAACTATGTGTAGCTGTGGAAAAACGCATATATATATATATATATATATATATATATATGTATATTATATTACTTAAATATAGGAGGGAGAAGGCAACATTAACACTAGTAACAGAAAATGATAAGGACAGGGTAGCCTGGAGAAAGAAATGAAGTTACATGTGTGAAGACCTGGCTTTCATTTTGTTTGAACTACTTTGTTTTATTGTAATTTAACCTTTCCATCATATGCTGTGTGGCATAGATGGCTGAGGCAGGCTGCCAGACGGGATCATAAGGTCCCGAGTTTGAATCCTGGCAATGCTAGGTATGACGTTGTGTTCCCTGGAAAAGACACTGAACACACATTTTTCCCACTCTAGCCAGTTGCAAATGGGTACAAGCACTAGCTTGGGAGTGAAAGCCTCGTCAGACTAGCGTTCTGGCCAGGAGGTGATGATTGTCACATGTGCCGCTATAGCTCTATGGGCCTTAAGGGCCTTGATGGAACTTAACCATATGCGATGATAACAGGGTGGAAACAGCAAGAAAAAAGATAAGAAACAGCAGGGTGTCCAGCAAGGTCGGGAATATGTCAGATTTTGATACTCAGGTCTTGGGTAGGAAAACAAGTAGGAAATGGGGCTCAGGTAGTAAAAACAGGGTTTCCATCGTCAGGGAAATCCTTGAAAACGAAAAAAAATGTTTCTCGGTCGAGAAAATACCAGGGGAAATGATGTATTGAGGACGAACATGAGGGAAAATCAGGGAAATCGAAGTAGACATGGAACAATTATCGGCACCGTGAAATAAGAAAATGCGATATCATTTTGTCATCCATTTCAATCATGCATGCTTTGCTGTTGGCAATTCTTTCATGTTGAAAAAATGAAACTAAACGATTCCGATACCTTCTTTAAAATTATAAAGTTTGCTTGGGGAATTAGTATCGGATTTCGACATAAAGCTTTCAATACTTTCTTTAGTTTTAGCGCCTATACATTACCATGAACTGCTTATCTACGTACCCAGCCTCATTTTTTTTCAATTTAACTTTACTCTGGAGAGATTAAGAATGCTGTGTGTTTAAAAAAGCCGATCGGCACGTTGTTGTATGGTTTGTGTCAAAGGGAGAGAGACAGGGCATTGTACATATTTTAAGTCCGATCGCGCACATGAGTGTGTAAAAAGGCTAGACAGAGAATATTTGTGTGTTTTAATGCGACCAATCGCGCATGTGTGTATTAGTATTAGAGAGAGTATATATGGGGAGAGTGTTGACATAACCATTAACGGATGTCCGGAAGATACATTATGTTGAAATAACAAATGCAAGTGTACTATAGTATACAATAATAATAGATTCAGATCTAGATTTAGATTCCAGTTTTATTGAAGAAGAAAGAAAGAGGGGATGGGTGGTTGCCAGAGGGGAGATTTTTACTAGGGGAGGAGGTGGGTAGTTGTTTTACGTTGCAGTCAATTAAAAACTCTAGATCTAGTTTTAAGTTTTTGATCCTGGAGAAAGAAAGAGAGACTGTGGTGGGGGGGGGGGGGGGGGGGCTAAAAATGTAGAACAGAGGAAGATTTATAAATTATAATTGGCAGTTCAATCAAGTTATAGAAAAAGCCTTCCAAACCTCATTTTCTCCTCGGTGGACTGAGTAAGTATTTGTGCATGTGTTTAGGCTATGATATTGTCACTCTTGTGTTTTATCAATTTTTCGAAAGGAGATAAAAAAAATAATAATAATTCATTTTTGCACTGTTTGCATGTGTAGTGAAATGATAGGGGTAGATCTATCACTACTAGATGTATCAGCTATCAGAATTTTTTTTTTCAGAAGTGTGGAAAAATGCTGAAATTATGTGAAATATTATTAATCCAAAGTAAAACATTAAAGAAATGTGTGATCACTTTTCATTTAATTGAGATGCACTAGAAAGTCATTCACTTATGATTTGAATTAACAATTTATAGTAATGCATTGAAATTTGAAATATGTACGCTGTTCTCCGTTTCTAGCGTTTGGGGAGAGTATTTCATTTCCTAGGTAGGATTTTTGTGTTGAGGTAGGAAATTTTCAGTTGACTTTGTGCTGAACAGAATGAAAGGAAAGAAGTAAGAACAAAGACCGTATAAACTACCAAGACATGAAACTCAATGCGAAACATGTAATTAGATCAACCCCTTGCCAACGCCTTTATGCACGTTAAACAATTGTTCAAAATGGCGCCGTGGGCTAAATGCGCTGTGGTGTTCCGCAATTAATTGCAGCAATTCTCGTCAAACAAGACCAGATCTTGAACTTAAGATTTCTTATATGCAACATGAAAGGAAAGTTCAAGTCAAAGTTTGTATCATCCACCATAATGCATGCTAATTTTATTGATAAAGAATGATTGAAAGAGATTTTTGTTTGTTTCATTGAAATTTACCTCGCTGTACAATTGCGATGAATTCAGGGTGATGTGAGATGAAACAGCAAGATGAAAAACAAGTAATAGAAGGAAAGGAATGAATTAGGATCTACCAGTAGTGCTGCTAAAACTGCTCACGATTGAAGAGATAAGATTAGATTAAAGTATAATGGATGGACATCTATTACAACATATCACTATCAGTAGGCCTACCACTGGTGCCAGCTACACAGGAAGAAGGCTCCAGTCCAAGTACGTCCATCTAAGGTATGGAATGTGTATGTAACATAACCAGATAACAGGAGGAGAAATAGATGCAGTAGCAGTTGATGCACGAAATATGTTAATTACATTTTTGGATGATGTTAACACATCCCCTAGAGCTGCTATGGATGCCATTTGGCGTCAGACTTTTGCAAAAGGTGTCCTACGAACGACACCTCTGTTATCTGCATTTCTTTACCAATTTAAAGCAGATACTACCAACTTTTTGTCGATTAAAGTCTATTGTATATCTACTAATATACCTTGTTCTAACCCTACTTTGGGTATTACTTTAACCAAATAAAATACATGTGAATAATCGACAAAGGTGCACAGAATTAAATCAAGCTTCCAGTCCAGTCAATTCAAGGTAGGCGTGGCTGGCTGTGTCAAACACGCTGTAGTAATAGTTTCAATGACTTACTTTTTTTTTGCTTAAAGTCGATTCGTTTCATCATTACATCTAATTAGAACAATCGGCCAACGACAAATACTATGGAGAATGTTCAATAGCTCTCACTAATCCTGTGACCACAGCTCAAGATGAAAGAAAGAGGCCTCCTGTTTTATTGCTTTCATGTGCTTACCACCAATGCAGTGATGCTCAATTCCAGACCTAACATCCTCATCGGCAAACACTTTCACTCTTTTCAACACTCCTGAGCAGGCAGTTTTACCACAAATGGGCCAAAACTCTTTATTACACTACTGGATGGAGCAGTTTATTCCCTTAACATTTATTCCATAGCAAAGGCTCAGTGTCGATTCTTTAATTTTATAAGATTTTTTTTTAGAAACCTTCCATCCTTCAAAGCTTTGGCCTCATAAAAAGCTGGAAATTTTGTCTAAAGTATATCAAGTTGGTACTCATTTTTAATTATCACAAAGTACTCTATCTGAAGAATCTACTTTTGATGAATTATTGTCAATATTGTTTAAGATCGGCCGAATATTACGGAAACATTCTGCACACCTGTTATTAAGAAAAATGCCATCCCGGCATGACTATAAGGGATCTGGAGCAGTTGACATAGGGTTAACATGAAGTATTTGATAACCTCTCACGATTGTATGATGTTTCAAAGTATTACCTTATTCTTTTTATAGGTTTATATGCAAAAAAACATTAAAATAACAGAATAAATTGTTAAAAATACGATTTTCTTAAGATGTTACTTTTTGACAGTGATATATGCAATTCTACTTTTTTATTTATTATCCGATTGCCCCCAAATTTAGTATACAACATCTATAAAATAAATTAAATTTCTTCCACTAGCTTTTTTCAATATCTCTTCAAATTTTTGCAAAAGGAATTTTTTTGTGATTAAATTTGCCAAAACTTGAAAAGGTTGCTATATGCATTTGCATAGAATGAAAACCGTTTCATTTATCCAAAAAAGCCTTGGTGCGGCTAAATATTGAACCAAATAACATATGTGCAAAGCTATAGACAATTTTGTTTATAACTGAAAAAACCTATTTGAAATGAAGTTGTTATTTTCGCATTGAAAATCCAAAATGGCGGTGTTTCCATGGCAACCATATGATAAATTTAAAAATGTAATATCTTTTTCAGCTAATTTAGACATGCCCAGTACAATGGTATGATTAAAATTGTCTATATCAAATAATTTTAAAAAACATGCTCAGGACCTCTCCCTTCACGATTAGAAGATAAAGGAAATGATTGCTCTTTAAATTTAGGAAAGTTATAGTATATTATGTAGCTATGATGATGCTATTGAAACATGTGTACAAGACAAATCATCAAGAAGGAAACAAGACAAATCATCAAGCTAACAATTCAACTTTATGAAGTTGTTGGTTTATTTTCTCATTCAAATGATCAACAGATCTCGTCAATTTCTGTAAAAATGGATCCAAAAAGGTCAAGGTGAGGATCTCGCGGGTTTTATACAATAGAAACGTTACCACTCAATAATAATAATATATTGTTACACAACAAAAATATATTGCTTCTGTGTGTGTCTCTCTCTCTCTCTCTCTCTCTCTCTCTCTCTCTCTCTCTCTCTCTCTCTCTCTCTCTCTCTCTCTCTCTCTCTCTCTCTCTCTCTCTCTCTTCTCTCTCTCTCTCTCTCTCTCTCTCTCTCTCTCTCTCTCTCTCTCTCTCTCTCTCTCTCTCTCTCTCTCTCTCTCTCTCTCTCTCTCTCTCTCTCTCTCTCTCTCTCTCTCTCTCTCTCTCTCTCTCTCTCTCTCTCTCTCTCTCTCTCTCTCTCTCTCTCTCTCTCTCTCTCTCTCTCTCTCTCTCTCTCTCTCTCTCTCTCTCTCTCTCTCTCTCTCTCTCTCTCTCTCTCTCTCTCTCTCTCTCTCTCTCTCTCTCTCTCTCTCTCTCTCTCTCTCTCTCTCTCTCTCTCTCTCTCTCTCTCTCTCTCTCTCTCTCTCCTCCCTCCCTCCCTCCCTCCCTCCCTCTCCTCTCTCTCTCTCTCTCTCTCTCTCTCTCTCTCTCTCTCTCTCTCTCTCTCTCTCTCTCTCTCTCTCTCTCTCTCTCTCTCTCTCTCTCTCTCTCTCTTTCTCTCTTCAATAAATCTGAAAACTTATATCAATACCCTATATTTAATTTTTTACATATACACTAATAAATTTACGCGACAATCACTACGCACTCGCTATATATATATATATAACTAACTCTAACTTAAGTGCAGGCATCTTTTTACTTTCTGTCTTGCGGCGACATGCACATACGTTATTTTTACCCAGCCCACGGCGATATATATGCACCGTTGTTACGGACGGCGCGAGCAGGGTTTCCAGTCTTGGTAGTTTATACGGTCTTTGGTAGAACCTACCACTCAGTGGCATGGGCGAACACTTACATTAGTTACATGGGAACATCAATTCAGAGTGTGCAGTTAGGCTGCATTTGGCACATAATACTTGACACTGTTGCAAATGTGTAAAAAGTATCTTAATTCACCTCACCATCGAGTGATAATAATGATTCAGAGAACTCCTGGCTTTTATTTTTATTACTAGCAGGTCATATTTCAATTCCATCGCAATCTACAAAATATAAGTACGGGCAAAATTACATAATATGAAAGTGCTTCTGTTCTTTCCAGTCTTTTTTTATACCTATAGAAAATGTCAACAACAACAAAACACTATATATGTACATGCAAAGTATTTTTGAAAAGAAATTTTAAAAATGCAATGTAACAAAAAAATTATTATCTGAAACTTGAGTCTCAAAATATAGGTGGACAATTTTATTGCACTCTTCAAGAGTCATCAAAAAGTGTTTCATGGAGAGATTGTGAACAGTAGTAACCAAACTTTGACTGAACAAGAAAAAAAAAAATTGGCTTAATAAAATCGTAGTGTTGTGAGTTTGTAATCAGATTGACACTGGTTCAAAACCCTT
The DNA here is from genome assembly GCA_037039925.1 of Doris montereyensis. Classification (NCBI taxonomy): domain Eukaryota; kingdom Metazoa; phylum Mollusca; class Gastropoda; order Nudibranchia; family Dorididae; genus Doris; species Doris montereyensis. The sequence goes on along the minus strand of JAXRKP010000036.1, from coordinate 606,908 downwards.
GGCTGACCCGTGTGGGTTTTTAATACGGCATTGTACTAATTTGTGTTCTTCTTAGGAATGGTACTTCACTCTGCTTTCCTCACTCAACTCAGGTGTGAATTAGTACCTAGCTGTAAGTAAAGAAAGATCTTGCCAGTGTGTTAGTATGAAGCATCTGACAGGTTTCTGTACTGTATGCTCCTCAGGGAGTTAAGGACTGAACGAAATGGCCTGATGGGGGTAAATGATGTACAGACAGTGAGTCTGCAATAATTATGCTGGGATCAAGACTATATAAATCAATTTTTATCTTTCATCTTTTTATCTTTAATATGACGCCAGTTACAATTAAAATACAATGTTTAGTTGACCTTTGTAGCTTATCCTAATTTCAGGGAAATTTTTACAAAAATCTCTGATTCAAGCTGTCAATAATTGTAAGTGTGACCAAATACAGCAGTCGCTGGATAAAAGCACACTCTACTTAAACACACGCCTACTGATATCATAAAAGTTCCCATAAACACACGGTATGCATAAAAGCACACTTTTTCCTGCCTCCAAAGGGCGTACGTTTATCCAGCGACTACTGTATCACAATATGTTTGATAGCCACATCACTATTGTGAGAAAATATTATTTTGCCCCACATACATGTAAGTAATCATTTTATCTTATACTTCATGACAAAAACTACAGAGTCCCCTGTGTTTACCATTACTTTTAGTTCTAACAACTAAGAGTAAGACTAAGACTAAGAATTATCCTTTTAATCTTAGTAATAAACCAAATCAGGCATCCCTCCTGTCAACATCAGAGATGGATGAAATACCAAGGCCATGTAGTACACAATGATGTACACATGAAACATCAGACATAATACAAAAGTCCTCAAAACCCACATTGCTGAGGATGGTCCTTGATGAACACACAGCAAAGCATACATGAAGCAAACAAAGAAACTGCATTCTCTCTGTATCGCTTCCTACATAAATATGTACGGTAATAGTCATACACCACTTAAGACTAAGACTATAAAGAAAAAAAGAACAAACGGACTAGGAAACACTACATTCCAAACTTTAAAATTAAGATTCCAATTGATTGTGCACCAAAACAGTTCCAATCTTAGAACTGAACAGTAAATGTGTAGAGTAGTAAGCTAAAAAAAATGATTGAGTTCATATGTATTTGACAAAAGAGACTTATAAATAGAATACTGTGGGACATTAGATGTTGTCATAGCCTACATTTATGTGAAAAATATACAAGAAAAGACGGGCAATTGTGCAAAACTTACACACGAATATGATTGACAACAATCTTGTCACACAAATAAAACAAGTTACATAGACCTCATAAAACAATGGAAATTTAGAACCTACAAATAAGTACTGCAGGATTTGAAATCATACCATAAATTGAAATGAGTTTTGTAAACTAATCAAGCTCTGTGACGACGACTAGAACATTATAGTATATTATTGTCTTCCGCTTCAGATCATCTATTATGATTGAAAGAGTATTGTTTTAGCATGTCTCATCAAGGAAATATCACTTCACTGTCGGAGTACAATCCGAGTTTGACACCTTCACTAATAATATTTGGCAGGGCATCTGTGGAAGAAAATACATTAAGGTGACTATTTCAGACACAATGATTTAAATTTAAAGACATATTAACAGCAAATAACTCATAGTCTTAGGTGATTGTTAATCCTATGTTCCAGCCCCTCCCTCACCCTCACACAGTCTTACTATACATGAGGTAAAATGAATGAGAGCAAGTGAGTATCAATGTTTAAGGCTGAGCCTACGTATGTTTGACAGATTAAATTGTTCTTTACTAAATCTAAGCTGATCTCATGGAACAAACATAATTTGACAATTTACAGATCTAAATAAAATATAGTAGTAGTCGCTGGATAAACACACACTTCATAAAAGCACACTCTGTATAAACACACGCCTTCCTCTGTTGACCAAATTTTTGCTATAATAATATAATAACAGTGTGTAAAGATATAATCGACATGCATATAGGCACGCTTTTTCTCAGTAATGCAACTTCATGCCCATCCATTAAAGGCCTTTAAACGAGTCTTTTGTCGAGTTTTTGTCAGAAATAACAATGACATGAGAACAGATGGCACACTGTAGCGAACAATGCTAGGACTAGGGCAAATGTGTGAGTCTTCTTCCATGTTTAGCTTCGTTGGCTGTCCAAGCACTACCCATAGGAAGGTGTCAGACAGTCTTATGTCTTGTCTGGCCCACACTGTCTATCCTGCTCCTCCTAGTGTCTAGTCTCTGTGCTTTCGATTATCAAAGGCTGATTGTCCAGACATTACTCTGTCAATCACAAATCTATGGATTGACCCAGAGTGCGATATGATTGGCTGCGGCAGTGAGCATGCAATGGAATCACGATAGGTGACAGGTGATGCACACACTTGCTGAAAGAGAGTAAGGGTGTGAGGGCGGGGCTTAATGTTTACAGACCATGAGTGATTGGCTTTCGAGGTCAAGTTAGAGGGTTTGTTTTGGGCATGATAAATTATAGATAGATCTAGAACTACCTTTGCGATGTCACTTCTTTTACAAAGCTGAGAAGAACCAAAGCATGATCTTCCAAAAGTTTGTATGACTTCTGATATGCTTTCCGATTTTGCAAATAATAATAAAAAAATTAAAAAACCAAAGAAAAACAAAACAAAAGTGAACGAGCAATCATTATTACACTTACAAACCAGCGCTTGTCATGCTAATGTGCATGATAATCAAGGGCTGTAATCAATAATGATTCCTGGCACCTTTTACTTTTGAAGAGTTATTTCTCAGTAGTTTTGCATAAACACACGGTATGCGTAAATGCATGCTTTTCTCAGCGCCTTAAGGGCGTGAGTTTATCCAATGACTGATGCAGTTATTTTTTCTTTAACCTGGCCCTATCACTCTATGTTCTTCAAAAGATATCATTCAACTCTAATTGTTCCATATTGGATTAGGTGCTTCCCTTTATGAGTTTATGCATATGGAATTTTTAGTTACAAAGTCAGTTGTGCATTTTCTTTTCCTGTATACATGTTTCATGTCTGGGTAGTGTAGGTCATAGACACAGACACAGGTACCGGTATCATAATCTTACACTGATCTTATTCAAAACTACTATTTGAAACAAATCTACCCAGACGTACATACATACTACTATAAATAATGAAATACGGTCTCTAAAAAATAACAAAAATAAACAGTTTGGCAAGTGCTGCATTCTTTGTTCCTTGAAATGAAAAATTGAAAGTTCACTTTCCCATCAGGAGATGATGATATCTCAAAAATTGCAAAGAAATGTATGTTTCAAAGAATTCTTGTTCTTTTTTAACAACGTAAACAAGGAAAAGATTATATCCTTACGACGCATACAAAATATTTCACTGATTATTCTTTATATAGACAATAGACTTTTACATTTTTTACATAATGGAAGAAAGGAATACATACTGTCGTTTGGTTCATGGAGATAGGCGTTAACACCAAAGAGAAGTACTGGTTGGTGAGTAGTGACTTCTTCCTCTTCATTCTTATCAAAACTGAAACAGAGGACAAAAAGGATTACCATTATATAAAACAAATAGTACAAGAAAGTACCGCAGTGAAATAAAACCAAAGAAGAAAGGTAGAAACAAAGGGGATAACTCTATTTTAAAAACCTTGATATTTTAAGGGGTAACACCTAAAACATGTTTTTTAGTAGGAAAATCCCCACCATTATTTATGACCTCTTATCATCCAAAAATGGACACAAATAGCTCAGTAGGTAGAGTATCTTGCTGCTACTCAGAAAACCAAGTTTGATTCCAATCATGGCCCTCCCCCAACCTAACAGCTATGGGTAGCTGTGTCTATTCAGGCTTTGCAAATGTATAGATGGTGTGAACAGCAATGACAAAATACTACATGTATGCCTAGAAAAATCTGGAATAATACTCTAGTTTACTCTATGCTCAATCAAGCTAACTCCTTGGTTGGTAGTGCATTCTCTTTTCATGGCGAGACGATGGGTGTCAACGCAGAATTCGCAGGATCGATTTCATTGCTATCCAAAGATTATTTCATGTCATTATTCATCTCTTTTGACATACCCCTTGCCTCACGGTTTCTCTATGCTTAACAATGTTCATGGGTACTTTACTATTATTCAAAAGGCATGCCACCACCCTCATAAAGCAGCATAATGTAATAAGAATAAGATATATCATTCACACTGGAGAAAGAGGTCAACATGTAAGACATGTTTCAAAGTATGTAAAATAACAGTAACAAACTTACTCTTCTATCACATCTGTCTCTAGGAACATAAACAGGAAACTTGGAAGTGAATTGTTTTCCAGGATGCCCTGAAAAACAGAAAAACGTGGAATAGATAAACAGAAGCTTTAATACTCAATCAAAGGCAACATACACACACACATATACATGTATATATACGCAGATTAAATCACATTTTTTTAAAGGTGATTGCAGCGTCTTTTCTCTACAAAAAAAACAAAACACTTTCAAGATTATTAGAGACTCAATATTCGCCACATCTACTCTTGTCTGACTTAAAAATAAAATCTCAAGATGATCAAATCCGTTTTTCTTATGACTACTCATAACTTGAAGCACTTGTAGCTTAGTCAGTAAAGCATCTGACTGCCACACAGGAGGCCAGAGTTTGATTCCCAGTCGGCAAAATAGTGACTCCTGTCGACCCAGTAGCAAACTAGGTAGCTACGTCTATTGAGAATCAGTGAAAGTAAAGGCGGCGTTGAAAGTGATGGCAAACTACTCCATTATGATTATGCCGTATGCTTAAAAGAATCAGGATTCTACTCCTGATTAACCTTTGCAATCAAAAAGATAAATTTTTCCTTGAGTGCTACGAACATTGCACAGAAAACCAATGATCTACATTTAGACTTTAAAAAATATCTGATTTCTACTGTTGTCAAAATAAGCCTCAAGCTGTCCCTGTGTCTGGAAAAACATGGAGCTTTGATGAGTTCTAAGACCTTCTCCTAAAATTGTTTTTACATGAGAAAGCCAGTAAGCATGTAAAGATCTCATATCCCTACTGTCATCTTTGTGCCATATGATAATTCCATCTAGTTATGTATGCACATGTTTCCTCATAATATAATGACACGCTTTGGTTCAATTTCTCTCAAAACTTGAAGTTAGGTGCCAAATATTCCAGATACAAAATGGATTCATCAGTGTCTGATAGCTGATAAAAATGGATTGGTCAGGGTCAGATAAATGATAAAAATGGATTCGTCAGTGTCAGATAACTGATAAAAATGAATTGGTCAATGTCAGATAACTGGTAAAAATGAATTGGTCTGTGTCAGATAACTGATAAAAATGGATTGGTGATAAAAATGAATTGGTCAATGTCAGATAACTGATACAAATGAAATGGTGATAAATATGAATTGGTCAGTGTCAGATGGTAAAAATGAATTGGTCAGTGTCAGATAACTGATGAAAATGGATTGGCCAGTGTCAGATAACGGATAAAAATAGATTGGTGATAAAAATGGATCGGTGATAAAAATGAATTGGTCAATGTCAGATAACTGATAAAAATGAATTGGTGATAAAAATGAATTGGTCAGTGTCAGATAACTGGTAAAAATGAATTGGTCAGTGTCAGATAACTGATGAAAATGGATTGGCCAGTGTCAGATAACTAATAAAAATAGATTGGTGATAAAAATGGATCAGTGATAAAAATGGATTGGTCAGTGTCAGGTAACTGATAAAAATGGATAGGTGATAAAAATGGATTGGTCAGTGTCAGATAACTAATAAAAGGATTTGTCTGTGTCAGATAGCTGATAAAAATGGAGTAGTCAGTGTCAGATAGCTGAGAAAAATGGATTTGTATGTGTCTGATGACTGATAAAAATGGATTTGTCAGTGTCAGATGACACATTAAAACAAATTAAGGATTTCTCCGTGTCAGAGAACTGATATGAAAATTGATTAGGCAATGTCAGATACTTAGATACATGTGTGTCCATTATAATCTGCTTCCATCAACAGTGCTTCATAAAATATGATCAAGTAAAAGTAAAAAGTAAAGCTTTTAAGGCCATTATGGCTCATAGAGCTGGTGCTTATCCCAGTTTCTACAGTATGAAATGGAACAGGTGATAATAATCACTTCCTGGACAGGACGCTAGTCTGGTGTGGATTTTTACTCCCAAGATAGTGCTTATACCCATTTGCACCTGCGTCGAGTGGGGAAAATGCATGTTAAGTGTCTTTCCTAAGGAACACAACATCGGGCCTAGCTTTGCTAGGATTCAAACTAACCTGAACCTCATGATCCCAAATCTGATAGCTTAACCATTCAACCATCGACGCAACACAAATATAATCAAGGATACTTGTAATAGTCCCTTGTCTTCAATCTAAAGTTTGGCAGTAAGTTTAAAAGAATATCTCCAACCATAATATTCCTATCGCTGGATACTGACATAAGACAAAGGGAATTATGCTGTCTATGTACAGCACTATCTACTTCATATCAGTATATCAAATCACTGTTAAGTGCTTTGACATCAGTTTTCATTATTTTTATTTAGACAGCTGTGTCAAATTCAAGAGATGAGATGAAGAAGTTTTATTTGATACTATCTCAGCAATGACAGAATCTCAAATGAAGCTCTCAAAGAGTGCTTAATAGACAATCACCCTTGGCATAAGATTTATGATTTTGGATTTTGCACCAAAGTCCTTGGTCCTTGATTCAATTGGGTTGTTGTTTTTCATACTCTGACATGTGTCACAAAAGTATTCTGCCAGGATAGATATGAATATTGAGTTATTTTATTTAATTTTAAAATATTTCACTATAATTTGATTGGTCATCTGTGTCTGTTCTTTAAACAGAGACTACAACAATCATTGACTTTTTTATTTACTAATGTTTGATCTAAAAGAACAAAATCAAACCTGCATATACAAATCCAAGCCAAGTCGACGTTGCTCCAATACCTTGGGATTCCATTTCAACACTTTTTTAGGGGGAAATTCTGGCGTCTTCATCACTTTCTTTAGCTAAATTGAACATATCACAAAAAAATGTTAACTGGGGATGGTAAAGACTTCCTTGCTAAATGTTTACTGTTGCGAACTCAAATCCAAAAATAATAATTCTCAGAAATTCTCAGTCTTAAAGAAATGTCTTCAGAATAAGAACGTATGCAAATAAATCAGTATGGCATAGTCCATAAAAGACGACTATCAAAGAGGCTCCCGATGATTGCTTTTTTATGGCCTGTATTTCTTTATCATACAAAGTATATTGTATGTTACAGTTTACATACAACTATAGCATTTTTATTCTAAAGCAAAGGATATATTGTTATCATCTATAAACACAATGCACTACACACATTTGCACTAGTAAAATAAAAAAGGAGCAATAGGTTGTATAAATAATAATAATTCATGATTTATATAGCGCCAATATCCATAAAAAAAAACATGCTCAAAGGCGCTAAACAATGACAGTGTGATGTGGTACATTATGATTCAAGCAGGACGACAATAATAATGTAGTAAATACCTAGATAATAAAAGATAATTAATAATGCATAAAAAACACAAATTAGGTTTTTATACACACTTAAGCTACAACAATCACGCATTCAACAGTGTTTTGAAAGCAGAGCGAAAAAGTTCTGTTTTCAACGATCTTTTGAAGGAATCGAGTGATTTGGAATTACGTGTATGAGGTGACAAAGAGTTCTAGATAGTGGGGCCAGAAAATGTAAAGGCATGATAAAAAAATTTAGATTTAGACATTTTACGATCAAGCGATTAGACATTATAAGATCTAAGCTGCCGACTTGGACAATGAACATTAATAAGTGACTTTAGATACTCAAGGGCATCATCATGGTCAACGCATTCAAAAACAAGACAGGCCAGTTTAAACTTAATTCTTTTCTCCACCGGTAACCCATGAAGCGACTACTGGACAGGTTTGATGTTATCTCGCTTTTTTGTTTTGCGTTACAATTCTTAAGTCCCTTGTTTCAGTAATAATTTAAATCTATACAGTGAGCTCCTGGCAGACAGTAGAGAAGAGAATTGCAATAATCCAGACGACTAGTTACTTGTGAATTTATCAAAATTTTGCAGGTTTCAACATCTAGAATGTCTCTAATATAATTATATTTTCATAAAGCATTTAACTTTAAAAGAACATTGCTATTTCTCCATCTGTGACATTATGATTGAAAGACAGGAGATGAGAATGTACCTGCTTATGAAGCTCTTCAAACTCAGAGTATCTTTTTTTCAATGATATTGTGATGCCCAGACATCCACACATCCACTAAAAACACCTGGGGAAATAAATCATGAGTATAACCAACCTGGAGACATACTTCTTCAATCAGCTTTTAAAAAAGACATTTTTTAGTGGACAGGCGTGAATTTCAATATGGAAATCTACAAACATACAATGACAATGATTTGATTTTAACATCAATGGACAATATTTCCTATGTTCATAAAATGTATTGTCGGACGCGAAATTTGATTGCAAATATGAATATAGGTTTCCCTGTATATGGTACTGTTGGTCTTATCCGCCTCAAATCAAATTAAATCGGTTGTATCACATTGATGTAACAATGACTGTAATTAGAAATCTGCATAAAAATGTAACTGTTTCTAGGTAACAAAGATTTATGAGGGGCAAACAAAATATCTGTCATTCCATCCCCATCTTCCCCCTGCCCCTTCCCCCCCCCCCTGTCTGTCTGTCTGTCTGTCTGTCTGTCTGTCTGTCTGTCTGTCTGTCTGTCTGTCTGTCTGTCTGTCTGTCTGTCTCTCTCTCTCTCTCCCTTCTCTCTCTCTCTCTCTCTCTCTCTCTCCCCTCTCTTCATTCACAATGCAGACATAATATGAGCCTCTTTTCCCCTTCCCCTTTCAATTTCTCTTCACTCTAAATCCAAATTCATTTCTTTTCTATAACTGATTAACCCAACTAAAAAATGTCCATACATAGTTGAGCACATACAAGGGACATAACTGAGGAGGAAAAGTCGACGTAAAAATAAAGAATAAGAAGTGCTTCGAGTTGCTGCAGTGTTTCGTGATAAGTGTCGATTATCTCCACAATCTCACTGAGTGTGAGTGTGAGACGAAGTCAATGAATATTTTATTTGAACATGAGCAATTCATAAATGACAACGGTCAGTGTGACATGTTGGACTGATGCTGAGATTTATCATTGATTCTAGAGTTTCTTACTTTTGTTTGCCCAGATAACCATATTTTTTAACTTGAAACTCAGTAGACTTATCTAATTTGCATGATGCTGCATAGATACTGTATAATATAACAGATTTACCTTTCGTAAAATCCATCATAAGCCCTCAAGTCTGAAATTCCCCCTCACATCCCTCAGAGTCATTATCTTTTCTCTCATATTTCCTATGCCCATGCGTTGCACTAGGCGATAAGTTTGTTCCTTTTTGTCTCTCCACTCCTGATCACTCATTCCAAAGCAAGTATTATTAAAATCGTAGTATTGATCGCCACTGGAAATGTTCCGATATCAATCGACGGTTTGTCAATCACCACTGATTTCTTGGAGAGCTTTTTAAAAAAAAAAAATAAACTTACGGAAGCCATTAATCTGCAACAACAGGAAAAAACGCGTCATATCTTTCACTGTCATTCAGATCTCAGATAGCAACATGCAAACAACAATCCGTTAATAAAATCTATACTAATCTGTATGATTCCATTGAGGATACGGACAGACAGAGAGAGAAGAGATAGACAGAGAGAGAGAGACAGACAGATAGACAGAGATAATGTGTTTCATGTAAAACGAAGACAGCTACATCCAGTCTCCTTTTAGATTAACAAAATCCACGTTAACATCAGCAAAATTATGCCTCTGACCTAGGTTCTAGACCTATGCCTATACCGTTTATGCTTATTTACATGTAATGCTTCTCTGAAAATACTGAAACAATAACAGCTGGTGATAACTTGGTGAGCTATTAGAAGATATATACTAGAGATGATATATCGCGGCAACTAACTGACAAATTGCTAATAACCACCAGACTAGGCGCCTGGCGACCGGAGGAAAACAACTGGGGATCTCCCGGTGACAACTCACAAAATGCTGATAACTACACGAAATACCGGTGGCAACTGACGACTTGACGATTACCATCAAATTTTTCGGCTTTTACTTGTTTCGTTAAGATTTTCTAACTAGATCTAATCCCATAGCATGTATCATTTATATACTAACATCAGGCTATGTCATATCACAACACCAATGATCACCACATTCTAATTCATTGACGAGAACCAGACCAGAAATATAACATTACAACAAGAAGACACGCCTACACCTACCGTATAAACATCCTCGGCTTCTTTGACCTTTTTGAAACCCTGGTATGCTGACCCTCAAAACCATTGTGATACAAACCAACCTCTAATCAACAGTAAATGACAGTACAGAAGCTCATTGTTAGATCTATGTTCATTCCTTCCAAAAGGAAAACAAAGGTTTCGTGTCTGAAACGAACGTTGTTGACGCCTTTTGCTGATACCGGATACTGTTGGTGGGCGTGACCCTGAGTTAGGCAGTTCATAATAAGTTAGATTGAGAGGCTTGGGAAGATTTTATTATTATTATTATTATTATAACTTTGCGCGAACACGTTTTAGATGTACTTTAACGTGCATATTAAGTGAGATATGATATGCTCTTTAAGCTAAGACTTTCGAATAAGATCAATAACATCAACATTAATTTCACTCTCCACATTCCTTCGTAACCATTGTTTACAAACAAGATGGCGTCCCCCGAGAGTGTGGAAAACGAAGTTAATGTTCCATCATCGTATATCTTTGTACGGGTTCTTGGAAGTGGAGCATTTGGAGAAGCAATTTTATACCAAAAGACAGAGGTATTCTCTTTCTTACCATTTGCAGTTTTAAAAAGGATAAGATCAAGCTTTTAAAATGAATGAGAACACAGGATATTGAACCGTCAATTCCAAAGTTGAAGATGTTAAGTGTTTATTTTAACATCTGTATCGGAATTAGATCTATATAAAATAAATGACGTTTAACCCTTTGAACCCCGACCCCTTGGGGCCTAGTGCCCCCCCCCCCACCCTGGGCTCCTGGGAAAAAATCGTAAAAATGAAGTAGGGGCATTGTATGGATCATATATTTGAAACAAAAGGAAGGTATAAGTTTTTGCAAGGAAATGACCCACCTAAATTTGGAGATATCCCTATCTCCAAAATTCCTTCTTTTTTTCATGCCAATCTTGCAAGCAGGTGGACCCATCAATGATGCAGAGGTATTTTTTTGCAGTAACCACACCACAATCGTGACTTAGTCTTCTTCACAGGGCGGTCTTTGTAATCCATCCTTGGTGTGGTTTTGTGTACTTGTCCATGCAGACTACACAAATATTGTTCCCTGTTGCTGTTGGTGACTTTTCGGGGAAGTGCAGGCCTACATTCTGAAGGCGCAGTGGAAGCTCCTCAATACTGCTCCGTGAATGTTTTTGCACTTTGCTAGGAAACGATCCTATCAATTCAAGACAAATGTCGTCAACAAAAAACCTGGATTGATCTCACCTCTTATTCAGCTTATTGTGATGGTTGAATGATCCCATAAGAATGTAGGCATTTTAAATGGCCCACATTATGAATTTGATAATGAGGCGCTTTGGCCAACAGTAGTGGCGCTGGGTCTTGTTCAGTCTGGTCATCTGGTCATTGATATTACAATCCCCATGTATGACACATAATCCTTCACTAGATATGGCTGTGATATTGAAACTGCAGTCCCATTTTTATTTCTCTTTGAGTAACGGTTGTTTTGGTTGGGTCATGGTAGCTTGAAAAGAAATATATTGGCCGTCTGTCCATCCATGAAAGACAAAGGATACTCTCATGTTGCTGAAAATTATATTCACCCCGCGTCTTTTTCCTTTTATTACTGACTATCTTTGGGAAGTGCTTTCGATTTGTCATTACTGTGCCTACTGCAAAAGTGTTCAACTGTGAAAGCAGGTATTCAAAAAGGGTGACTGAATTATGAATTGTAAAACCTGTCTATTACGAGAATATGTTTCTTATCTTCAGCACCGGCCCTTGTTAGTAAATTTGCAACGTGTTGTTCCGACAATTCCAATTTCAGAAATAATGTTTGCTTGCTTTCCAGTGTAAATGTCTGCATTTATAATATAGCCAGTTTCTCCTTCACATAAAGGATAAGATTTTATCCCCATTTGATAAGTTTTGATTTGATGTAATTTTGATGGACAATTTATATTTTGTCGGAATCATCCCTTCATCCAAGCTAAGGTGCTGTGTGGGATTGTAATAATGTCTGAATAGGGATAGACTCATATCAAGAATTGGTCATACTTTATAAATTTTATCTCTTATCAATGGTAGCATCTTGTTCATCAATGAAATGAAGGAATGTCCAAAGGGCCAAAATCTATCTCGGTCTAGCACTTCACGATAACCTGGTGTCTCGATCAAGAAATTGTTTGCCTTGAAATATTTTTAATAACGAAGTTTGATACATGATTTTCCATTGATAGCCGCATACCTATCATTGCCTTTATCTCCTCTACGCTTGCTTCTTTATAATTTTTAGCATAATATTCCATGACGTTTCTTTCTATTACTTGATGTGCTCTAACATTCGTCATTGTACACAACGTTTGCCAAATTCTTCAGGAAGAAATAAATCCAAATAATCTAAGGCCTTGCTGTCTTCACTAATGGAATCAAAGTCTGTGTTACCAATGAATGTAGTATCAATTTGATGAGCAGCACTATAAATATTGAAATCACCCCAGCCAGAGTCCTATTTGGTCTCTGTTGTTGATTAGAAGTGGGGCGTGGCATCACCATCACCTCTAATTTCTTGTTGTGGGACACTATTGTCCTCATCCTCACTCAACATATCATCACTTTCACTTTCTAACTCACTATCACAATAGTCTGAATAAAGATTCAAGTCATTTTCATCCTCACTATCTTCACAAACTCTCAGAATAGCCTGGTCGAGACTCATATGTTGACGACCGGTTGAAGGTAAAAAACCCGATCATCTGACGGATCCATTTCTGTTAAAAAAATGATAAAAAATGATGCTACAAACACAAAAACACGAGTTCTGGTAGCATGAAGGCCAATTCGTGTTTACATTTGAGGTTACCCACAATCCCAAGCAAGCTGGGTTGCCAGATACATTTAGTTTTAGCAGCAAAGTACCAAATATCACAAAATAGATATTGCGGGATATAGCAAATAAGAAAAATATCGCGATCGCGGTATTACGGGTCCAAAGGGTTAAAATACATTAGCGTAGCACCTGTTGAAAGCTGTTTGTGTCTGTTGTGCTTTTTAAACGTAAGAAATCTTGTCAACTGATTGTAGGAAACTCATTATCATTTGACTGAATAATAAGATATAAAAAGTAAAGTTCCTTCGCCTTCAAGGCCATTGCGACCCATAGAGCCGGAGCTGATCTTGGTTCTATAGTAAAATGAAGCGTAACAGGTGATGATAATCACCTCTTTGACAGGACACTAGTTTCAGGCAGGTTTTTACTCCCAAGCTAGTGCTTGTACCCATTTGCACCTGAGTAGATCGGGGAATATGCGTGTCAAGTGTCTTTCCCAAGAAACACAACATCGGACCTAGCTCTGCTAGGATTCAAACCTTGAACCTCACGATCCCAAATCCAACAACCTAACCACTCTGCCACCGACATCACCAATAACAGTGAACCCCATTTAAAATGCATTAGCGTCACGTTTCTATATCTAGATCTAGATCTAGATCTATTGTAAAATCTAGTTATAAATATGTGTAATTTTACTGTCCCATTTTTAAAACATCTGATCTCAATTTCTATAAATCCCATATATATGCATGTTTATGTGATTTCTTCTCCTTTTGTCAACAGGATAACAGTTTAGTTGTCTGGAAAGAGGTTAATTTGAACAGACTAAATGAAAAACAGAGGAAAGATTCTCAAGGAGAGATTGATATCCTATCACTTCTAAACCATGCCAATATCATCAGCTATTATAACCATTTTGTAGATTGCGACACCTTATTTATTGAAATGGAATATGCAAATGGTAAGTGTTCCGTTTTTTGTTTCTGATTTTCATGTTTTTATTGTTCTCCTCCTCTTCCTCTTCATCTTCCTCTTTTTCCTCTTCCACTGTTTCTTCTTCTTTTTACTCTTTTGTGGGTGGTTTGCATATGTTACTGGTAGGCCCCTCTTGTCGTTTTTCATTCTTTTCTATATCTTTTCATCTTGAAATTTCATCTCAATTCATTAGGTTACCAATATGATGGACAGGATAAAGTGAGTAAAGCAAGTATAAAAAATCTATTGTTTCTTCCTTGCCCCTGTAGTGGTCATTGGACGTTTACGCACGTTTACAAAGCAAAAATAAAAGACGAATTTAGACAATGCTGATAAGTTTCAGAGAGAAGTATTTTAATGTTGAACGTGTGAGTAGTGTGTGTATTGTTTTCATGGTTACTTGTCAGAATGAGAGAGTGAGAGAGAGAGAGCTGCTCAACCAGCTAGAAAGACTCGCTGTATGTGTCCACTGTCACCAAGCCAAATGTCAGTGTGGTTCCGTTTAGTCATAGTGTGTTAGCCTAGCCGCTACACAGCTCCCCCCAGCACTGACATTATGGTCAGCTAAAGTGAGGTGTTGGACAATTGATTCGTCCTGACCTGGAAGTGAAGGTTTGTTGATGAAATGATGTTGTTTGGGCATTGGACTCTTAACCATCATCAGGGGCAAGCAGTTGTTTCATGTGGCGCAGGGGTCGTCCTCAAAGTGGTGACCGGGCAGTTGTCACAGGTTGAGTTAAATCCAGGTGCGCTGGTTTTAAGCAGTCAGCAGAGACAATTTCTTATCTTTCCCCTATACAATTGCAGAAGGTTTTTTTACCAGGCGTAATGACTCTAAAGGGTCCGTCGTAAGGGTGCTGAAGTGGCCCACGGTGGCCATCGTGAGGGACAAAAACAAATTTGGCCAGCATAAGATAAAGGGGGTTTTGTCTAGGTGAGATTCCGTGATGAGATGTTGGAAGTGGAGAAAATCTTTTGATGAGTGAATACCTCCAGTAGCGGCTCATGAAGAACATTGGCTGGGATCAATGAACTCTCCTGGTACAGTTAATGGTTGACCATAAACTAGTTCTGCGGACAAGGCATGGAGATCTTCTTTAGGCACAGTTCTTAGTCCTAGGAGAACCTAAGAAAGTTGGTCGACTCAGCCAGGTCCTGACAGGCGGGCTTTGAGGGCTGCTTTTAACTATCGGTGAAAGCATTCCACCTGTCCATTTGACTGTGGGTGGTATGCGGTCGTTCTGTGAAGCTGTATACCGAGATGACGGGCTACTTTGCTCCAAACAGTTGACGTGAACTGCGATCCTCTGTCGGATGACATGTGCTGCATAACACCAAAACTTGAAATCCAGTTTTGGATGAGTGCTTTAGCGCATTCTTTAGAGGATGTATTGTTCAGTGGAATTGCCTCTGGCCAGCGTGTGCTGCAGTCGATGATGGTCAGCAGATGGGGAAAATCCTGGGAAGACGGCAAGCGTTCCACAAAATCAATGTGAATATGACTGAATTTTTGCTTAGGAATAGGTATTTTCTCGACTGGGAAATGTGAAAATTGACTTGCCACACATTATTTAGCCCATTTGCTGATTTGTCTTTTAAGTCCATGCCAAACGAATTTCTGGGCCACCAGATTTACAGTTGCTTTTTTACCTGGATTTGAAAGGTTATGAATTTCATAAAAAATTTGACATTGAAACTCATGGGGGACTATTGGTCGTGGTCAGGAAGTAGAAACATCACAAAGTAATTCTGGTCCCAAGTCTTTGATTGGTATCCGTTCTATCTGAAGACTGGTATTTGTCGTGCAGAGATTTTGTACCTCAGCATCATTGGTTTGCACTTTTGTCATTGCCAAATAGTCCCTGCCAAGGACAACGTGGTTGAGAATGGTTCTTGACAAGTAGTCTGAAACCACATTTGATTTTCCAGATACAGGCTTGATGTTAGTTGTTAACTCTGAAATAAATGCAAGGTGGCGTTGTTGATGTGCACTCCATGGTTCAGAAATTTTTGAGAAGATATTTTTACCAGCAAGTTGTGATGAAAAATCCTAGATATGGGGAATTGGATAATGGTCAGGTGTCATCACGTGGTTGAGGCGGCGATAATCACCACAAAGCCGCCAGCCTCTATTTGGCTTTGGTACAATATGGAAGGGGAAGCCCAAGGGCTACTTGACTTCCTGATAATACCCATCTTCTCCATCTCCATAAATTCTCTCTTGGCAATGGCCGATTTGTCGGGAGCTAGACAGCGAGCCCGAGCATGAACTGGAGGGCCTGAAGTTGGGGTATAGTGTTGTACTCCATGTTTGACGTCAGCAGAAAAGAAGGTAGGCCTTGGAATTTCAGGAAAGTCTTGAAGGATTTTGCAAAATTTGTTGCTGTCCATCTCAACAGGGTCAGCTCTGGGATGGAGTTCTTGCTCACTGAGCTTGTAGAGGACAAATACGTGTCCGCTTCAATGAGGCGTTGATTGCAGAGATCTACTAGGAGGTTGTGTTTTTGCAAAATTAGATTGGCGCCTAGGAGTGGCTATTTAACATCGGCTATGCTAAGGTGAGCATGGTACACATGATTATTGAGATCTAATGGTGCTTTACGGGAACCATATGTGGAAATGGGCGTCCCATTAGCCGCTTGTAAACGGGGGTCAGAGTGACCAAGCTGAGAAGCAGGAATGACTGACACCTATGCGTCAGTGTGGACCAGAAAGCACCTTCTTGAGATGTTGTCAGTGATAAAAAAATTAATCTCTCGGGCCAGCAAAAGCGGAGGCTAATGTTGTCCCGCTCTGGCGTTTTCCTGTTTCTTGGCGGTGTTAAACGTAGAATACCTTTTGCAAGCAGGATTACATTTATTGGCATATGTACCGAAATGTCGGTGGTACCAGCAGAGGTTGTCAACTGGTGGCTCAACATCTTGCAAGCAGGGGAAAACGTCATGTGCAGCCTTTGGTTCTGTTCTGACGGCGAGAAAGAATTTATCGGCTTCCTGTGCCAACATGCGCTAGTCTGTGATGGTCGTATGTGCCTAAGAAATTCGGACATGATCCAGTAATTATTGTAAAAACATGTGCTTAAAAAGAAATCACGGTTTGTGCTCCCCTAGCAAAGCTAGCTTACTGTCCATCAACTCTGAAGGCTTTGTGTCTACCAATCCACGCAGGTCTAATAACATTAATGCTCATTCTTCCTCCAACCGGCCGTAGGCTGATGAGACAAAGGCCTTGATAGCATTGTATTTTTGTATTGGAGGGGGTGATGTTATAATAGAAATTGCCCTTGTTCCCATGTTGGTATCAAGGGCAGCGACAATATTGTAATATTTTGTTTCGTCTTGTGTTATGTTGCGGAGGGCAAATTATGCCACAGCTTGAGTAAACCATGCGGCAGGGCTCGAGGTCCAATACGTGGGGAGTTTCACGGCAATATGATCAATAGCCATTTTTGTTGTGACGTGTTTAAATTCTAAATCTAGATCTAAATGATCAGTAGAAAATTTAATTGGATACAATATTTACTCACAAGGACGTTGTGAGCCATCAGGGTCACCAATGTAGTGGTCATTGAACGTTTGCGCACGTTTACACGACAAAGATAAAGTACAAATTCAAGCAATACTGATAAGTTTCAGAGAGAAGTACTTTAACGTTGAACGTGTGAGTAGTATGTGTATTGTTTTTGTGGTTACTCGTCAGAATGAGAGAGAGAGAGAGAGGAGAGAGAGAGAGAGAGAGAGAGAGAGAGAGAGAGAGAGAGAGAGAGAGAGAGAGAGAGAGAGAGAGAGAGAGAGAGAGAGAGAGAGACAGAGAGAGACAGAGAGAGAGACAGAGAGAGAGAGAGAGAGAGACAGAGAGAGACAGAGAGAGACAGAGGGAGGGAGGGAGGGAGGGAGGGAGAGAGACAGACAGACAGGCAGAGACAGCGAGAGAGAGAGTGACCGTACTGACAATTTGACACTTCGTAAGGATAAAGCAACTGATAACTACAAGGGAATGGTATACTGCTAGCTCAGACTTTTCTGCACACTTGCCTGTCCTCAAGAATCTCTTTCTCTCTTACATCTCTGAGCGGAATAAAACATTTTATGTGTCTTAACTTTTGCTCTCAATTTGTTTTTCATTTACCTTGTGGAAGTCGAAGATAATTTGTTACAAAAATGGAAGATAACTGAAATGGATAACAATTATGTCATAGAATAAAAGGACAAATAAATATCACTTTGGATTATTTTTAAAGTAATGGTTATTCTGAGGCACACAACATTGTACACATATTCATGCTGAATACATCTTTATACAAATGTTGTTGAAACCCATTTTAAGAATCACAATTGTCCACTTTATTTTGATATTATATCCATATATATGTGAACATTCTTTCAATTATTCATGTCTCTTGTAAAGTACTGAGTTGCTTTTTTACAACATCAATTTTGAAAATATTTGTCATGAAAATTATTTGCATCTTAATCATGCTTCAACACACTCTTCAGAGTTCCCTTGAAATATTGCATCAAAACGTTTTCTCTCTTCTTTCCTAATCAAGGTGGAACGATGTATGATAAAATAGTTTCCAGTTCAAAACTGTGGCCAGAAAAGGTGATCAGTCATTTTTCTCCACTTTCTTATGACAATGATGATGCGGATAATGATGGCAATAACTGCGAGGGATGATGAAAAGGAGGAGGAAATTGAAAAAAATGATTGTTGTCATACTGCTGTTCTTATTATAATTATTATTACTATTACTATTTGTTTTTACTATTACTATTGCTACTACTATTATTAGTACTATTACTAAATTATTCCTGTTATTGTTATTATTATTATTGTTATCATCATTATTATTACTTTTAGTACTGTTATTTTAGTAGTAGTAGTAGTAGTAGTAGTAGTAGCAGTAGTAGTAGTAGTAGTAGTAGTAGTAGTAGTAGTAGTAGTAGTAGTAGTAGTAGTAGTAGTAGTAGTAGTAGTAGTAGTAGTAGTAGTAGTAGTAGTAGTAGTAGTAGTAGTAGTAGTAGTAGTAGTAGTAGTAGTAGTAGTAGTAGTAGTAGTAGTAGTAGTAGTAGTAGTAGTAGTAGTAGTAGTAGTAGTAGCAGCAGCAGCAGCAGCAGCAGCTGCAGCAGCAGCAGCAGCAGCAGTAGCAGTAGTAGTAGTAATAGTGGTAGTAGTAGTATTAGTAGGAGTGGTAGTAGTAGTAGTAGTAGTAGCAGTAATAATAATAGTAGTATTGTTATTATAATTCTTACTCTCTCTCTCTCTCTCTCTCTCTCTCTCTCTCTCTCTCTCTCTCTCTAGTCTCTCTCTCTCTCTCTCTCTCTCTCTAGTAGTCTCTCTCTAGCTCTCTCTCTCTCTCTCTCCCTCTCTCTCTCTCTCTTCTCTTATCTCTCTATCTCTCTCTCCTCTCTGTCTCTCTCTCTCTCTCTCTCTCTCTCTCTCTCTCTCTCTCTCTCTCTCTCTCTCTCTCTCTCTCTCTCTCTCTCTCTCTCTCTCTCTCTCTCTCTCTCTCTCTCTCTCTCTCTCTCTCTCTCTCTCTCTCTCTCTCTCTCTCTCTCTCTCTCTCTCTCTCTCTCTCTCTCTCTCTCTCTCTCTCTCTCTCTCTCTCTCTCTCTCTTTCCTTGCCTCCCTCTCTCTCTCTCTCATCATGTAAGAGGCACTTCATGTAAGACAAAGATGTAAAATCCATTGGAGGAAAATGCATATTTCAGGGCGATGCATCCATATGGGCTGAAATAATCCAAGAGCATTAGATTGTGTCATTTGTATTGCCTTTGCCACTTTACTGTCTTCATCTTTCTCTGATTTTTCATTTAATTTAAACTTGATTTTTTGTCTTTTATTTCAGGATGCCATCTGGTACCTTTTTCAGCTGACATCAGCACTTGTGTACATACATCAATATGGAATCATTCACAGGTTGATTTGATTTATATCATGAAGCTTGATCATTTTCTGTTAGAAATTGTTGTACATTACATAAGAACACACCCCTCGGGAGATTGAAAAACCGTGTTGATAGACAGACCATGGTAGTAAGTAGACAGCTAAGGTTTACGCACAAAGGCAAGCTATGACCATGACAAAATCTAATTTTTACCTCACCTGTCAATTATGCAATAATTGGCACCTAGCCACTGGGTAGGGAGAAAGATTTCTATCTGCACCTATTTATTACAGCTGAGAGGCATGGCTTGATCGTCTACAAATCTGGTATGATTGAAATGCCGTCATATTTGAAGTCTATGAAAAGGTTTTGACAATTTTGATACGTTAGGAATCTATTCAAAATCATCCTAGTGTTAACCAGCCCGGGTGTGTTGTTAAGGGGGGATGGGGGGGGGGGGGATTGGCGAGTTTGAGACCAAATTGTTGACTTTCTGTTCTTTGCATTATATTCGGATAGAAAGATCATTTATCTACAAGCTTATGGCAAAAAAATGTCCATATGATATATATTTTTTTTTACAAAATATTTTGTTGGCGAGGATAGGTAAAAACAGTCAAAATTTTGACGTGAATTACCCTAGCACTGACTGAGAAGATTGGCACTTAAAACCCTCTAGCGGGGGCTAATCACCAATGGGTAACACAGTTCTTTTGCTTGGGTTTAGGGAACACAATGCATTGATCGGTCGACCGCTTTGTGACATAAGAGGTGAAGGCCAACGTCTGCGCATGTGTAAACACACGTGTAAGTATAGGAATAGAGGAAAAAAGCAAAATACTGGTAATTTTGACGACTGTTTTCACATCAAAGCACATCTAAACCTAGTTTTACAATCCTCTTTACATTAATATCAATGCCAGAGACTGTCGAAACAGTAAGGGGCTGCTGCAAGAAGGGCAACCCGTCTGAAGCGTTTTCTTTATGTTATTTTCTTTTCATTTCTTTACTTGCATTTTTCTCGAAATGTAGTTTTTTCACTTTAAAATTCTATCTCCTCCGACATTTACCAATCGATTTGTATGATGTTTCGCACACAGGTTCCTCTCGTCAATGTTAATAGAATGACGTCATGTTTTTTCTTCATGTCTTGTAAACCTTTTTGAGAAAAAATAAATTTTGTAATAATAATGCCATTTTTTGCGTATAAATGATATATGCTATTTTTGAATTTTCATTAAAAAAAATTTTCCAAAATATCTATAAAATCTGATGTCGTTCTTTAGACATTGCATGGAAAAAACGATTTACACAGGTTTTGAGTGATTTTATTCATAACTAAGAGAGGAGATAGATTTTGAAAATTGGGTCAAAATCCAAGATGTCGGCCTTTCCTTGGCAACCAAGGACGCTACAAATTTTTCAATTATATAGGATGACTATATTTTGACAGTTACTCATATATATTCTAAAATCAAAAACCTTAACTCAAAAGCAAAAATAAATCACTTCAGAATGCCCCCTCCCCTTAAGGGGCCAATTTATATAGAAAAAAATATTTTGTTTTCTGAGATAGCATGTTAGATGACGTGTTCTTAGACCAATACTACTGTATTAAACGATTATTTCCTAAATATCTTGATAGTTGGAATTTTGTTTCTGAACAAGCATTATTAATTCTCAACTCACCAATATGAGTTAATCAAATGGAAGTAGTTATGCCACTTTCCTTCTCATCATTATACATTCTTTTTCAGAAATAAATGTGCTGGAACTTTTTTCCTTTGGAGCAATACCTTCATATTATCTTTTCAAAGAAAGACAAAAAAAAAAGAGAGGAGAGAAAACGAAAATTTATCAATAAGACTAGGCTTCCTCCCCAGCTCTCCTTACTTTTCCATGATAGGTACTCCCAACACCATTTTGACTTTTATCCTTTTAAAAGCCTATAATGTAAAACTTTCATTATCATCTATAATTTCAGAGACATAAAGACCCTTAATATATTCCTCACTAAAGTTGGATTAGTGAAATTGGGAGATTTTGGAATTTCAAGATTTCTTGAGTCTCAAAACCAGATGGCAGAAACGGTGAGGATGCCCTTATAGTTATAGAAAACCATTCAATACAATAAAGACAGTGAACTTATTGACAAAAATTAAAATTTGTTGAATTTTGCTTTTGCTCAAGTTTTACGTTTAACTGTTTGGATACCAATTATCTCATCTGAAAGAATTGAGCAGCCACTAAAAAGTTCTTGTTTTTAGAGAATTTGGGGTCATGGTGAAATGCATCATGTGCCAAAGAAATATATATTTTTTACATGTAAGTATAACCATTTTTTATTAAGATATAGAAGTTATTTGACTGAGACTTTGACAGCTGATTTCATCAAAAAATTTTGTTTCTTTATTTCTCAGATTGTTGGCACTCCATATTACATGTCTCCTGAAATCATGATGGGAGAAAAGTATGTATTTATGCCTTTTGACGATGTTCATGGGGAAAAATAATTGTTATGGTTTTGTAAGGTTTATATCTAGTTTTTATGTCTTAAGTTTGGTTTCTTGTGTTTTGTTACATTAGAAAATTTTTGTGTTGCTTTACCTTATTTTCCCAAGCCTCAATATAAGAATATTCATGATGTATATCTAAACTTTTTCTTTCAAGCAACTTTTGCAGGAAGAATAATAATGCTTGTAGAGATTTACTTTCATGAGAGAGAGAGAGAGAGAGAGAGAGAGAGAGAGAGAGAGAGAGAGAGAGAGAGAGAGAGAGAGAGAGAGAGAGAGAGAGAGAGAGAGAGAGAGAGAGAGAGAGAGAGAGAGAGAGAGAGAGAGAGAGAGAGAGAGAGAGAGAGAGAGAGAGAGAGAGAGAGAGAGAGAGAGAGAGAGAGAGAGAGAGAGAGAGAGAGAGAGAGAGAGAGAGAGAGAGAGAGAGAGAGAGAGAGAGAGAGAGAGAGAGAGAGAGAGAGAGAGAGAGAGAGAGAGAGAGAGAGAGAGAGAGAGAGAGAGAGAGAGAGAGAGAGAGAGAGAGAGAGAGAGAGAGAGAGAGAGAGAGAGAGAGAGAGAGAGAGAGAGAGAGAGAGAGAGAGAGAGAGAGAGAGAGAGAGAGAGAGAGAGAGAGAGAGAGAGAGAGAGAGAGAGAGAGAGAGAGAGAGAGAGAGAGAGAGAGAGAGAGAGAGAGAGAGAGAGAGAGAGAGAGAGAGAGAGAGAGAGAGAGAGAGAGAGAGAGAGAGAGAGAGAGAGAGAGAGAGAGAGAGAGAGAGAGAGAGAGAGAGAGAGAGAGAGAGAGAGAGAGAGAGAGAGAGAGAGAGAGAGAGAGAGAGAGAGAGAGAGAGAGAGAGAGAGAGAGAGAGAGAGAGAGAGAGAGAGAGAGAGAGAGAGAGAGAGAGAGAGAGAGAGAGAGAGAGAGAGAGAGAGAGAGAGAGAGAGAGAGAGAGAGAGAGAGAGAGAGAGAGAGAGAGAGAGAGAGAGAGAGAGAGAGAGAGAGAGAGAGAGAGAGAGAGAGAGAGAGAGAGAGAGAGAGAGAGAGAGAGAGAGAGAGAGAGAGAGAGAGAGAGAGAGAGAGAGAGAGAGAGAGAGAGAGAGAGAGAGAGAGAGAGAGAGAGAGAGAGAGAGAGAGAGAGAGAGAGAGAGAGAGAGAGAGAGAGAGAGAGAGAGAGAGAGAGAGAGAGAGAGAGAGAGAGAGAGAGAGAGAGAGAGAGAGAGAGAGAGAGAGAGAGAGAGAGAGAGAGAGAGAGAGAGAGAGAGAGAGAGAGAGAGAGAGAGAGAGAGAGAGAGAGAGAGAGAGAGAGAGAGAGAGAGAGAGAGAGAGAGAGAGAGAGAGAGAGAGAGAGAGAGAGAGAGAGAGAGAGAGAGAGAGAGAGAGAGAGAGAGAGAGAGAGAGAGAGAGAGAGAGAGAGAGAGAGAGAGAGAGAGAGAGAGAGAGAGAGAGAGAGAGAGAGAGAGAGAGAGAGAGAGAGAGAGAGAGAGAGAGAGAGAGAGAGAGAGAGAGAGAGAGAGAGAGAGAGAGAGAGAGAGAGAGAGAGAGAGAGAGAGAGAGAGAGAGAGAGAGAGAGAGAGAGAGAGAGAGAGAGAGAGAGAGAGAGAGAGAGAGAGAGAGAGAGAGAGAGAGAGAGAGAGAGAGAGAGAGAGAGAGAGAGAGAGAGAGAGAGAGAGAGAGAGAGAGAGAGAGAGAGAGAGAGAGAGAGAGAGAGAGAGAGAGAGAGAGAGAGAGAGAGAGAGAGAGAGAGAGAGAGAGAGAGAGAGAGAGAGAGAGAGAGAGAGAGAGAGAGAGAGAGAGAGAGAGAGAGAGAGAGAGAGAGAGAGAGAGAGAGAGAGAGAGAGAGAGAGAGAGAGAGAGAGAGAGAGAGAGAGAGAGAGAGAGAGAGAGAGAGAGAGAGAGAGAGAGAGAGAGAGAGAGAGAGAGAGAGAGAGAGAGAGAGAGAGAGAGAGAGAGAGAGAGAGAGAGAGAGAGAGAGAGAGAGAGAGAGAGAGAGAGAGAGAGAGAGAGAGAGAGAGAGAGAGAGAGAGAGAGAGAGAGAGAGAGAGAGAGAGAGAGAGAGAGAGAGAGAGAGAGAGAGAGAGAGAGAGAGAGAAGAGAGAGAGAGAGAGAGAGAGAGAGAGAGAGAGAGAGAGAGAGAGAGAGAGAGAGAGAGAGAGAGAGAGAGAGAGAGAGAGAGAGAGAGAGAGAGAGAGAGAGAGAGAGAGAGAGAGAGAGAGAGAGAGAGAGAGAGAGAGAGAGAGAGAGAGAGAGAGAGAGAGAGAGAGAGAGAGAGAGAGAGAGAGAGAGAGAGAGAGAGAGAGAGAGAGAGAGAGAGAGAGAGAGAGAGAGAGAGAGAGAGAGAGAGAGAGAGAGAGAGAGAGAGAGAGAGAGAGAGAGAGAGAGAGAGAGAGAGAGAGAGAGAGAGAGAGAGAGAGAGAGAGAGAGAGAGAGAGAGAGAGAGAGAGAGAGAGAGAGAGAGAGAGAGAGAGAGAGAGAGAGAGAGAGAGAGAGAGAGAGAGAGAGAGAGAGAGAGAGAGAGAGAGAGAGAGAGAGAGAGAGAGAGAGAGAGAGAGAGAGAGAGAGAGAGAGAGAGAGAGAGAGAGAGAGAGAGAGAGAGAGAGAGAGAGAGAGAGAGAGAGAGAGAGAGAGAGAGAGAGAGAGAGAGAGAGAGAGAGAGAGAGAGAGAGAGAGAGAGAGAGAGAGAGAGAGAGAGAGAGAGAGAGAGAGAGAGAGAGAGAGAGAGAGAGAGAGAGAGAGAGAGAGAGAGAGAGAGAGAGAGAGAGAGAGAGAGAGAGAGAGAGAGAGAGAGAGAGAGAGAGAGAGAGAGAGAGAGAGAGGAGAGAGAGAGAGAGAGAGAGAGAGAGAGAGAGAGACTTTAAATGTGTCATACAAGCTTTTTCCTTGAGAGAGAGAGAGACAATTTTAAAAGTGATATATGGGCCTAGGATGTGTTCTATGAAATGCTGACTTTGTCGAAAACATTTCAAGCAACTGTAAGTGTGGTAACATTAATAATTAATTAAAGTTGTTTGGCTTTTCATTTATAACAAAATAAAAATCATTGTAGAAAAAACAACCTCACAACAAAAGCTAATGATTATCACTTTAAAGAAAGACAAATTAGCATCTGCTACATCTCTCCTCCATGCATTGCATTGGCTACCTGTTGACAAAAGAATTGTATATAAAATATGCAATATCTATACCCCGACAAGAACCTAAGATCAAATAACGACAAAGCTCTCTTAGTAAAACCTAAAGTAACTCCCATAAATTCATGAACAATCTTTTTGAAAGTTCAGCTCCCCATTCTGAAACTCTCTCCCCCACAGATGAGGTGTGCTAAGGCATTTTATTATGACTATGTTTTATCCTATTATGTATATTTATTATATATCCTTATTATCAAGCCTGTTTTCTATGGGGTAAAAGCACTTATATAAGTGCCATTTGTTAATATTATTATTATTACTTCTTTCATTTCACTCTTTCACATATCTTTTATCTGGCTGTTGCCTTTGTATTCACCCTGAGATTACCATTTATGGTGAACAGAGAAAATTGCAATGAAACAAAACATACAAAAGCTATAAATGTTTAAATCTACTGAAGCCAAACTCTTTCTTTGTTACAGTTTATTGGGTTTTTTTAAAGGTTAATTTATTACACAATATTCATGGGGTTTTTCTAAAGGAATATATTATTCCTTTTATTAGGAAGAAGTTTTTTATGATTTTTTTATTACATTTCTGAAACATTGATGAAGTATGTTACTTAAACTCAAGCATGTGATTTTATTGCTTTTTTAAAAATTAAATTGATGTCACTGACAATCTTTTTGTTTGAGAAATGCAGAATGTCTTTCATGACTAACATCACTAGTAATATATTTTGTTTATTAATCTGGCATTTTTTTGCCATTTTTTCTTTTCTCTGCTTGATTTAAATGTAATAGCCTTTTGTTTTTTTCTATCATATGTTTAAAAAAAGGGGAAAATACCTCTGACATGAACTTAGATCTATGATGACGGTAATAATTCCTTTCAGAATCCTTTAAAATTGGCCATGGAAGTCGTGAAGTCTGACCACTCTAGCATCCACCCATCATACAGTGACAGTATCCACTCTCTTGTGAATCTCATGCTTAGAAAGGTTTGTTAAACCAAAGTTGTGTAAATTACCATGTTTGATGCTAAAAATGAATCCCATAGTTGTCATTGTATTACAAGAGATTGCATAAAGGGTGGGGGGAGGGGGGGCAGAGAGAAGACAGAGGATTGGGGAGAGGGGTGCTAATTTTCATCTTGCAATTAGTATGTTGTATGTTGAAAACTTATATATGGTAAAGGCTGAAATATTAAAAATAATTTCACTCTGTAGACAGAGGACAAGTTCATTCATAGAACTTTACATTTCATAATATTCAATATATTTATATACTTGTTAAAATATTTGAGATCTGGTATCAATGTCTGAGTGTGGTTAGGTGCCAGACTGGGATCAAGAGCTTTCCAGGTTTGAATCCTAGCAAGCATTCCCATGTTGTGTTCCTTGGGAAAGACACTCAACACGCATTTTCCCCACTTGACCTCACTAGCTTGGGAGTAAAAACCTGGTGTCGTGACTATCGTCCTGTACAGGAGATGATTATTGTCACCTGTTTTGTTTCACGTTATAGAAACCAGGATAAACTCCAGTTCTATGCATCGGTCGTAATCCCTTGATGGAACTTTATTTTACTTACTGGATATTTGAGGCAAGACATCTTGCTCACGGAAGTTCAGATTTTACCTTTTAATGTGATTCAGCTAAAATTTCTAGGGACCATAAAAGATCTCAATGTCAAGTAATTGAGACTTGTCTGTAACTGCAAATAAGGAATGAAAAGTAGGCAGCAAGTGGTGCCAGTAACTTAGTGATTAGGCTGCCAGATTTGGGATTGTGTGGTCCGGGGTTCAAATCTTGGCAATGCAGGGTTGACATTGTGTTCTTTGGAAACGCAATTTAACACACAAGTGGGTCAAGGAACTGAGACTGGCACATTAGTGACCGCCTAAATGCCCGCCGCCTTAATGCTGCTTTCACCTAACTGCCCGCCTTTTCTATATAAATTGCCCTCTAAATGCCCGTCTCAAAACAAAGATTTTTGCCTAAATGCCCGGTCTCAACGGCAACTGCAGATATCATTTTCTCCAAATTATCATAAAATACATCTGTAATTGATTAAAAATTGTTTTTATCATATATAATGTAATCCTTAGCTAATAGGGCTTTTATGCCCATCAATAATGTGCCATGTATTGTAACCATCCTTCATTACCTATCCATTGTAATGTAATAAAAGATTTCCAGTCTTCTCTTCATAACTCCACCCACTGTACAGCACAGCCTTTGTTCCATTAAATCACTGGTTTGTCACTGGGCAATTAGAATTGAAATCTTTCGGACTCCGCCTACAGCTCTTTCTTGATGTCATAGGTTGCATGCAATCACTGGGTTTTTACACATTGCGATCAAGGAACAAGATGTGAACAGTTTTATTGTCTCCTGTCTTGCATTGGCTGTATCCATTGTGCCTTTTGGTCTTCGTGGTGTGCGATGGTTAACCCACTTGCGTGCGCTCACCAGTTCTCAGTGCTAAAGAGCTAAATAGTTTCCAGGTGTCCGTATTTCTTCCATTACACCTTTTCGTAAATGTTGAATTTTTGCCACCATGCTGGATGAACTCCCTTGGTAATCATCTCCCCCCACCCCAACCCCTTTCTGATCACCCTCCCACCTCCAAAATTGTTGCCCCTGACCTACTTTCGCCTAAATGTCCATTTTATCTAAATGTCCATTTTCTCTGCTTCCCAAACACTGGGCATTTAGGTGGTCACTACTGTACAACAGTTTTCTTTAGGTCCAAATCAAAATCATAAAAGGATTTATAACATAGCTTTGTATGCTACTCAATTGTTAGTCCTGATTTGGATTATGAAAGTAATGAAGTAACTCAATAAAGTTATTTTTGTATTACTACATTTTGTTTTATTCATTCTCAAAGAAACCCGAAGAACGGCCCACCGCTGAAGAAATTTTGATCACTCCCATTATATCAGGATCAGCATCTCTTATGGAACAAAAAGTGTATGAACTGAATTCTTCCACAAGACGAGCAAGACTGTCTACTGCATCAAGTACCCATGTTTTGTCTGTTGTAACTTCCAAGATGTGTGAGGTAACACAAAAACCGTCATTTCCACAATTGTCTGTGTCACTGTTTATCGCCTGGGCAAAGGACAGGTGAATATCTGTATGGGGATTAGGCGGTCCGGTCCTCCACGAGTCTCCTGTTGCCTTGCAGGTTGGTCTTGGTTGACCAAAGGCTAAGGGAGTTAGCCCTGATAGAAAATGACCTACTGCCTTGCAGGCTGATCTTGGGTGACAAAAGGCTAAAGGAGTTAACCCTGACAGAAAATAACAACCTGCTGCCTTGCAGGCTGGTCTTGGGTGACCAAAGGCTAAGGGAGTTAACCCTGACAGAAAATAACAAGGCCTGGTAAGGGGCCTCAAGGTGGCACTCAACGATCTACTTAGGGTACAGGGGGCCAATTACCTGCTTATCCGAAATCAACCAATTCAGAGAAATAAATACGATATACCTGGCTTGACCTTTCGAAGACAAACATGGAAACGAATACGGACTGTTAATTTTGGAACATGGAATATTAGGGCAATAAACGGAAAAAGAGATAAAATTAGTTCAAGAAATGGAAAAATTCAAAGTAGACATTTTGGCCATTACAGAAACAAGGACAAGGAATATAAAATGTAGGACCAAACCATACTTTGATCTTCTCAGAGTAGATGTCAAAGATAGAGCTAGAGCAGGAGTAGGTCTCCCGATACATAAAAGGCAAGAAATGCTACTCAAAAGTTGGACATTTATAAGCCCAAGGCCATTAGAGGTAAAAATTAAACCACTCTCTTTGTTTGCAAGTATTTCTTCCAGGCATACTTCTTTTCTTTGATCTTAGTCTTGACATTCTTATTCCACCATGCTGTTGTTTTCCTATCTCCTTTAATTTGTTTCCTATCACAGACCTCTTCAGTACAACTGAGGAGTGTTTCTTTTACAATTGCCACTTTTCTTCTATTGTGCTATTATTCAGATCTATCTGCCTTTCACTGATAGATCTTTTTATCCTGAATTGGTACAT
This sequence comes from Doris montereyensis, assembly GCA_037039925.1. Classification (NCBI taxonomy): domain Eukaryota; kingdom Metazoa; phylum Mollusca; class Gastropoda; order Nudibranchia; family Dorididae; genus Doris; species Doris montereyensis. The sequence continues at coordinate 577,139 of JAXRKP010000036.1, read as the reverse complement.
TTGTTTTACTATTGGTTTATTTAGTTCTTCTATTTTGAGTTTATGAGCTTTCTTCTCTTTCCTTTTCTGTTTGTTTTCTTCAGTTAATAATCTCATTTTGGCTATCACTAGGTGATGATCACTAAATATTTCAGCTCCTCTGTTTACTCTAGTATCCAATGTACTGTAAAAAAGGGAGGTGTTAACTATTATGTGGTCTATCTTTGACTTTTCACACCTGTCTTCATTTACTCTTGTATATTTGTGAATATCTTTATGAGGAAAAAATGTGATAGCTATTTTCATGTTATTCTTTAGGCAAAAATCTATTAGTCTGTCTCCATCTGGAGAAGTTGTTGTCTCTCCTTCTGTACCTATTACTCCTCCCAACGTTTCTATATTGTTGCCTACTCTAGAGTTTAAATCTCCTAAAACTATTAATTCCTGTTTGGGTTTGAGATTCTCTGCAGCTATTTGTAAATCATTTTCGAAGATATCTTTTTCTTCTTTGGTGGCATCTTTGTTTGGTGCATAAGCTATTAATAATTTAATTTCTCTTCCTTTTGGTTTAATATTTACCTCTAATAGCCGTGGGCTTAAAAATTTCCAACTTTCGAGTAGCATTTATTGCCTTTTATGCATTAAGAGGCCTACTCCTGTTCTAGCTCTATCTTTGACATCTACTCCTCAGAAGATTAAAGTATGATTTGGTCCTACATTTTCTATTCCTTGTCCTTTTTTCTTTGTTTCTGTAATAGCCAAAATGTCTACTTTGAATTTTTCCATTTCTTCAGCTAATTCTAACTCCTTTCTATTAATTGCCCTAACGTTCCATGTTTAAAAAATCACAGTCCGTGTTCTTTTCCAGAGTCATCTTCGAAAGTTCAAGCCGGGTATATCATTGTATATATTACTTTGAATCAGGTTGTTTTGGATAAGCAGGGATTAGCCCACTGTACCCTAGGTAGATGGAGGGGCTTCCACCTTGAGGCCCCCTACCGGGTCTTGTTATTTTCTGTCAGGGTTAACTCCCTTAGCCTTTGGTCAGTGAAGACAGGCCTGCAAGGCAGCAGGGTGTTTTCTTTCAGGGTTAACTCTCTTAGCCTTTGGTCAGCCAAGACCTGTCTGCAAGGCAGCAGAAGACTCGTGGAGGGCGGGATCATCTACTCCCGTACAGGTGCTTACCTGTCCACTGCCCGGGTATGGAAAACTAAAAGAGACCAAATCAGAAACACACAATAAGAGATCAAACCAAAGCAGATGGCATTAAAAATTAAGATAGAAATAAATCAACTGAGATGGTTTGGGTATGTAAACAGAATGAATGACAATAGAATAGCTAAATCAGTATACAGTGCTAAAACCCAAGATAAAAGATTAAAAGGCAGACCTCGGAGAAAGTGGGAAGAAGATATAAAAGAGGCATCAAAGCAAAGAAATTTAACTTTTTTAGAAGGAAACAGAAAATGCCAGGACAGGGCAGCCCAGAGAAAGATTATCTCGGGTATCTGAATCCATACACCGGAAGTCAGAATGGAAACTGATAAAGAAGGAAAGAAAGAAAGAACTGTTCATGGCATGTTGGAGTAACCATCGTTACGTTACATTTCACACAAAATTAAAATCATCCCTAGAACAAGAACAAAAATGGTGAAATATTAAAGCTGTAATTTGTTATGCTAATCAAGCAAAGAAAGACAAATTTATCTTATGGAAAGTGACTAGTTCAAGATTTTTGTCTTGAAGACAGTTATCCTTCATTTGTTTTATTTTGTCTGCGCTTGAAAAGGGATCAGAGACATTCTGGCATGAATTTGAAAGGCTGTACTTTGGAGAATCCTAAATAAAACTGTCCTTCTGTCTTTACTAAGCACAGGGGATTTCCTGTCATTTGTTAGGATGCAAGCCTCCAATGTTTTGAATACCAAACAGAATAGGTGCCAACAAGGAGCAATGTTGATCATGAGACAAGCAGAGTGTCAAAGATTCAAATGTGAAAGATGATATGGAAAACATTTGCTTGGCATTTCATTTCCGTTCAAAGCATCCACCAATCTGTGATACACTTTTTTGTCACCCAGTAGTATCAGAGATGGACAAGAACTTGTAGGTCCCATGTCTGTATGTGTGAGTGTAAAAGGCATGTGGTAGATTCCGATAGACCATTTGAAAAGTTGTCGCAGGAAAGTTGGGAACCTTACCCAAACTTGAATATCACCAATTCCGGTGGTCATGGCTTGATGAGCAAAATAATAAACAGACAAGCAAGCTATTGATAAAGTAAAGAAATATAGTACAAAAATAGTATTTAAATCTCTACAATATCGACTTTAAAAATGTAACTGATATTTAAGACCATTACATGTTTTAAATTAATCTTATAGATGCACACAGATAAAGACAATAATTTTGGATAATTGAAACAAAAGAGAAGTGTATATGGTGAACTCAGTAAGTATTGAGGACTTTCTTTTGGAGATTATTCATATAGTGGTAAGGTTAGCCATTTTAGGAAATTTTGCATTAGTTACCTGTGGAAAGTAACATTTCAATTCCATTCAATTCAATCATCTTTATTGATCCTTTAAAAAGGAAATTATACTTGTGTTATCACAATTTCCGTTTGAAAAATAAAAGAATACATCAATGTATACATTCATTAACTTATGATAAATCATTCATTCACCATCCATCAATTTATAGTTTACAGTTAAACATTTGGTAGAGAATACAAAAATAAGCAGCAATAATCCTGCCTTTGTATGTTGTCATTTGCCCTGTGGTGTATAACAGTTAAAAGACTGTGTTTGCTGAGTCTTAATGTAAATTTGAATTGTAAGAATTATTCTTTAACTATTAACTTACTTAAAGATTGATGAATAGATTTTACAATCAGAAAGTAAAGATTAAGGCTGAAAATGATTAAAAATATGGATAATACAAGACATGAGATGAGTAGATGTATTTTTTACTCTTTGTCATTCCTCTAATTGATCTGATGTAATAACTTGTTTCTTCAGGTATATCAATGGGGTGGAGGAAAAATTACAAAAAACTGGACCTTTTCACAAGAGAGAAAAGTCCTATTCAGGTGATTCTAAAAAATATCTTTTTAAGTTGCTTTTTATTTTTATTTTTGGTTTGTGTCCTTTTTCAGTTTAAAATGTGTCTTTAGCGTGTGTGTTGTAAAAGCTCTTATCAATTTCAGAATTAAGTTGATGGTGTTTCAAAATGAAGTTCTTATCATTGCAAGAGAGGTAATCTGTTAGTTCTGATAGAATAATTATAAAAATTGTTGCCTTGATGACAAAATTATGCTCATTTTCAATTTTCTGCTGATGAACTTTGCTGCAGTATTTATAAGTTTTTAATGAAAATACACTATTTCTTCACTCCAGTTCTAAAATTCATGTAAATTTACTAAAGAATAAAAGATTCAATGACATGATAAGGACACATAGACACATTTCAATAATGCCATGAAATTAAACGCATTTCTTATTTTTAGTACAGGAAGATATAACATTTAGACACTGATTTTTCCCTTTCTTTTTATTTGCTGATGAAAGATGTTCATATCTTTCTCTCTTTCTTTCCTTTCTTTTATCAGTTCCCATTCTACTTTTCGGTGTATGGGTTCAGATGCCCGAGATGAACTTTCTCCAGGATGCCCCGTTCTGGCATTTTCTGTTTCTTTCCAAAAATGTTAAATTTCTATTCTTCAATGCCTCTTTTATATCTTCTTCCCACTTTCTCTGAGGTCTGTCTTTTGGTCTTTTACCTTGGGCTTTAGCACTGTATACTGATTTAGCTATTCTATTGTCTTTCATTCTGTTTACATGCCCAAACCATCTCAATTGATTTATTTCTATCTTAGTTTTTATGTTATCTGCTTTGGTTTGATCTCTTATTGTTGTGTTTCTGATTTTGTCTCTTTTAATTTCCCTTACTACTCTTCTTAGATATTTCATTTCAGCTGCCTGTACTCTATTGTATTCTCTACTGTCTAAGGTCCAGGTTTCACTGCCATAGAGGAGAGTAGGACAATATACTGTATTGTATACTGTCATTTTGGTTTTTGTTGACAATTCCTGTTTACCTACAAATGCCTTTCCCAGATTGTTATATATTGCACTTGCCTTTTGGGGCTGATTTCTTCTCTTAGTTTTCCCTCTCAGTTATTCATTACTCCTAGGTAATTGTAGCTGTGAACTTGTTCTAAATTCTCCTGCCTAATTTAAGGTTTTGTGTTTTAGCTTCCCCAGTTACTAGCATTGTTTTGGTTTTCTTTGCATTTACTCTCATTCCTCTTTTATTTAGCTCATTGTTCATAATGTTGATATTCGACTGAAGGTCACTTTCTGATTTTCCAAACATAACTAAATCATCGGCAAATGAAAGCATTGATACATTTATTGGTTTGAGCTTCCACATACCTACATTCATTTTCTTCATTTTTGAGGATGTCTTTGCGACTGAATCCATAAATGTGATAAACAAAAGAGAACTTAGGATACAACCCTGTCTTACTACTATATCTACATTAAATTCTGCTAATATGTTTCCAGTTACTCTCACTGCACGTGTTGGTTTATTGTAAAAACTATTAATGGCTTCTATTAAATTTTGTTCTACATTGTCTTCTTTTAAGGAATGCCATAGTTCGTCCCTCCTCACAGTGTCAAATGCCTTTTCTAAGTCAATAAAACACAGGTGTTTGTCAATGCTTCTCTCCAGGAATTTTTCTATTATTTGTCTTATTGTGAATCGGGGGTCTTGTACACTTCTCCCTAGTCTAAATCCACTCTGATGCCTTCAATCTGATCCTCTACTCTTTTCCTTAGTCTCATTTCCAGTATCCTGTCATACACTTTTCCTGGTACGCTAAGTAGTGATATCCTCTATAGTTTTAGCATTCCATAGTTGATCCTTTCTTCCTGTATTGGTACTACCGTTCCCTTTTTCCAGTCGTCTGGTACCTGTTTGGGCTTCCATGTTTGTTGGTATATTGCATGTAGTAGTTTGTCTGCCTCTCTCCCTTGATTTTTAATCATTTCTGGATAAACAAAATCTGTTCCTGGGGCTTTTCCTAATTTCACTCTGGATTATTTGTTACTCTTACTAATTGATCTTTACTCCTTGTTTCACATGTTCTGGAGGGATTATGTAATTGTTGAAAATACTTTCTCCACGCTTCCATGATTTGACTGTCTTCTTTCATTATTTCTCCTTTGGCATTCTTAATTTGTCGTATTGGGCATGCTTTGGTCTTTCTCATGCTCTTCATTGCTCCCAGAACAGCTTTTGATTTCCTTGATAGCTTTCTTGAAGTCTTTGTCCAAACTCTTCCCATTGTTCCTGTTTTGCTTTCCTCCCTTCCTCTTTGGCAATAGTTGTTTTATTCACGTAATCTTCCTATCCTCTGGTCTCATTGTTTGCAAGTATTTCTTCCAGGCATCCTTCTTTTCTTTGATCTTAGTTTTGACATTCTCATTCCACCATGCTGTTCTTTTCCCATCTCCTTTAATTTGTTTCCTACCACAGACCTCTTCAGTACAACTGAGGAGTGTTTCTTTGTACAATTGCTACTTTTCTTCTATTGTGCTATCATTCAGATCCATCTGCCTTTCACTGATAGATCTTTTTATCCTTGATTGGTATATCTCTTTTACTATTGGTTTATTTAGTTCCTCTATTTTGAGTTTAGTAGCTTTCTTCTCTTTCCTTTTCTGTTTGTTTTCTTTAGTCAGTAATCTCATTTTGGAAATCACTAGGTGATGATCACTAAATATGTCTGCTCCTCTGTTTACTCTTCCATCAATGTACTGTAAAAAAACCAGCTGCTAACTATTATGCAGTCTATCATTGACTTTTCACACCTGTCTTCATTTACTCTTGTATATTTGTGGATATCTTTATGAGGAAAAAGGTGTTGGCTATTTTCATGTTATTCTTTAGGCAAAAATCTATTAGTCTCTCTCATTTGGAGAAGTTGTTGTCTCATCTTCTTTACCTATTACTATGTTGTTGCCTACTCTAGCATTTAAATCTCCTAAAACCGTTAGTTTCTGTTTGTGTTTAAGATTCTCTGCAGCTATTTGTAAATCGTTTTCGAAGGTATCTTTTTTCTTCTTTAGTTGCGTCTTCGTTTGGTCCATAAGCTACTAATAATTTAATTTCTCTTCCTTTTGGTTTAATATTTACCTCTAATAGCCGTAGGCTTATAAATATCCAACTTTTCTAGTAACTTTTCATAAGATAAGATAAGAAGAATATTTATATTGCGCCTTCCCTCAGAAGAGCTCAAGGCATTACAAGCGAAATGATTACACAGACATGGCATGCTATCGCTAAAACATTTTACATAAAACAGATACATCAATAAAAAATAGTATCACAATCAATTCAGTAAAACCACGCAATTCAATAAAATTCATCTAAATATGTGAGAAGTAGTGGGTCTTCAAGCGAGAGATTTCAGTATATTCAAAGACTCTGCAGACTGGACATCCCATGGTAAAATGTTCCAAATTTTGGCTGCTTGTGTTTGTAGGGCCCTATCTCCAAAGTCTTAAGTTTAGTTTTGGGTGTTTGCATCATTTTCTTGCTCGCTGAGCGCAGTGATCTGTTCGGTGTATTTAGGAACTAACTCTTTTAAGTAGATGGAAAGTCAGCCTCGTGCAGGCATTGGTACGTGATTGTAGCTATCTTGTAGTCAATGCAGGATTTTATTGGGAGCCAGTGTAGGTGTTTTATGCACTAGGAGACCTACTCCTGCTCTAGTTCTATCTTTGACATCTACTCCTAAGAAGATTAAAATATGTTTTGGTCCTACATTTTCTATTCCTTGTCCTTTTTTCTTTGTTTCTGTAATGGCCAAAATGTCTACTCTGAATTTTTCCATTTCTTCAACTAATTCTAACTCTTTTCCATTTATTGCCCTCACATTCCATGTTCCAAAAATCACAGTCCGTGTTCGTTTCCATTTTCGTTGTTGAAAGCCAAGCCGGTTATATTATATTTATTTCTCTGCATCAGTTAGGTTTCAGATAAGCAGGATTAGCCCACTGTACCCTAGGTAGATGGAGGGGCTTCCACCTTGAGGCCCCTACCAGGCCTTATTATTTTCTGTCAAGGTTAACTCCCTTAGCCTCAAGACCAGCCTGCAAGGCAGCAGGTTGTTTTCTTTCAGGGTTAACTCCCTAAGCCTTTGGTCAGCCAAGATCGACCTGCAAGGCAGCGGAGGCTCGTGGAGGGCATGATCATCTACTCTCCGTACAGGTGCTTACCTGTCCGCCCCGGCATGTTCATATCAAATGTTTTAAATGTCAGAAGAGGGCATCTCAGTAAAGACTATGATAAATAATGAATGTGCAGAGCCGTCATTGAAATGCCTTCTTTTATAATACTTCTCACATTTCCCATCATTCATAGGTTTGCACTGGACACTGTCATTTTGCTGCAATCACATTTGAAAAGAGCTTTACACATGGGCTGTAAGTAACAATATTTTTATTTTTCTTTTAATTCCAAAATATATGTAAGGAATTTGTAAACTTTATATCATACCATGCAGCGTGAATCATACACTTACTTTGAAAAAATCTCCATGTCTTAGAAAAAAGGGGATTTATATTTTATTTTTACATTTAGCGCTTTTGAGCTGCAGTTAATGCTCCTTTTTTCCTCTGTTTGTTTTCTTTTTTTATTTGTTGGAGTTTTCTTTATACATTTCTTTCTTTCTTTGTCAGTTCCCATTCTACCTTTCGGTGTATGGGTTCAGATGCCTAGATGATCTTTCTCCAGGATGCCCTGTCCTGGCATTTTCTGTTTCCTTCCAAAAAATGTTAAATTTCTATGCTTCAATGCCTCTTTTATATCTTCTTCCCACTTTCTCTGAGATCTGCCTTTTGGTCTTTTACCTTGGGCTTTAGCACTGTATACTGATTTAGCTATTCTATTGTCATTCATTCTGTTTACATGCCCAAACCATCTCAATTGATTTATTTCTATCTTAGTTTTTATGCCATCTGCTTTGGTTTGATCTCTTATTGTTGTGTTTCTGATTTTGTCTCTTTTAGTTTTCCCCACTACTCTTCTTAGATATTTCATTTCAGCTGCTTATACTCTACTGTATTCTCTAATGTCTAAGGTCCAGGTTTCACTGCAATAGAGGAGAGTAGGACAATAAACTGTATTGTATACTGTCATTTTGGTTTTTGCTAACAATTCTTGCTTACCTACAAATGCCTTTCCTAGATTGTTATATATTGCAATTGCCTTTTGGATTCTCTGGCTGATTTCTTCTCTTAGTTTTCCCTCACAGTTAATCATTACTCATAGGTAATTGTAGCTTTGAATTTGTTCTAAATTCTCCCTGCCTAATTTAAGATTTTGTATTTTAGCTTCCCTAGTTACTAGCATTGTTTTGGTTTTCCTTGCATTTACTCTCATTCCTCTTTTATTTAGCTCATTGTTCATAATGTTGATATTCGACTGAAAGTCACTTTCTGATTTTCCAAACATAACTAAATCATCGGCAAATGAAAGCATTGATACATTTACTGGTTTGAGCTTCCACATACCTACATTCAGTTTCTTCATTTTTGAGGATGTCTTTGCGACTGATCCATAAATGTGATAAACAAAAGAGGACTTAGGATACAATTACTCCTATATCTACATCAAATTCTGCAGATATGTTTCCAGCTACTCTCACTGCACATGTTCGTTTATTGTAAAAACTATTGGTGGCTTCTAATAAATTTTGTTCTACATTGTGTTCTTTTAAGGAATGCCATAGTTCATCACTTCGACTAATTCTAACTCTTTTCCATTCATTGCCCTAACGTTCCATCTTCCAAAAATGACAGTCCGTATTCGTTTCCAAGTTACTTAGAAAAGATCAAGCCGGTTATATTATACTTATTTTTCTATGAATCTGTTTGGTTTTGGATTAGCCCACTATACTCTAGGTAGATGGTGGGGCTGCCACCTTGAGGCCCCCTACCAGGCCTTGTTATTTTCTGTCAGGGTTAACTCCCTTAGCCTTTAGTCATTCAAGACCAGCCTGCAAGGCAGCATGTGTCATTTTCTGTGAGGGTTAACTCCTTAGCCTTTGGTCAGTCAAGACCGACCTGCAAGGCAGCAGGTTGTTTTCTTTCAGGGTTAACTCCCTTAGCCTTTGGTCAGCCAAGACTTGCCTGCAAGGCAGCAGGAGACTCCTGGAGGGCGGGATCATCTTTCCCCGTACAGGTGCTAACCTGTTCACTGCCCGATTCTTTATACATTTGTTGGGCTTTTTTTTAAATTTTATGAATTTTTCCAAGTTACAGATGTGTTCATTAATGGTATAAGATGTTTGTTTCATCATTGATTATGATTAGTCTTGTTTCCAATATATCATTTAGATCCATAAATTAAAACAAACGAATTAAGTTTTTAAATTTGTTCCATTAAACACACTAAGAACATAGTAAATTACTTAATTTCATTCAATATTTTACATTCTCTTGGATTTTATCTTGTTTATAAGTCTCCTTAAAAGTTCTTTAATAGTAATATTAATAGCGATAGTGTCCCATTATTACAGTGCCTTTTGCCAAAACCTCAAGAATAAAAGTTGAAATATTTAAAAAAATATAAATTCAAATTTCAATGTTGCATTTCCAAACATTATTAAAATTGGGCTTTAAAAAGAATAGACACCTTTTCAAACATGTGATTTCCATTTAGAATCCACAAGGAAATACAAACATGACCATGTCATTGGGCATGGAGACAATGCTGCCTATAGGGCACCAAAAAGGGTTGATTCATTGATTGGAGTAGCAATAGAAAAAGTAGCATGTGGAGAGGACTTTACTCTATGTGTCACTGGCAAGTCGATTTCTTTATTTTCTTTTATGCCCTTTGCATAAGTAATTAATGAGAAGTTACCTTACATTTTTTAGATTGGAACAAAGTCTGACTTTTCTTTTCGTTTTAATAAATGTTTTTATCTTTCAAAACTATTTGACATAATCAATTTTTTTTCACTGCCAAAGAATTGAAATGCCATGCTATTACAAAGACATTCTTTACCATCATAATATGGGGACTGAACTTGTTCATTTGTTAATATTGTTATTCCTTGCAACATGATAGAAATTATTGAAAATGAAATCAGTTGCTTCACAGCTTGAATACCTAAGTTATTTCATCTCATATTTGTTAGATCAAGGTGCCCTGTATGCCTTTGGATCTGACTATTATGGTTGCCTTTGGGTGTGAAGGAGGAGAAGAAGAGGTTCTCTCCCCACGCTCTTGTTGGATATTTTTCTGATCACCCAGTCCAAGAAGTGACATGTGGCGATGCCCATGTAATTGCCTTGACAAAATATGGAGATGTATACACATGGGGTCTGGGCGAATTTGGTAAGCTTTTTATTAGCCTTATGTATATATAAAAGGGTTCCTTCACAACATGAAATATATCCAAATGTTTTGAAATGAAGAGAGGTAAAAATGTGTTACTCATGTTCATGATTTGTCAGATGAGCAATTGTTATGTTAATGTGTCATGGACATAGAGGATGTTTAAAAGTGATAACGACTTAAATTAGACATATGCTCTTTTCTCAGAATTAAAGTTTTAATTTCACTTTTTTTTCACAAAATGCAACATATCCTGATCTGCACTCTTCTCATAAAACACAATATATCCAGAAATATCAAAGCTACAGTCCCTTAAATGAAAAACAACAACATCGAATGAATCATCAAACACGCTTCTGTGTTTAAGGTGATGAAAAACACCATTGAAAAAAGTTAAAACAAACATTTAAAGTGTTAAAAATAGCCAGGATGATGGTGCCAGTGCATTGAACAAAAATTTGCATAGCTGGGTTGGGGGAGCGGATGTTGGCGATTTGTCAAGTTCTGATTGGCTGAGAATACACATATAGCGGTTTTGTGAAAAAACAATCATTGGCATATTTCATGTTTTGTGTAACAAACGTTGAATTGTCAAAAACCGAAATGAGTGAGATATGTTGCCTTTGTGAAAAAAATCAAATGGTTATCAGTAGAGATTTCAAAATGAAATATCACAGGGCCTTAACTCATTTTTTTTATTTAGGTCTATATCACATTTTTAGATGGAAACCTTCATATGAAAATCTCTCAAAATTATAACGTCTGATTATAGATATATCTATTTGTCTGTCTGTTTCAATATGTATATATGCCATGGATAAGATAAATACCTAAACAATACATCATTAAGTCAACTAGATTCAATAATTTTCATGTTTTGATTTATGAGGCGATTGAACAAATGACTGGTTCTGTCAGCAGACGACACTTGCAGACTATTATGTCATTGGAACATATTGATCAGATCAAAAGATGCCACCATAAGTGATGCGAATAAGAATTATGTTTTCACTGATAAAACAACGATGATGGTGTGGATTGGAATGCAATAAGAATTATGTTTTCACTGATAAAACAACGATGATGGTGTGGATTGAAATGCAATAGAATTATGTTTTCACTGATAAAACAACGATGATGGTGTGGATTGAAATGCAATAAGAATAAGTTGTAGCTTTGATACAATAGCTACCTTCTTTTATGAAATTTTAAAGAAATGCAGTTTCATTCTTCTTATACCTCCTCCTCCCTCCTCTTTTGAGTATGAACACTAGGTCTTAAAGTCAGAGCTATCAATGTTACGTAATGATTATCTAGTTTACACCCCCATGTATTTGCCTAAGAGACTGCCCAGCTAAGAGGCCACTTTTTGTTGTCTCCCGAGGGCCAACCTCTTAAGTGGAGACCATTGTAATACTTTTACCATGCCCATTTTTTTTTAGAATTCATTAACATAGAATAACAGCACAAATGTTATTAAAGTACAAAGACTCAAGTTTAAAACAAACTTAAAGTTGAGTTCAACAATGTCCCTTGATAGTGATAAGTGTTTAAAAATGTTTCATATGATAAGGAAAGATGAGTCTAGGGAAGAGTTTTATAATCTGCAATTTACAAGTACATGTAGCTAACCCATTTGTCACTTTTGGTGGAAAGAGTATGTGCCTCCAGTCAAATGTATCAAGACCACACAGCTTTATGAATGGTTTGAAAAGGGGTTGTCTATAAATTTAACTATATCTTTCTTTAAAATTAATCGAATGTACTCACGCCCAAATTAAGAGTGCATTATGTGAAAAAACGTCTTCCGAAGGTTTTTCCTGTCATGCCGTAGTTAATTCCATGAGATGATGATCTTCATAATATCATGTATATTATTCACAAATACAGGTGAAAATATTGCATCTTTCACTTTCAAATAAATTAAGAAATGAAATAACCAAATATTATACTGTCACTTTGAAGTATATCTTGCTTTTCTTCATTTTTTTGGTTTTAACTTGGATTATTAATCTAATTTCTGTTGAAAATGACTTGGGGATTTTTTTTTAAAGTACCTACCCGTACAGAACCCTTTTTTCCAGATTGCAGGCAATAAATTAGCTACAAAATTACGCTGATTCTTATCTCTGGTCATAGAATGGGTAATTCCTTTTCATGGATGCAGTTTACCTGTTAACAGTGAGGAGTAATTAATGGTTGTTTGGCAGGCAAACTAAGCGATCAAATTTAAAGAGCAGGCAAACAGCCATGACAGAAAGACTAAATCAATATTAAGTAAAGAAATGTTTACCCCTTGTTTCTATCCTATGGTCAACAGTGAGCTTTTTTCCATTAAAAATTCAATTATAAATTTATATTCTTATCATAATTGTTCTGCTTATATAATTTGTCTGAGATGTCATTGAATTAATGATTACGTTTGAAACAAACAAAATCTTTCACAGGTAGACTTGGTTTAGAGGATGACTCAGGGTAAGACATTTTCAAGATGTTCAGCTTTAACATGAATGTATCAATTTTCTAAATGTGTGAGATGCAAAGGGTAATCACAATGACATTTGAAAGCTGGCTGAACTGCGAGAGCTATTTTTAAGAGAAGTTGAATCTGCTTTCTAACTCGACTCGATTCAAATAAGAATTTGTCTTTGGAAAGAAAAGAACCTTGTCAAGAGTTTTTATTTTGAATAAGTTACATGAATCTTTAAAACTGAATTTGATGGGACATTTTATTAATGTATTCCTTCTTGCATTGTAGGGTTTAGGGGGGGGCAGTGGGGCCTCAAAAGTTAAGGTTTTTGCAGTATATAAATGAGTAACTGTCAAAAACAGTATCATTGAAAAGTTTGTAGTGTCCTGGTTGCCATAGAAACGACCGCCATCTTGGATTTCAACCCAATTTTTAAAATTTATCTCCTCCCTTAGTTATGAATAAAATCACTCAAACCTGTATAATACGAAGGAGCCACAATGGAGTGAAGTCAAAGGCGAAATATGACAATAAGTGACAACTCCACTAATAAAGACAGAGCAAACACGTGAGAAATATTTAGAATCTAGATCTAAGTAATACCTCCGCATCACACAATGTGATGTCAGAAGAAAAACATATGACTATAGATCTAGATATATTAGCAATATTCAAAAAAAGATAAATAACGTAAACAACAGAGATATGTGGCAATGTGAACTATCGAAATAGTTGTGAATAATACGAAGGAGCCACAGTGGAGTGAAGTCAAAGGCGAAATATGACAATAAGTGACAACTCCACTAATAAAGACAGAGAGCAAACACGTGACGTTTCGGGTATAACCCTTCGTCAGACAAACCTGTGCAAGTCGTCTTGTCCATTCAATATCTAAAGAGCGACTGCACATTTTTTGTTATATTTTGGATAGTTTTTTTTTAATGAATTTTTGAAAATACTCTATATCGTAAATGTACAAAAACAGCATTTTTATTACCAAAAACAATAATTTCTCAAAACCTTAACAACATTTTTTTAAACTCAACATTATTCTATTAACATTGACAAGAGGAACTTGTGTGCCAAATATAATACAAATTGTTTGGTAAATGGCGGAGGAGATAGAATTTTAGTGTGAAAAAAATAAATTTCAAGAAAAATACAAGTAAAAAAAATCAAAAGAAAATAACACAAAACAAATGCTTCAGACAGGTCTCCTTGTTGTAGCAGCCCCCTTACTCTTTCAACAGTCTTTAGCATTGTTACTAATGTAAAGAGGATTATAAATCTAGTTTTAGATGTGCACTGTTGGGAAAACAGACGTCAAATGACCAGTTTTTTTTTTTTTTTTTCCTCTATAGTCTATGTTTGTGTGCGTGTTTACATACACACTGATGCGCAATGCTTCTCACTTCCCACAGCGATGGGCCAAAGCGAGGAATGGTGTAGGCATAAACTAGGTCACCTCAGTGTTGTCATATTTGGTGATTAACCGCCAATATACAGGTTCTTACTGCCATCTTCTCAGTCAGTGTTATGGTGATTTACGTCATAATTTTGACTGTTTTTACCTACCTTGCCTACAAAATATTTTGTAAAAAAAAATTATACGTCATGGACATTTTTTTGCCATGAACTTGTAGATAAATGATCGTTCTACCGGAAAATGCAAAGAACAGAAAATCAATGTTTTGGTACCAAACTCGCCAGTCTAGATGCCCCCCCCTTTAAAGTATGTCTCATAATTATGATATCGTCCTTACTAGAAGAAACTCATTTCCAAGCCTGGCTGTAAATGGATATGAGGATAACAATTAAATATTCCTTTATGGAATAGGCATATCTGAGAGTTGAACTCACAAAGAGGATCAAAATTAAACTCCACTAACAAAATTTTAAAAAGGCAATTGAATTTTTCGTTTATATTTCACTTTCCAATAGCTTACATCAAGCTTTTGTTTTTCACATTAGAATATTTATCATATCATATTACAATTAATTTTTTGTCAAATTACATTTTATTTCTTTTACATAGAATTGTGCTAATTTTAAACATTTTGTAAGGTTGCCTCCTCATTCTTGGTTCTATTTTGTATTAAGGTGGAAATTCCAGGAAAGCAGGAAGTTAAACACATTTGTGCTGGTGGTGACAGTTCTTTCCTAATTTGCGCCAGTGGACGATTGCTAGCTTGTGGCAGCAATGAGTTCAACAAACTGGGGTTTAATGCTGTAACATCTGGCTTGCGAAAAAGGAAGGGAAAGGTAAATGTTGCGTGGGATATTTGCTGTGTAAAAATCTCAAATCAAATTCAAGAGGCTCTTCCTTTTTAAGTCTCATTTGAGGATGCATCAGACAAGGTGTAATGGGAGCAAGAGATGTTTACTGTTGCTCATATTGTTATAATGTATCTAATATGTAAACCTCAAAAAACAAAACTGCTGAGTAAATAGCTGTATTTATGTTATATCTGTTTCTTTGGAGCTCAACTTTGAGAGCAGCAAAATGAAAAAAACAACAACCTGATTTAGTTAAGGACAGTGTATAAACAATTTGACAATTTTAGAAGCCATCAGTAGTTTAAATTTACCTCTGAGACTTAACAATAGCTGTTCACCAGTCTACACTGACCCTGTGTTTAATTAGCTAAAGACTGCTTTGTTTTTATAAGTCCATCTCTCTGCTATTTTTCTACACTGCAAGGGAAGTCGTAAAACTTTCTCCATCATTGACTATTATTTGAAACAGTGTCCTGTTTATGTTTTTGAACCGTCCCCTTCAATTCACTTTGAAGTTTCTTCAATAATCAGTCAAGCAGATATGTAAACCTGTACATAAATTATCATTGTCAAGGTTCATGTAGTTTTTGCTTTGTGCCTAGATCAACATTTCAATTTGGATCAATTCTTTTTTGTGTTCTTTCCCACCAGAGTTTTGACATACCATGTCGCTATACTTTTGGGACTGTCAGGCCATTAAGTCATATTTACATTGCACAAGTTGCAGGAAAGACTCATTCTGGAGTCATCGACAGTGAGTGTTTCAAGAGATGGTTTGTACATATAACTTTCATCCGTGACGTGAATACATTTATGGGCTCTGATTTCTTTCATCGCTAAAATCAACATTCACTTAGCCAAACATTTGAAGATAAAATCAAAACTATCAAGCAAGACCAACATTTAATCTACCCTTTTGAAGACTTTCGGTATTGTGTTGGCCTCTTAAGTCATAAATTAAATCTCGTTTGGGCATGTATGCTTTTATCCCCTGATTTAAGGTAGGCTTATTTCACATGAGAAGAAAACTTGGAAGTCATATGCACATGTCATCGGATGACATGGTTGACAATTTGCCAACAGTTATATAGACTGCCGTGGCAATATTTTCCAAGTCCACACAAAGCCTGAAATCCCCAAAAATGATGAACATGGATGATTGCTCAAAGCAGAAAATTGCACTTATTTCAAATTAAAGACTTATGTTGCCATTGACTTATAATTATAACATATGAATTGTATAGAAATTATCTTTCAATTTTACTCAGTCTAAAGATGAGGAGGATGATAGTCTGCGATTTATAATAATAATAATAATAATAATACTAAACACTTATAGAGCGCTTAATCCCCTAAAGAGGCTCCAAGCGCTTTACATTATATTAAACATCCATACATTACACATATATTATGTAGTACATAGTAAAAACATTGATACAAATCATAGTCATTTATGGTTAAAAATTAGATTACATCTTAAAATATAAAGGCATTGAAACCATAGATTAGAATTACATGAATTACATGACTGCAATTAAACGTATGACACAGAACTAATTAGTTGATTTAGAAATACGTAGGCTACATGAGACATCAATCAACATGTTGTCTGTGGATATATACATAATACACATACACATACATACATATACACATATATACACACATATTATAGTAATATTCATATTGGTATTAAATGTAAATTATATTATTTAGATACAAAATCATCAAGCCAAATAGCAAAATTACTCAGAGAAATAGTGCGTTTTTAACTTTTTCTTGAAAATAGAAATATTATCTGGTTATTGGCTATGCGTTTCACCTACGTGGACCGAAAGAAGAAAAGGACCGCTCGCCCATATTTGTGCGTTTTAGAGGGGTAACTAAACGAGTGGAGTCTGCTGAGGATCTTAGTGATCTTGGCTGTGAGTATTTTGAAATCAGGTCGGAAAGATAGAGGGGGCTGATCCGTCAAGGCATCTATAGACCAGAACTGATGCTTTGAACTTTATCCTTTGTTCAACTTTGACCCACTGAAGCTCTGTCATAAGAGGGGATAAATTTTGTCCTTTCCGATTTATGTGTACAAAATGTAATATTTTGAATTTATATGAATTAAATGCTATGGTTTGCTGGACTTAATTTAGGATTACTGAGTGTTTAACTGTTTTTTATTTTTTATTTTTTTATAAACAGTTTTTGGCTGTTTGTACATGTTTGGATCCAACAAATTTGGGCAGCTTGGAGTAGGTGACTTCAAGTCAAGATCAGGTGTCTCACGTGTGCTGGGTGTTTTAGCGGGTCAAAAGGTCGAAAAACTGGCTTGTGGTGACAGTTTTACAGTCGTTGCTACAAATGGTAACTAACTATTTGTTCCAATGTTATCTTAATTGGCCTTCCTCGTTTGCTTCTGTTTTTATATTATCTTTTATGTTTTTAAGCAAGTGTAAAGCAAAGACGCCTTCAGAAAAAAAAATGGTTGTTGTTATCCCTCCATCAGAATTGGAAAGCTTGTTTTTTTTCATTAGAATTTATGATTTAGATTAATGTTTCTTCCTCACCCCTTTTCCTCCTGCATTTATATGCAAGATCCTAAGTGTAATGAACATTGATTCTAAAGAGACCAAATTAGTAGCCTGCTATTGAGTTTGAGCAGATTTGTTTAAAACTCATTCGACATGTCACTGAATAATTTTTACTTATAATTATGTGAGTGAAACACAGTATCCATGTTTGATTGTATGGCTGTCTGTTGCTGATTGATTAAAGGTTTTTGATGTATTGAAATGAAAATTGAATTTCATATTTTGTCATGTTTTTTCTATGTAAGCAATTTTGTATTATTGTTTTTATCAAAATGCTCTATATGAATTTGAGTTGCAGTCTTCCTTTTTGTTCAAAAATTTGTTGTTCTTTTAGATTACACATTCACTGTGTTTAAAGATTTTTCTTAGGAATTGAATACATCGTATGACTCTATTTGTAGAAAATCAAGTCTACTCATGGGGTGACGGTGAGAATGGGAGACTAGGGACGACGGTCAAGGACCAGGGAAAAGGTCCCAATGGCATGAGCACATCTCTTCCAAGAACAATCTTTGGGTCAATGCATGTTGTCTCTGGATTATCCTGTCAACACTGGAATACAATTATCATTGCTGGTGAGTTCAAAGTTCGGATTTGTAGGGGCAGAAATATTAGTCTGCACATCCACATGATTGCAACCTCACTGACTGTACGCTTTATATTTCTTATAAATATTTTCTCAAATCTCAGTGGCAATTACCGGATATATCATCACTGCAGAATTCTATCCGCCTTACTCGGGTTTTGGGAACTTTTCAGGAGAAACTAGAACGTGATTGAGGGCTTTTCCACAACTCACAAAGTTTGAGTGCATAAGATTTAAACATGATATTTGAAGAATGCATAAATTCATAATTTGTGAATTTAAAAAACTTGTAGTAAAACCACCAATCAGTTCTTTTAACCTCCTGAAAAGTTTACGAAATCCGAGTCAAATGGATAGAATTTCACAATGATGAGCTAGATTTTATATTTTCTTGTTTGTTCATGTCTTTTTTTTTTTCTCTTGAAAAAAAATTTCTTTTTTTTTGTTGTGAAGATGCTAATCATTACAGGGAATAAGACATGTAATTTCTGTATCTGTCCTTCATGGAAATAATGAACTCAGGAGAAAAAGAGTTTTTTTTAAATGATGTTTATTGCAAAAGAGTTTTGTTCAATGATTTCACATTGCTTAAAGTGCATTTTAAAGCTGTTTTAGAACATCTTTATCAAAATGCCATTTAATAAGAAAAAAGTAGACTTGGTATTTTTCAATTTTACTGTTAGTCATGTGAAAAGTGCATTATGAGGACATTTCATAAGGTCAAATTGGAAAAATCTTCTCAATAAGATCATTTCTGTTAGATATCTCATTTGCTACAATATACTGTCGACTGTTTCAATGTTTCTAATGAAATGACAGGAAGCAACATACTGTTTACCTGATATTTAAAAATTGCTTCCTTTGCAGAGAAAGTTTTAAACCAAAAGACAGTAAAAGCAAGAGTTTCTTCCCTAAGCGTGAGTACTTATATCAAAGTGTTCTAGAAAAAGAAAAACATTTTATTGGATATTCTCTCAATTAATATTTATAAGCTTTGCACCACTATTTGTAAGCACCTTTGTTATAATTATTGATTAATGACATTGTGACTTAAAAAGCTTCATTAAAAGGTGAAATTCATAAAGAAAGTTTGTTTACCTTGCTATTTTGTCATTGTTTTTAATTTTTCATTCCTTTTGTTGTTCCGTGAAAATTTTTTAATAACATTTCTAGAGTAGAAGTGTCCAATTTTAAGTGTCCGAAATAAGTTTTAATCAACTAAATTTGCTTCCAATTAGAAAAATTGACGTTTTAAAATCTAAAATCCGGATACAGATTCAGTAAAGTTTTGCGTGAAGCTATTCCACAACTTATTTAGAAGTCGCCAAGCTTAATCTAAACTGTTAACCAATTAGGATGCAGAGTGAGAGGCGGTGAGTGAAGAGGAGACATATAGAGATCCATCTTGTGGTCTATTGACTGACTTTCAACAAGGAAATAAGATTTCATAAGCTGAGAGGACACACAGCATTACTAACATGTCAATGCCTTATTCGCCTCCCCTTCATCTATCATAACCTCCTCTATTAAGATCTTTGTTTAGATTAACATGCCAATGAAAATGACTCACATGACCTACAATCACTAATCAGTACAGGAAAAAATTTTAAAAACTCTTCCCCTAAAATAAATGTTCAATCAAATAACCAATTAAACATCTAAAAAGTAGAATATGGCATAAACTACAGCAATATCAAACTACACTAATGTTGTTTTATTTTGAAAGGTGATGTTTTATCTATTTTTTTAAATAAATTCATTTCCTTTTTTACGTGTAAAACTATAATTTCTATACTTTGACACAGTCAACTGAGAGCTGAGATGAAATCCTCATCTGTCATAAAACAAAAACCTGCAACCTTGATCATATCATTTTCTTCTATGAAGGCTATCAGTTTGAAGTGGAGATGATTTGGGGAAATTAAATCAAACTACAATTATTATGTACCTGGGCCTAAAAGTACTAAGAAACTAAAGCAATTACCTTTCACTAAGATAATACTCATTTAGGACAGAAAAAAGGGAAAAAAGGAAAACTGAAGGGATAAAACACACTTTTGTTTGGACAGAGATGCGACAAGAAAATTATCTTTAATTTGGCTTATTTAGTCAAACTACTGTTTTGATAATATCTATTTGAGTTATCATCAATCACAGTTATATACTTCAATGAGGTTGGAGCAGAAATTTGTCAATATTCTTTATTAGATTTAGGACTGTCAGACACCTTGTAATGAGCAAGATTTTTACCGTCAATGCTAAATATTTGAATGGTTAGTTATCAAAACATTTTACAGGACTATTGGTTTATTGATAATTTATTTTTAAATTATGAATGTAATGTCTTATATTTGCTTCAACATGGTTGCAACTGCAGTTTTTGCATTGCTAACACATTGAATATATTTTTTCACCTCAATATTTAGAGATTTATCCAACACCGCGGAAAGGTATTTTATAAACGCATGAAATGTGATTAAAGCCTCAATTATTTCCATGAATGCTTTCTTCATTCATTGATTTTCTATTTACATGCTTGCATGGTTCACATTTTATTTGCCTATTGCATCAAATTTGATTACTACTGGTACTTTCATTGGTTTTGTTTCTTTGATTCTGAGGTTGTTGGGTTGTTGTTGATTTGGGGGAATCGGGGGAGAGGGAGTGATAAGGGAGCTGTTTGTTGTTGCTATTTCTCCTTTTTGCTTGAGTGTATTTTTTATTCCTGAGGACATGTGCTTTTGCTTTGATAAAGATATTTCTTGTATTATTTTATGATTTGTGAATTGCCTTTCATTATCCCAATAAATTGTTTTCAATAATTTGAGAACAGTTTAGATAATAAAAGCAAGATATTTGCAAAACTTTCTTATGCTGCTAATCTTAACATGTCAGAGATTTATGTATGGAAGTTGTTGGAGGACAATTTTTGTCATTAAGAACCCTTAGATCATAAAACTTAAATGCTCGTTTCCTTTTCGGATTAAAAAACAAAAATGCTTATTTTAGTATGATTTCTTGTTGCCAAATAGAAATGTTTCTTTTGTTTGGTGGAGTAGAAATTATAATGTAAAACTTTAAATGACTTAAAGGAATAAAGCTAAATGAGATGAAATTATTGGTATAAAATGTGTACATATACACAACCATTTCACTCCTTCACTCGCTGATGTCACAAATGTACCACAGTTAAATGTGTCAAATAAAATGCAAAAGAAGAGAGAGATGTGGTGGCACTCAGTGGTAAAATGAGAATCAACATGCGATGTCAGACGTCAGACAACGTAAAAATCGAAACGATTATGTAGACATGAAGTAAACTATTGAGCCCAAGGGGTGTGCCATAGCTATAAATGAAGAGATATACGAGTAGCAGGAGCGATGGAAAGAGGAAGGAGAAGGAATGTAAGAGGGTTAGACCCAAAGCAAACTAAGGGACTTTGATCGCTTCAGTTAGACCTGAAATGTCTTGTGCTGAGTATGCTTTTCCTATTGAGACCACTTCATCTCTCCAGCCTCCCTTACATGTAGAGCTGCCTAGTTTGTTGTCACTGACCTTGTTCCTATGCTTTATGTGATTGTAATATTTTCACTAGCATTGAATGTGCATCAGATACAGCCTTTAAATGCTTTTTTTCTTGTTCTCTATATTTCCTTGTAATTGTAAAAAAGGGATAATTGATAAAGGGATGGTCTTTAAATAGAATTTGCAATACAGTTTAAAATCATTATGGTGCTATATATGCTAATATGCTGTATTTACTTTTGACACAAATATTCTGACATCACAGTGATGTAACGATTTGTTACAAATATATACAACATATTGAAGATGGAGGAAGACATTTGTGAAGGGCTACTGATGTCTCAGGTGAAAGGATAACTTGACCAGGATGTTTACTGAATCAATTTTGAAGGCAAATTAGAAAGAACCCATTCACCATCTCTCTATCCCCCCCCCCCACTAATCAACGCTATCCTGCAATCTCCTCCACATGCCCCTGATCTCTCCCTCCCCCTCCCCCTCCAATCCCAAACTGTATGGAAATGTATTCAAATTATTTACTGACTCTGTTAGAGTCAGATAACTCCCATTTCAGTACATTGAGTCAATGTTATATTATTGAAGCATTTCAGTATGATTGTGAGAGGGTAAGATTTGATTTTCTGCAATTTGATCACTTTCTTGTTATCATCTGGAAAATAAGAATGAAGCATTAAAATAATACATCTTAGTTTGTTTCATTAAGATTTTAGAAAATAATTATTTGATACACATTTTCTCCCTACTTTCAATTGTATCAATAATCAGCCAGTCAAATTTCTTGCTATATGATATCCCACATGATATAATCCTCTTTGTTATCAAATGTGTCATGTACTTTGTATACATCATGCGATGATTCTTGGAAATTCATATCTATGTATTCACAATATTTGCATCCTTTAAAATCACTTCATCTTTATCCAATGATATCTCTCCAATGAAAAGAATATTTATTGGCTTATAAAAAATGGAAGAAAAATGATCGTATGAAGCAAGTCAATCCTTAGATATGTTCTTTGCATGATTTTGAAATATAATTCTCCCTATACACATATCAATAAAATCAGTTTCCTATAAAATCATTTCATCCATATCCAATACTATAGCCCGTCTGTCAAGAATGAAACTAATCAAATAGCCAAGTAAGAAAAGGAAGAAAAATATCCATGAAACACGTCAATCCCCAATTATATTCACTGTATGATTTTGCTATTGTCTGTATTTTATCACAATTGATATTATGGAATGGACCACACCATATTTCCGACTACCAGATTTAAATATTTGTATTGTGACATTGTGACCATCAGCAAATTCCAAGTTTTTAGTTTTAATTGAGTACCATTTCATTACCTCTGTCTCATTTTGTTTCGTTTGCTGAACAGAGGCAAATAACTTGTCCCAGCAATATCATTCAACACATTCGCAACTGCAAATATTTTTGTTACATATTATTTAGTAAATGCTCAGCAGATGTCATGATTATTCATGAAAAGAATTACTGATATTGAGGAAAGGAACATTTATTTTAACATTTTGCTTTGGTTTTGATACTGGAAATAATCATAAACAGAATCCATTTATGAAAACAGACAATGTAAGCCTTACTAGTACAATGACATTACATGGCTGACATTAGTCACCAATTTTACTCACTACCTATACCAAGATGTCTAACCAGTTAGAAAGTCATGAAATGATATTTGTTGATAAGTTTTGAATATGATGTTGTTTCCATTCTTAAATATAAAGACAGAAGAAAATCAAAAGGGCCTAACAAGTATAAACTAAGAAAGATGGCTTGCTTGGGATAGGCAAAAGGATATTTTTAGAAGTGTTGTAAACACCAAGGCGATAGAGAGGGTTCTCAGCAAAATTAGTATCGCTTCTTGGGCTTCCCCGCAAATTCTTTTGACCACTGTTATTTTACTTTTTCTTTCTTTTTGATTTTTGCTTTTGTGACCAGGCTAAGAAAAGCTTTTGTGTGTGGGAAAGAAGACATATCTGAAGAAGTTAGATAAAGAAAGATTGAAATTTAACATAATAAAGTATTGCCCGTCTTTTAATTATTTATTATCATTACCCCAAATGGATTTGAGCATACGAAGATCATTAGTTCTTTATGACTTAGTTTTAGTTTTCTTTTTCTGTATCTTTTTTCTTTTTTTTTTTTTAAAGCAGCTTAGATACACTGCTTTTTATAACAATTCTATGACCGTTTTGATCTGAGCTCATTAAAAGAAAAGTTGTTCTTTGTACACTTCATTGCAGTTCCAAGCGTTGGAGGTGCAGACTCATTTGACATAATACTCGAAGAGGAAACTAAAGATCTTCAGGATGAGCTAGACTGCAGCAGAACAGATTTTGTCCTATCAGATATTGTGACTGCAGTAAACGCAACAAAGGACACTTATTCACCTGAAGTTTTTGCTATTCCTAGCAGTGCATCATCATCATCTGACCCTTGCATGGAAAGCAGTGTACCAGATTGGCTAAAACAGGTGTGTTCTTGAAAATATTTGAATAGAGGCCATGGCCTCTATGGTGGGGTGTTCTTGCCTTAGAAATTTGACAAATATATTCTTTTTTTCAATTGAAAACTTTTGATATTAGAAATTTTAAGTTCACCATGAGCCTTAACTTTTAAAGATCTCAAGGGATTCCTTGCAATGACAATATAAAATTGTGTGCTGCAAGAAACAGATATTATGTTCATATGAACCTATGAACTTTGAATCTAAACATTTCTTCCTAGGATGAGTAGAAATAAAGACTGTAAATCTATCATTGTCTTATTTAATATCCTTTTTCCTGCTATTGGATAACTTTCTAACTCTGAGGAGGAATGAGACATGTTTTGTATTCTATGATGAATGAGAATTGGTTGCTAAAGGTGCAAACTTGTCAATTTTTTTAACAGGAGCTGAATGATGCAGAGGTTATACCCATCCCAACTCCATCTCCTGCTTCAGCAGACAGTGAGCTGATCCTTTCATTCTCTTCTAAAGAAGATGCCAAAATTCCTGCCATGCCAGAGCCAGTCCATCAAAGTCCTAGAAAATGCAATGATTTGAAACTTTACATTCCGTCGAACGATGTGAGTGTTTAAATTTTCTCATGTTATCGTTAATTTTCTATAAGAGGTTTAAAGATAAATTTGACATCAGCTAAACTAAAACTACATGTGTTAGTTTTTGTTTTGCTTTATTTTGTTGTGTTGTTTTGTTGTTTTTTGTTTTGTTTTGGGTTGTCTTTTGTGGGAGGGAGGGGGGATGAGTTAGGGGGGTTATTAAACTTCTTTTAGCAAGCTGGTATGAATATATCTGATACAGTAATGCTTAAAATTTTGTGCTTTTATTCAATAATTTTCATATCCGTTTTTCTTTTCTTTTCTCTCAAGACTGAAACTATTGCACTTTGACAAAGCAACTCTCAAAACTCCAAGAGGAAAATGCTGAGGTAAGACAAAAAGAAGAGAATGTCTTATACTTTACAATACCACATTTGTCTGATGCTTTAAACATCTTGTTTTTGTCCCGTCAATGTAATGTTCTCATTGTAATATCAAACAAATGATTTTCTTTCCCTCTCATGAAATAAACGTATAAAGACTGAGGAATCTCAATAATAAAATATGCAGATGATACATCTATCCAAGCTCTTATCAAGTCAGAAGTAGATCTAATCAATCATGCTCAAGAAATCAAAAAGTTTGTTAAATGGTGGGAGGACAATTATTTACAACTTAATGTTAACAAAACAAAAGAAATGATTTTTGATTTTAGGAAGACAAATAACATCCATAATGATATTGTTATAAAAGATGAAACAGTTGAGAAAGTTAATGAATATAAATATCTTGCCATCATTTTTTACGAGAAGCTGGAATGGCAAAAACAATCTAATAAAGTTTTATAGAATATCAACAAAAGAATGTGTTTTATGAGGAAGCTTTATAAGTTTCAAATTGATAACACTCTAATAAGACTTCTCCATCAAGCTTGCATAAAGAGTATTATTATTTTTAGTATAACTGCATGGGGAGGAAATACAAGAGATAGAGAAATGAAGAAATTTAATAGGACACTGAAACACATAGGGAAACTCATAAATAATGTAGAGCCGGAGAACTTTGAAGATCTGTACGAGAATCAATGCAAGATCAAACTCAGGAGTATACTTAAGGACATCACCCACCCCCTTTTCTCCATACCCAAAACAAGTAGTAGAAGCGGTCGACTTATACTTTTAAAATCCTGCACTGAGAGATATTTTAGATCTTTTCTTCCAAGTGCCATACGAAAGTTTGACCATACCTTATTTTGAAAGCACAATGGCGTTTTCCTCACAATGTTTAAGAAATGTAAATTGATGGATGGTGAATGAATGATTTATTATAGGTTAATGAATGTGTATGAAGCTAAATTGATTTGACTATAATTATTCTGTTTTCTTTTTCTTTTCTTTTTTTTTTTTTGTATATTGTTTCACCGCACTATTTATTTACCCACCTTTGAATTTTTTTATATTTCTAAAATCTAAACATTTAATTATTAACGAAGACAAATTTGTTTTGAATTTAAATATATTGATGCATTCTTTTATTTTTCAAATGGAAATTGTGATAACACAAGTATAATTTCCTTTTTTTTAAAGGATCACTAAAGATGATTGAATTGAATTAAATTGAATTGAATTGAATTGAATTGAATATTTATGAAAACATTGGAACAGAGACAACTATAATACCCCAAAATATAGATGTATATCTTTTTTGCTGTTATTACTTATGTTTTCAGCTAAGATTTGATGATTAATCAGATGAATAATTAGTCAACAGCGTTTACGTCTTTGTAATTGAAACAACACATTTTCTTATTTATAAATATGATTGATATTTTTGTAAGATCAATACAGCATATCCAAAGCAGACATAAAAGTGTAATAGAGTATAAACACTCCTGTTCTGTTTATTTAATCTACAGTTACAAGTAACTGTTCAGAAACAAGCTATACTTATAGCTGAATTACAAGGAAAGGAGCCCCTTGATGCCAAAATGATGGACTTCAAAGCTGAACAGGGGAAAAAATCTACAGATCCTTGTTTTAATATTGATCGCTCTTTTATGAGATATAGATATACATGCATACATATATTGTAGGTGTCCAACTCTAACCCTTTAAGTGCATAGAGGTGACTTTTTTGAGAAAATGGGAAAAGCATAATACTTTGGCTACAAAATTTGCATGTACTTCTTGTTCAACATACATTACACTATCCACAAACAGAAAATCCCTTCCAATTGTAATTAATTCATTAATAAACGTACACAATTAACGGCCAAAAATTTGTTGGCACATGCAGGATAAGGACACCTCACATTACGTTTGTAACTGTGCATGCACCACTCCTCAGTTCTTCTACTTCTTCCTCAAAATGGGACATGTGTCGTTTGAGCCCTTGAAATGGCGACATAGTCAATTACAGCCTCAGTTGACCTCAAAGTCAGTTGCCGGCGATCGGTGGGCCCCATTGTTACATTGGCTTAAAAAGGTCTTCCTTTCAATGCCGAAACTCACTTAGCTCTCTCTTGAGGACAGGTTTACTGTTGGTAATTGAGGGTTATATCAGGTAACCCAGTCATGGTTGGTCATTGAGGGTTATATCAGGTAACCCAGCCATGATTGGTCATTGAGGGTTATATCAGGTAACCCAGCCACGGTTGGTCATTGAGGGTTTTATCAGGTAACCCAGCCACGGTTGATCATTGAGGGTTATATCAGGTAACCCAGCCACGGTTGATCATTGAGGGTTTTATCAGGTAACCCAGTCACGGTTGTTCATTGAGGGTTATATCAGGTAACCCAGTCATGGTTGTTCATTGAGGGTTTTATCAGGTAACCCAGCCATGATTGGTCATTGATCATTGGTCATTGAGGTTTTATCAGGTAACCCAGCCATGGTTGATCATTGAGGGTTTTATCAGGTAACCCAGTCATGGTTGTTCATTGAGGGTTATATCAGGTAACCCAGCCATGATTGGTCATTGAGGTTTTATCAGGTAACCCAGCCATAGTTGTGCTGTGCTCCCAGGAAAAATGACCTTGGTTGGGCTGTGCTCCCAGGAAATGACCTTGGTTGGGCTGTGCTCCCAGGAAATGACCTTGGTTGGGCTGTGCTCCCAGGGAAATGACTCAGTTGGGCTGTGCTCCCAGGTAAATGACCTTGGATTGGCTGTGCTCCAGGAAAATGACCTTGGATTGGCTGTGCTCCCAGGAAATGACCTTGTTTTGGCGGATGGGGGAAAGCACGCCGCAGAGGGGACACCCGACAAAGCTCCTAAGTTCAACACAGATTTGTTTCTGATGTGTTGTCTATGTAGAGTAAACACCACCTGGGTGATTAACACAGCAATCCTATCTTGACATGCTTAACGTACATCTGCCTTTTGTCTGATCTACATTATCACTCATGGAATCGTGGCAAAAGCACAGGTCAAGCACCAAGTCAAATCAAAACCTTGTATTGCGGGATTAGATTACACAGTGTTTTGGACTATTAAGTTGTTTCTTTTACCATGACCTTTTTTTGAAAACATAGCATTAATAAGAATAGCATGGGAACTTTAATTTGGAGCAAAAAAAGGGTTGACCTAATTTTGGCACTTGTACGATTAGAGTCAGACACCGATGATATGTTGTTATGTGCTTAGATCATTTGGACAACTTTATAGTGTATTGTTTATTTGTCAAAAGCTTTTTTATTTTCCATTGAGGAAAAAGTTTCAACCGGTTTGCACAAGTGTGATAAGGAATAATACTAATACAGTGTAAATTTACAAGTATACTTTCATGCCTGAAATCAAAACATTATTAGATAATATCATGAATATGTAAATGAATATTACATCTTTAAATTTTTCCTCTATTCTTTGATTTTTGTTAAGACTGTTTTCAAAACCTGCATGGGTTTAAATTTGCAGATATCGGTATGATTTTGTTTATTTCCTTATTTGTTCGTTTTGGTTTTGTTTTGGTTTTTGGTTTTATTTGATTTGTAAAAAACGTTTTTGAGAAGAGACAATGAACAAGTCCAGATTTGTTTGTGTGCATCACTATTTGCACATAGAGCTGGAAAAACAAAGGGGGAAAAAATTAAAATTCCTGACTTATGTGATATTAATTTAATGAAATCCAATCTTAAAGCAAATTCGTAACATCTTACCATAATTCAAATACTTGAAATACTCATGTATATCTTGATATTAAGTAGTTCACATAAATATGTATATAAATATAATCTATAAATAAATATGTTGTTGTTGCTGTTGTTTCTGTTTAACGTTGATTATTTTCCCTCCATTGAGGGGTTTCGGTGCGTCTGCTTGAAGACTTGAGTTTACTGTTGCCCGCCACACTCTTCTGTCTTCGGATGATACATCACCTGCATCAAAGTCGTCGATGTCCTTCTTCACGCAGGCAAGCCATCGTTTCTTTGGCCGGCCTTGAGGTGGGATCTGGACACATGCAAGTTCAGCGTTTTGCTAGGTCCACAACTGGCTGGCATTCTGTACACGCGGCCATACCACCGAAGCGTCTTCTTCGCACTTATATGCAAACAAATTTGTAACAGCTACCTACTCGTATTGCAGAAAAAGAAGAGGGATGATGCCGCACCATTGCTTCAAGATCTGCACTGGCTCCCATTCCCAATTTTACATCGTCTGCAGTACAAGGCAGCATCCATAGTATGTAAATCTCTAAATGATGTGGCGCCAGCATATATCAGCGATTTACTGTTTCGTCATGAGCCATGCATACTGTTTAAAAGCTGGTGAACGCAGCTTCCAACATTTTGGTCCCAGGGTGTAGAATGATCTCCCCATTGACGTGAAGCTATCACCATCTCTGGAGGTTTTCAAGAAGCGTTTGGAAACATATTTATTTAGAAAAGCTTTTAATGTTTCTGGGTAGAGAGTATTATTTAACAATGTAATTTTTAAGCCTGTTTTTGTCATTTTTCCTTGTGGTTGTGTGTATAGTAAGTAATTTTTTTTATTTTTTTTTTGTAATGTACCCAGCGCTCTATATATGAGATGTTGGCAGGATAAATGTGCATTATTATTAATTATTATTATTATTATTATTATTATTATTATTATTATTATTATTATTATTATTATTATTATTATTATTATTATTATTATTATTATTATTATTATTATTATTATTATTATTATTATTATTATTATTATTATTATTATTATTATTATTATTATGTGTCATTTTATTTTCTGTGTACCACTGGTTATAGTGTTTCAAGTTATCTCAGAATATTGACCTGTGATTTACTTTCAATAGTTTGAGAGAAGGAAATAATCTCTCACTCAGAGACAATATCAATATACTTTTCATCCCATTCCACAATATGAACACTTATCCTTATGGTATCCTCCAGTAGCATTCAATGTAATTTGATGCATCTTATGAGAACAAAGAAAGACTTGCATGATTTTGTCACATGTAAGTGTTCATTTATACTGTTAAGTTACATCTACTTATGCACAGAGTGTTTATTTTATTATTATATCCCCTGATGTTCACTTACCAAGTTTACATCTATACAGTCATGTTAAGCTGTGCAATGGTTTTCAATGCAATAAACGAGAAGTATTACATGATTGACTTTGTTAAATTTATCATTTATTATTTTCAAATTTTCCATTAGTTGGATGTTTGAAAGAAAAAAATGTTAAAGTAAAGGAAGTGTAAATTTGTTTAAAAGTATTTTTCCACATAATTCGTTATGTCTTATTTTATGATTTCAGTTTCATCTTAATAATTATTGTCTCATACATTCAAATTTGTGTTGTACCATAGTTGTTTGCACATAGTTTGATGAATTCATTCCCTCCAATATTGTATGTAATATACTGTTTTGTAACACTAACATCTTGCTTCATGTTGTATTTTGCTTTCAGGAAATATTCATAATTCCGTCCAAGTGTGTTCATGTGATGACAATTTCATTTATCAAAACCATATCACGCCCATATTTGTACAATGGTGGCTTTAAGTTTAAAAGATGTTTATACAAAGGTTCTGATTTAGATCTTGAAGGGCATCACATGTTTTTCCACCAAAACACCAAAATATTAACTACACTTATTATTGATTCATCCTTTTATTCTTAACCTATTTATGTCAAAATTCATTTATGTCATTAATAATTGTGCATATTGCATTTTTTTGTATCAAGATGTGTGTATATATACGCTGTACCAAACAAAAAATTCAAAGAGTGTTCAAAGATTATACTTAAAGACAGTATGATATTCCATTCTTTGCGCATGTGATAGTCTTCAATTATCATTTGCTGTTTCATAGCTTATCATGCAGTATTTATCAATTGTATTTCAGTTTGTATTTTTTCCCATGACAAGCGTACAATTATTTGGTTGTTTTTCACTAATTGTGTAATGGATTTTTACATGTTTACAACAAATTTTCTGTTTCAGGGAAACCTAAAACAACTAAAATGATATCAGAAGCAGAAACTTTTAAAACTCTGTAACTTTTAAAAAATTGAATTGACCTGTTCTGTGTTTTGTTTTAAATTGTAGGGTTAAAAAAGAAAATTGAATAAATATCTTAAGCACAAAAGATACAATTACTAACAAAATTAATGAAGTATAAATCTAACTTTTGAGTTTATCTTATCAGATTTACCTTTTCATATTTGGGTCTTCGACTTAAGAAACTCATTAATACATACAATCCATTAAAAGCTACAAAAACATTAAAATTGTTAAATGCTAATCCAAAAATAGAATAAAATGGATTCCAAAAGTGCATGTCTCAAAACTCTTCATGTATGTTAAATTTATTTATTCTGATAGTATAGCTCTACACCATATTTCCATGTATTCCTTTCAACAATGCAAAACAAACATGAATGTTATTGGAGATTTTTTGTTTTTTTTGTTTTGTTTGGGTTTTTTTGTTGGTTTTCATTTTCCAAGTAATTGATATCTATTATCACAATAGAGTTCCATCAACAATGTTTGTACTTTTTTGGAAAATAATTAATTTATAGGTTATTTATAAACTTTCTTGGGTCTGACGATTCATTCATACTGTTAAGAGACTCAAAGCTGGATAGACTACACCTTATGTGCTCTTCTACTGTATCGGTTCTCGTTTTGGTCCATTTGCGTCATCTGACTGTACTACCTTGTCAATTTGTTTCTCTTGTTAGACGATTTCTTCTTTTTCGTTCTTTAACTTCTTTTCCTTTGCCATTTTCATCTTTTTCGCTGGTTTTCATCTTTTTGCTGATCTTTTTGCTGGTTTTCATCGTTTTGTTGATCTTTTCGCTGGTTTTTAACGCTTGCTGATCTCCATCTTTTTTTTTTGCTGGTTTCATCTTTTTGCTGGTTTTCATCTTTTTGCTGGTTTTCATCTTTTTGCTCCATATTTTTAGGCTCTCCATTCTGCTTGACTTTGACCCGGTTTGCCACTTCAATTTTGTTACATTCATCTTTTTTGACACTGTTGAACTTGCCATCCATTGCCTACTGGTCTGTAACGATCTTATTTAATCCTTCACTCTTGGTTGGCTCATCCTTTACGATGTTCGAATCTTCTGATTTCTTTGTATCCGCTTCCTCAGTGATGCCCGAGTCTCCCTCTTTGTCTTTGACTCTGAATCCTTTGCCGAATCGCATTTTGCGGCTTTCTTTTGGCATCCGAATTTGAGTCGTTGGGCTTCTCTTTTCCGATTTATCATCTCCGGATTTTTCTCTGGTTTCATTGGTAAGATCTAGTTGTTGGTTTGTTCAATCCCAGTTGAAGACATGATTTTATCTTTGATTAGAACAAGGACCAAAAGTCAATATGCCAAAAAGGACAGTGAATCCACACCACAGGCTCGCACAAAGGCCAAATGCAGGATAGTTCCATGAATATTAATGTTAGTGTTAGTTGATTCATGAGATAAATGAATTGGTGTGACACAATCTGTATAATGTTCCCAATTTTTGTGCCATTGCCATAGACATATATCATAGAATTCAGACCCTCCATTATAGTCTACAATGTCATCATCCAAATTTGCTGACTTATTATCGTCCAAGAAAATGGGGTGTTTTAATAGTGAATAGATGCTTCCATAAAAGATTACTATACTTAGCCCAGGTGGCAAAATGGTCAATGAGTCAACTGTAATCAAGCTAGGAGCAGTTTCAATTGAGCACAATACTCATGAAAAATTGCAGCTGTCAATAGTTTGTCAGTAAATATTTTCAGTCCTTTATTATTATCAACAGGTTGAGAAACTCCAAATCAATTCTTTTCAAACTTAAAAATCATATTATGTCATGCTGAAGCAATGAACAAGAATATGAAACAATGTTAAAGCCCCGTAGGAACAAAGGCAAGACAAATACAGAGAAAATAGGCAGAAAAAATCTTGGGTGTCAATAGAACCAAACCAGCGACCTCTGTGTCAGCACCCATTGCCTCGCCATGAAAAGAGAGCGCGCAACCAACAAAGCTTACTATGTTCCTTGTCTTGTTTATTTTTATCATTGAACATTCATTGCGTGGTTGTCCTAAATAATACCACTAAAGATTAGATTTTTCCTTAAGGAGAATTATTTAGATTTCATTCAACAAAGAACTAAGGTCTTATGTTACCGTTTCTTGTGCTTTTTTTAAGATTCATAAACAGCACCCAAAAAAAAAAAAAACAAAAAAATTTTCAATCATCTTCTGTGTTGATTTTATGTCAAGAAATATTTGCATAATAGTATTAATATTCCGTCTTTCTTTTATATGTTCCAATGTAGTGCCACATTGTTCTCTTGAGTTAAATCGATTTCCTTTTATAATAATAATAATAATAATTTCATCTCCTAAAGACATGCAGGAAAAGAATCTGAGATTGGGTACAATTTTCACACCACACGACAAACAAAATACATTGAGAGGAAAGATTAACACGCATAATTTAAAAAATATTCTTTATTTATTTTTGGTTACAATCTAATAGAAGCCTCCCCAAAAAGGGCATTCCCTCTTTATGTTAATTTTAAATTTAATTTCTCATTTTAATTTTCTTCTTATAATATATGAATTTGGGAATAAAGTAAGTCATTCGAGAATAAATATCTGAGATGGTTCTTAATATCATGACATTATTACAAAGACAATAGGGCAGTAAAGATAACATTATAATCAAAATAAATTAAGGTGTATAGCCATAAAAGTAAACAAATTATGTTACATGAATTTAACACTATTGTGTTTACCATGATAACCTTTCCAAAAGAAGTCAATAAGAGGGGAAAAAAGATTTTTATTTTATAGATGAACAGTCAGGTTTAAATTTAAACTCAGCAGGGACATATTATGTTTTCAAAATAGCTATCTCTCCAAATTTCATTTTGTATAGTTGCATTGAGGCAATTGAATTTCATTTTCAGCACTGAAATATCTGTGAGTACCAACAATAATATAGTTTATTATCTAGATTTTATTTTCTGTTCCTGTAGATAATATAAAACATCTTTTTTTTAAAGTGTTATAACGTTATATCGATCTTTAAAGAGACAGACTTCAATAGAAAAGTTAAAAACAAAATCTATGATCTCAATAGACTGATCACTCTTGTAAAAATCTTTGTTTCTTTTCAAATGATTTATTTTTTGCAGGTTTAAAATGTTGGTTTTTTTTAAATAGTATCTCCTTTCAATTTGTTTGCATGAATTTGAAAATATTCCGTGACTTGAACTTCACATTAATTGCCTTAAGTTATTCATTGTTGAACATTATGACATTTTTGCTGCAATATGTATTAAAGCCTGACCTTGAGCTCTGGGGAAAAATGAAGAAAGAAAAGGAAACAATGAAAAGGAATTATTAAATCAGTCATCATATATATATAGTATATATTGTTTTCAACAAAATGAGCAGCAAAACTGAAACAAAAGTACAATTGATTTATAGAAATCTTAAGCAATTTGGCCATCCTCAGATGTTAATTCCACGTATCCTGTAGTTTATGTAGAATAACAGTTCCTGAAAATAATGTTATCAATAGTGATATTGGTACATAGATATGCATTTTTATCTCTTTTCTCCATACATTTTCGTAAATCCAGTCTTTGCTTTTTATCTGCTACGTATTTCACTGAAGAAAATTGTAAATTATATGACAATATCAGTTTCCTGTGTTTTTGTTTTATGTTATACATCCACAGTCACATCATGATCTATTGCTAATGTTTGAAGTGAAAATCAAAGATTTTTTTCATAACATAGTCTTATCATGGCTACATTGCTACAGAAAGTTGGGTTTTTTATGTGTGTTTTGAATGAGAAATGGACCTCCTTCAGACACTTGGCTACTGAGACAAAAGTTTAAAGACCATCACAATCATTAACAACCCTATGCAAACATGTTCAGTTTACTGTAGAGAAATTACTAGCATAGGTCTTTTAATTATTTCATAATGGCTGGTAGAATTCTACTTTGATTAAAATAAAATCATCATTATCATTACTATTATTGTTATTGATATTGATACTATCATCATCATCATCATCATCATCATCATGGTCATCATCATCATCATATTATCATCATCATCATCATTATCCTCATCAGTTGACACAGTAGTCATAGAAGTGGGAGGAAGAGAGGGAAAGCAGGAGGAAGAGGAGGTAGTCGTATCATTGAATTATTACTACATGTACCATGAGGATGATTATGATGTTGGTAATGATGGTAGCAGTAACGAGATAAATGATAGTGAAAATGATAATGATGATTATGGTTATGTTGTCTTGACACCAAAACTCACAAAATTGGGTTTATTCCTTTCTCCTGTGTCTCATTACATGTATCTTCTACTGAAACTTTTCTGCGAATTATTTTTCTGTGAATAAAAAAATAAAATACGAATTTATTTAGGATTAGAAAATGATTCTCGTATGATCAACATCATGAAAACTGGTTGGCTTCTGATGGGTTTTATCTTAACCTCAAAATGGTAAAAACAGCTCTGGCATAAGCCCGGTCTAGGTACTCGAGCACATTTAAGTGTGTCTTTAAAAGTTGAAACTTTATCCATGATGAATGCACCAGACTCAAAGACAAAAAAGAATGAGTACAACAAAGAACCCCTGTGTAGCTTTCAGCCTAGTGTAGCTTTCAACCCAGTGTAGCTTTCAGCCCAGTGTAGCTTTCAGCCCAGTGTAGCTATCAGTCACAAATTGCTATCCATGGCTGCCTTGTATTCTACCATACGACTTTGGTGAAAATTTGAGCCTAAGCAATAACGCCAATGCTGAATGTATCGCAAATCTGGAATGCAGAAGCAAGCACTTCCGTGTACCGCGAGTAAACTTTTTTTATATTATATCCTATAATTTAAGAAATAAATGAAGGAAAGAAAAAAGAAAAATACTAAAAACATTTAAAAGAGATCTTATCACAATCCCTAAAGGCTAACACCTCTTTATTCCTTACCCAAACACTAACAACCCCTCTCTCCCCTCTTCCAATGTCGCACATGCGCTGAAGTGCTTTGAACGTTGCGGGACATCGAAGCAAGCATGCTTCCATGGCCCAATTTTGCGGTACATTTAACCACTTTTAAAAAAAGAGGCACGAACCACAAGCAACCTTGCAAGAAACTTGATGACTGAACAAAACGTTGATATGAGAAAAATGTTGGCACTAAAAAAAGAATAAAGAGACAATGTTGCTCTAGTTTTTAATTATTAATTTCTGTTTTGTTTTTGTTGTTATTGGGGTTTTTTTGCTTTCATTTTTTTCACAAAGGTTACATTAATGGGATATCAAAATTGACTACTTTTAAGGATATTGCTTTGGTTATAACTCTTATTGAAATAAAAGGATTTTAGTAAGGAATGCCATCATCTAAATAACTCAAAATAATTAGAAACAGTTGATAATTCTTTCATTTTTTGTCTGTTTTGATTATATACGTAACACAACTTATACAATATGAAAATATCAGCGTGCACTCCTTAATGAGAAAAGAAGCATTGGTATCCTAGTCTTTTTAATTCAAAGCTGCTGAACTTGGGATCACGAGGTCCTGGATTCGATTAATTCTAATACAGAGGCCGTTGCTGTGTTCCACGAGAAAGAGGTTTGGTGCCCATTTCCCTACTCGACCCATTTTGGAATAGGTACTAAGTACTAAAATAGGTACTGGTGTCTGTACTCACTCAGTGAGCATTACAGCT
>JAXRKP010000036.1:532500-535000 GCA_037039925.1 Doris montereyensis | reverse complement strand
AAAAACTGGCTTTAATCAGAATTAAGAGAGTTGTGAATTCACAGAGCTTCATGCATAATATAGGTAGACTTCAGGAAAAATAGAGCACAGTAGAAGAAAAGTGGCAAATGTATAAAGAAACACTCCTTAGTTGTACTGAAGAGGTCTTTGGTAGGAAACAAAGTAAAGCAGATAGGTAAACAACATAGTGAAATGAGAATGTCAAGACTAAGATAATAAAAAAAGAAGGATGCCTGGAAGAATTACTTGCAAACAAAGAGGCCAGAGGAAAGGATAGGCTACGTGAGTAAAAGAACTATCGCCAAAGAGAAAATGAGGAGCGCAAAACAGGAACAATGGGAAGAGTTTGGACAAAGACTTCAAGAAAGCTATAAAGGAAATCAAAAGCTGTTCTGGGGAGCATTGAAGAGCATGAGAAAGATCAAAGCACGCCCAATACGACAAATTAAGAACGCCAAAGGAGAAATAATGAAAGAAGACAGCGAAATCATGGAAACATGGATAAAATATTTTCAAAATGACACAATCACTCCAGAATATATGAAATAAGGAGTACATATCAATTAGTAAGAGTAACAAGTCATACAGAGGAGACAGCTGAAGATGTAGATATCTCATTGGAAGAAATCCAAACAGCTATAAGTCCAAACAGGTACCCGACGACTGGAAAAAGGGAACGGTAGTACCAATACATAAGAAAGGATCAACTATGGAATGCTCAAACTATAGAGGGATATCACTAGTTAGCGTACCAGGAAAAGTGTATGCCAGGTTACTGGAAATGAGACTAAGGGAAAGAGTAGAAGATCAGATTGAAGAACATCAGAGTGCATTTAGAGCAGGGAAAAGTGTACAAGACATATTTACAATTAGACAAATAATAGAAAAATTCCTAGAGAGAGCACCTGTGGTTTTTTTACTTAGAAAAGGCATTTGACACTGTGAGGAGAGACGAACTATGGCATTCCTTAAAAGAACACAACGTAGAGCAAAATTTAATAGAAGCCATTTAGTGTTTTTACAATAAACAACACGTCCAGTGATAGTTGGAAACATATCTGCAGAATTTGATGTAGATATAAGAGTGAGACAGGGTTGTATCCTAAGTCCTCTTTTTGTTTATCCCATTTATGGATTCAGTCGCAAAGGAATCCTCAAAAATGAAAAAAAAATGAATGTGGAAGCTCAAACCAGTAAATGTATCAATGCTTTCATTTGCCGATGATTTAGCTCTGTTTGGAAAATCAGAAATTGACCTTCAGGCAAATATCAACATAATGAATAATGAATTAAATAAAAGAGGAATTAGAGCAAATGCAAAGAAAACCAAAACAAGGCTAGTAACTAGGGAAACTAAAGCACAAAATCTTAAATTGAGCAGGGAGAATTTAGAACAAATTTTAAGGTACAATTACCTAGGAATAATGATTAACTCTGATGAAAAACTAAGAGAAGAAATCAGCCAGAGAATTCAAAAGGCAATGATAATATATAACCATCTAGGAAAGACATTTATAGGTAAACAAGAATTGTCAACAAAAACAAAAACGTCAATATACAACACAATTTATTGTCCTACTCTCCTCTATCGCAGCGAAACCTGGACCTTAGACAATACAGAATACAGTAGAGTACAGGCAGCTGAAATGAAATATCTGAGAAGAGTAGTGGGAAAAACTTAATGAGACAAAATCAGAAACACAACAATAAGAGATGAAATCAAAGCAGATGGCATAAAAACTAAGATAGACAAAAACTGAGATGGTTTGGGCATGTAATCATAATAAATGACAAGAGAATAGCTAAATCAGTATACAGTGCTAAAGCCCAAGGTAATAGACCAAAAGGCAGACCTCAGAGAAAGTGGGAAGAATATATAAAAGAGACATTAAAGCATAGAAATTTAACTTTTTTTTTGGAAGGAAACAGAAAATGCCAGGACAGGGCATCCTGGAGAAAGATCATCTCGGACATCTGAACCCATACACCGAAAGGTAGAATGGGAACTGATAGAGAAAGTCAAAGAAATAATAGAATATGATACACATTACATAGAATGATAATAACCATGAGGATAATATATATTATGACACTATATGTAACCAATAAGAAACAACTCTCTCTCTCTCTCTGTCTCTGTCTCTCTCTCCCTCTGTCTCTGTCTCTCCCTCTCTCTCTCTCTCTCTCTCTCTCTCTCTCTCTCTCTCTCTCTCTCTCTCTCTCTCTCTCTCTCTCTCTCTCTCTCTCTCTCTCTCTCTCTCTCTCTCTCTCTCTCTCTCTCTCTCTCTCTCTCTCTCTCTCTCTCTTCTCTCTCTCTCTCTCTCTCTCTCTCTCTCTCTCTCTCTCTCTCTCTCTCTCTCTCTCTCTCTCTCTCTCTCTCTCTCTCTCTCTCTCTCTCTATCTCTCTCTCTCTCTCTCTCTCTCTCTCTCTCTCTCTCTCTCTCTCTCTCTCTCTCTCTCTCTCTCTCTCTCTCTCTCTACTCTCTCTCTCTCTCAAATC
>JAXRKP010000036.1:495000-527500 GCA_037039925.1 Doris montereyensis | reverse complement strand
CCAACATCTTCAACCCAATGTAAATCCTTTTTCAACTTTCCTCCAACACCTTCAACCCAATGTAAATCCTTTGCCAGACTTTCCAATGTAAATCCTTCAACCCAATGTAAATCCCCAACACATTCACACTAATGTAAATTTCAAACAAACACCTTCAACCCAAATTTAAATCTTGCTTAGACTTTCCAACACCTTCAACCCAATGTAAATTCTTAGACTTTCCAACACCTTCACCCCAATGTAAATCTCTAGATTTTACCAACACATTCACACTAATGTAAATCTTCAAACTTAAACACCCCCCACATTCACCTAATGTAAATCACATAAACACCCACCCCAATGTAAATCTTCACAGTTTTCAACATCTTCACTCCAATCTATATCTTTAGATTTTCCCACACTTAAACACCCCAATGTAAATGTCTAGATTTTCCAACACATTTATCCCAATGTAAATGTCTAGATTTCCCAACATATTCATCCCAATAAAATCTCTAGATTTCCCCCACATTCACACTAATGTAAATCTTCCAAAACTTCCCCACAACACCTTCACCCAAATTTAAATCTTGCACTTTCCAAGACCTCCCCCCTGATCGAAATCTTTAGACTTTCTATCACCTTCACATAAATATCTTTACATTTAATAACACCTTAAACACCCAAATGTAAATATTCAGACTTTCCAACACCTTCATAACAATGTAAATCTTTACATAAACACATAAATACCTTAAACACCCCCACATAAACACCCCCACATAAATACCCCCACATAAACACCCCCACATAAACACCCCCACATAAACACCCCCACGTAAATACCCCCACCACCCCCATAAAACACCCCCACATAAACACCCCCACATAAACACCCCCATGTCACCCCCAAAAATACCCCCACATAAACACCCCCACGTAAATACCCCCACATAAACACCCCCACGTAAACACCCCCACATAAACACCCCCACATAAACACTCCCCTCGTAAACACCCCCACATAAATACCCCCACGTAAACACCCCCACATAAACACCCCCACATAAACACCCCATGTAAACACCCCCACATAAACACCCCCACTTAAACACCCCCACGTAAACACCCTCACTAACCACTTTGCCTTCAGACATTGTGCCACTACTGTATGTAGTGGTGAGAGTGGAAGCACATCTTTCCGAGTACCATGGAACATATCCTCTCTGTTGTAAAATAAAATTTAAAAAGTTAAAAAGTCTAGTCACTGTATAAACATAAAGTTAAGCATCATCATCGTTGTCAAGATAATCATTTATTTACTATCATTATCATCCTCACAATTCTCATCAGCATTATTGCCATCGTCATTATCAGTCTAAATACCATATTCATCGCAAATATCTTCTCAATTATGTTTATCACCCCCTCAGAAGCATCATCAGGATCATCATTTTTCATCATCACTATTCAATTAATATAATCAATATCTCTCTCAAAGCATTACTGCCACCATTGTCATCAAGCTTTTCACAGAATTCTAATTGGCCTTCGTTACTGGAATCGTTACTAGAAATAGCGACTTTTTTTCC
Source organism: Doris montereyensis (assembly GCA_037039925.1). Taxonomy (NCBI): domain Eukaryota; kingdom Metazoa; phylum Mollusca; class Gastropoda; order Nudibranchia; family Dorididae; genus Doris; species Doris montereyensis. The sequence continues at coordinate 525,926 of JAXRKP010000036.1, read as the reverse complement.
ATTATGCCTGATCCACAAAAACATTCAATCTTATAAGTCTATCAACTGATTCCCTTTTCCTAACAACAGTTAGGCTAGAGGCCAAAATGAATACCCGCTGGTTAAAAAGAAAACGTTATCGAATCCGGTGTTAAGAAGAGAGAGAGAGAGAGAGAGAGAGAGAGAGAGAGAGAGAGAGAGAGAGAGAGAGAGAGAGAGAGAGAGAGAGAGAGAGAGAGAGAGAGAGAGAGAGAGAGAGAGAGAGAGAGAGAGAGAGAGAGAGAGAGAGAGAGAGAGAGAAGAGGAAAAACTTTGTTGGGAAAGTGATTTCAGCAGTGTTTTTCATTTTAAGTGTCAACATAACTTTCGTCATGTCGTGTTTGCAGTGTAATTAGGCCTTAGTATCATTCCTTTTTAAACAGTACCTGGGATGTGCTGCTAACGCTTAGAGTGTAGATGCTTGATGCGTAGCCGTCGGCGTTGCAGTTGTCGTCGTTGCCGGCGCCATTTCCGGCAGCCCACACGAGTATTGTCCCTTTGCCTTTACGGCCCTGATTAAAGAAGAGCATAATCATATATTATTACACTGTATGGGATCATAGAGTTAAATTGATTGTGAACAGTCACTACAATGTATACACAAAAACAACAACAAGCAAAACATAAACAAACAAAACCCATCAAACATCTTAATGTTCATGTCTTTTGATACAGCAATACGCAGGTTATAGTCTAGAACTAGAGACCCACGTACTAAGGAATCAGGAAAATACATTCAAATGTGATTTGTATTTAACTATGACAACAATGTGAGCTTTACAATAAAAATAATAGGTAGAGATCATGCAAATATCTGGGGTCACTCTTTTCAAAGAGGTTTCTCGTGTATTACAGGATTGGTATAGTTCAGTAGAGATCATGCCAATATCTAGGGTCACTCTTTTCAAAGAGGTTTCTCGTGTATTACAGGATTGGTATAGTTCATATCTAGGGTCGAATATCTAGGGTCATTCTTTTCAAAGAGGTTTCTCGTGTATTTTTGGACTGAAGAAAGCCTTTGGTTTCCCCTTAGTCTTTGTCCGCGTATTGTTTTCATATGTCTGAGGATGAGGCCTTTCTGAGACCAAAGTTGTCTCACATACATTTCTATCTCCGTCATTCTCAATCTGAATAGATGTGCGTTTTTGTCTATCTAATCTTTATTTGTCTCGAATGGTACTCGCTCCATCGATATCTTAATTTCTGAAGAGATCTCTGGTTTGACAGTAGTTCGTCCAACATTTTCCCGTCCTGACTTATCCCATTCAACCATTTCCGTTTGGTTGTATTTCCCTTTTGACGAGCAGGCTGTTGCACGTTTGTACACGTTTCCTATGCTCATATTAGCCACATAAGGTGATGTGTTATAATGACATTAATTATGGTGACATTAGGCCTGAATATCAAATTGAGTCACAAAATTTCGAGAATGGGTCATTGGTCTTGATTCTGTGAATTGCAGGAAACAATGCAGTCGAAAAACATGCGCAAATGGCCATCAAAAGTATATTTATCATAACCATGTTAAATAGATGCTTAAAGAAACAACACGAAATAATAAGACTGAAGAGAATTATAAATTTTATATTCTATCTCTTTAACTTTAATAACAAGTCTTTTTGAAAGAAAGGATTGACGCGTTTACACTCAACAGGCTTTTGGGTTGTTTTGGGATTGTTGTTTTACCAATCTAAATGAGTAATACGAAGGAGCCACAGTGGAGTGAAGTCAAGGGCGAAATATGACAATAAGTGATAACTCCACTAATAAAGACAGAACAATGTTCTGTCTTTATTAGTGGAGTTGTCACTTATTGTCATATTTCAATTTAAATGAGACAAGTTCGTTGTTCTTTAGAGTGAAGTATATAGCAAATGGACGTAAATCAAAACGAAAGTCACATTTCTTTATTTTTAAATCAAAGCCCGACGCAAATTCATACATGTAAATCAAGGTAGCAAGACATTAAAACTATCATCGATAAACATAACGTGATATAAACGTCAGGGGCCCATAGGGACAAAGTCGAGACAAATACAAGGAAATAAACAGGCAAAGCCATGGATACCAGACAAAATCGGAACAAGTGACTTCTGCATCGGCACCTGAGCTATGTGTAGCCAGCGCTAGACAAGCCGCTTGGTAAAGCGCTAGACAAGCCGCTTGGTAAAGTGCTAAACAAGCCGTTTGGTAAAGCGCTAGACAAGCCACTTGGTAAAGCGCTAGACAAGCCGCTTGGTAAAGCGCTAGACAAGCCGCTTGGTAAAGCGGTAGACAAGCCACTTTGGTAAAGCGCTAGACAAGCCGCTAAAGCGCTAGACAAGCCGCTTGGTAAAGCGCAAGACAAGCCGTTTGGTAAAGTGCTCGACAAGCCGCTTGGTAAAGCGCTAGACAAGCCACTTGGTAAAGTGCTAGACAAGCCGCTTGGTAACGTGCTAGACAAGCCGCTTGGTAAAGCGCTAGACAAGCCGCTTTGGTAAAGCGCTAGACAATCCGCTTGGTAAAGGCGCTAGACAAGCCGCTTGCACCGCTTGGTAAAGCGCTAGACAAGCCGCTTGGTAACGCGCTAGACAAGCCACTTGGTAAAGCGCTAGACAAGCCGCTTGCTAGTTAAAGCAAGCACATCACAAGGTTGTCTTACTTGCGAAAAGCAAATGGCGGCACCCTTACGGCTCAAGACATTCAATGGATAATCGAACTGAACCTTCTTTCTGGGGGTAGGTATACATTATCCGAAAGAGAATAAACACAGACATTAAAGTCATAGAACTTGTTGGCTTGTAATTTTTTATAAGCATTACTATTATAATGAACTGGTGCCGCCATCTCAACTATAATTGAAATTTTAGTTGTTAGAGAGTTCCCTTTCCGGCAGCAGTCACGGTCTTGTCAACAACAATAAAAATGCATGATCCGACATAAAACTGGTCCAAGGGGACTGTTAATAAGATATTTGGTACCTCCACTTTCAACCCCTCCCCCTCCATTCCACGGGAAATTAAAAGAAACCTCACCAGGGACATCAGATCAATGCACCCCCCCCTCTTCCTCTCCTGTCCCGTCATAGCGGTCAACAGGTTTGGGAGTGCCAGCCCACAGTGACTGAGCTCTTTTATCTAAAGACCAACAGCAAACCTACCTCAACGATGGGGCTAATCACGCCATGGCATTGAAAGGCGGAGAAGGGATGGGGGGGGGCTCCTGTATACCCAATATAGTTATGGGATGTCCTGATTGTCATGGAATTGAAAGGCGGAGAGGGGAGGGTCCTGTATACCCAATATATTTATGGGGTGTCCTGATTGCCATGGAATTGAAAGGCGGGGAGGGGGTGGCTCCTGTATACCCAATATATTTATGGGGTGTCCTGGTTGCCATGGAATTGAGCTGCAGGCATTCGTAAGAAACGTCTGCCAACTGAGTTTCAAGGGTTCTTTTAGGAATTAAAAAGAACAAGGTCCCATTGATATGTTTTCAGTCAGTCAGAAAAGGCCAAGTCAGAAAAGGCCAAGATCCCATTGATCTGTCTGTCACTCAGTCAGAAAAGAACAAGGTCCCATTGATCTGTCTGTCAGTCAGTCAGAAAAGGGCAAGAAAGACGCTTGGCAAATGTTATTTGCCTACGGAATGCATCTCTGTGAGTGGCCTTCCTATGAAGCACCTTGAGATTTCGGCAAAAGGCGCTATAAAAATTGTTCTACTATTAAACTACAAGCCATGCAACCCCGATCTTTTCAGCATGGCGCTTTGCTTCTATATTTTGCTCTCTACAAACCTCTTTGACGGCCTTTAGGATTCCTTTGCCAGCAAATGTTCCAGCCCCTTCTAAAGTCTTCCCGTTGTCATTAGGTCCCCAGCTGGCAGACGATATGTCAATGTTTTCACCTCCAAAACCAATGGCGTCACCTTCGAGATGGTCTGTCACCTTTCCGTCCAGCATGCGAACACCTGGATGTAAACGAATTGCTATACATGAACGTTACATGGAATTGTGTATGTGTGCATGTGCCTGTGTGTGTGTGGGGGGGTGGGTGTGTCAGTGAGTGGGTGTAGATGTGATGGGTGTTTAGGTTGGTGCGTGTGGGTGTGTGGGTTTGTGCGTTTAGGTGTGCGTGTCTTTGTGTATGTAGATGTGTCTGAGTGTGTTTAGGTGGGTGTATGTATACGTGTAGGTGTGTGTTTGTTTGTGTGTGTGTTACGATTGGTGTGGGTGTGTGTGTGATTTTTCATGTGTGTGTTTAAGCAACTGCGGAGGGGCTTGACACAGCTTAGACGTGCACTGGTGCAATAAAGCAACTGGGGAGGGGCTTGACACATCTTAGATGTGTTCTGGTGCAATAAAGCAACTGGGAGGGGCTTGACACATCTTAGATGTGTTCTGGTGCAATAAAGCAACTGGGGAGGGGCTTGACACATCTTAGATGTGTTCTGGTGCAATAAAGCAGCTGGGGAGGGGCTTGACACATCTTAGACGTGCTCTGGTGCAATAAAGCAACTGGGAGGGGCTTGACACATGTTAGATGTGTTCTGGTGCAATAAATACGATTGTAGAGATTATAGGTAAATTAAACTAACACAATCGACATCCCAATTTTCTTCGCCTCCCATTCTCCCGCGGGCCTTTTTCCATTGAAAAACGTTTCGATTTCTACATTTTATAGAAGTATTTTTTTCTTGCAGAAATTCACCTTTTAAATACTTGGATCCAGTTAGATTCGTGTCTGTTTATTTTATATTGTTGTTGATTGTTGTTGTTGTTGTTAGTGGTGGTGGATGATGATGAGGGATCATGATGATGATGATGATGATGTTTTTTTGTCATGTATATATACAGATGGAAAATATTGGATTAGAGGATTAATTTGAATAGCAATTCAAATGGCTTAAAATACTCAAAGAGTATGGTGTCTTAAGTGTATTTTATCGAACTTGGTTTTTGCCAGCACTATCACCAACCAGTGTGCTGTGGAACACAGTTGATGAATCAATTTTTTGTTAGATGTTAGATGTCTGAGGTACGATTTGTGTGTACTGCGTCAACAATACAATCGCAAGACTTTTTTTCTAAAAAAACCAAAAGATTTCAATGTTTTTTTGGCGCCATTGACATCATGATGTCGCTACTACAGGCGTTGCTAAACTATTGCCATCTGTTTGTCAGCAAATGATGGAAGAAAAGTATATCCTGGCATACTGTGGTTATGCTGGTAGCCGTTTCATTTAGGAGTTGCTGTTTTCTTCTTCTTTTTTTTTTTTTGTATGTTTGTTTGTTGTTTGTTTGTTGTTGTTGTTAATTTGGTCCGATTGTTGTTGTTCTGTTGTTTGCTTGGCATTGTGGTTTTTTTCTGTTTGCTAGAGGGTTTGGGGATGGTGGAGGGTGTGGAGGATGGGGAGAGGGTTAGGGGTTGTAACTAAAGAATAGTTTATTATTTAATTATTCTTACTCAGCACCAAGTCTAAAGGTTCGAAAACAGCAGTTAAACACGCTACAGGTACACAGATGGAGGTATGATTGTGATTTGGTGGGTGGGGTTGGGCGGTTAAGGGGGGTTGGGAGGAGGGTGAGGTGTTGAATGTGATGGTGAATAAAATAGATCCTTAACATAACAATTTATTTGCCTTCGTAATTTAGTCTTTATCTTTTCTGGAATGTCCAATTCTCCTGGTTAAAATACATTTAATGATTGTGTCATCTGCTAGTAAACAGTATCTTGAGAAGCAAAACATTTTTAATCTTTCATATTTTCCTATATTTCCTGACTTATCAACAGTATTCAACCATATGCTATAACATCATGCACCACATGTACACTGCATATACAGTGCAAATAGAAGGACAAACGTAAACCATTGATAAAAATGTGGCTGGAGTATTTACCTCCGATACGGGAATTGTAGGCGATACCAACGCCACATAAGTTGTTGTTAGCTATCATAGCGACCTCTCCACCACACCTCGTACCATGCCTGGAGAAGAGAAATTAAGTCACAGATGTAAAACAGATGCTGTTAGCTATCATAGCGACCTCCCCACCACACCTCGTACCATGCCTGGAGAAGAGAAATTAATTAAGTCACAGATGTAAAACAGATGTTGTTAGCTACATAGCGACCTCTCCACCACACCTCGTACCATGCCTGGAGAAGAGAAATTAATTAAGTCACGGGTGTAAAACAGATGTTGTTAGCTACCATAGCGACCTCACCACCACACCTCGTACCATGCCTGGAGAAGAGAAATTAATTAAGTCACGGATGTAAAACAGATGATGCGACCTCTCCACCAAACCATGCCTGGAGAAGAGAAATTAAGTCACGGGTGTAAAACAGATGTTGTTAGCTACCATAGCGACCTCCCCACCACACCTCGTACCATGCCTGGAGAAGAGAAATTAAAGTCACGGGTAAAACAGATGTTGTTAGCACGGGACCTCCCCACCACACCTCGTGTTAATTAAGTCACGGATGAAAACAGATGATGCATGGCTGTTTACTTTTGTGTTATGGTGCGGTTTTGCTTGATAATAGCAGCAGAAATATGCATGCCTACTATGATAAGATGTAATTACGATAGAGATATGAATGGTAATTACTAGAAGGAAAGTGTATGGCAATTATGATAATAAGAATGTCCATGTTGATTACTTTTTCTATATATGTACGTCTCTATCACCATGGTAAGGCTGGTAAAGTAGTCATTGCTGTAATATTGTATGTGGTCGGTATTATAGTAAGAGTGTTTATAATGTTTTTAAAACTATAAATGGTCAACTGTCTATTTCGTCAGATCCACTTAAACTTAATACGAGAAAAAACAGATCAGGCTGTCAAACAGACATGATTTGATCTCCAAACATTGATTGTCACATGCGTTCAGTTTAACATTGTACAGTAAGGCTGTGGAATGGACTGTCAACAGAAATCAAACTCAGTAGTAGGAGCAAAGTTGTTGTTTTTTTACAGAATTAATCACATCTCTTTAAAATCAAAATTGGATTAACGGTTTGGGTTGAATTAAAGATGAGCGCGCCGACAATAATACTCAAGAATTAAGTTGGTCCACTATTATGAAGAAGATAAATCATCAACAGTGAAAGAGTAAGATGTGGTCATTTGTATTGTAATTTCTATTTTAAGAATGGGTGTGGTCATTGTTATTCTAAAGGCGTGCGTAGCTATACTTATTGAAAGAACACGCGTGTTCTTCGTTATCGTAAAACGTGTATAGTCATCATAACTGTAAGAATGTTTGGGATCAATACATGTATAATATTATCTTAGGAAAATCTTTAGCGATCTTGGACATGAAATGTAAACATTTCGGAATACTTCTGTCAGCGGTGATAATGGCAAAACTGTTGAGCGTGCTCTTGTTCAACAGTGAAGTGTTAGAAACTCATTGATTTATTCATCTCTTTTTAAAGCAAACATTACCGATTTGAATTGGAAGGTGCAAACAAGACCTACTTGTTTTCGTTAGTGACGTCATATCGAGGACTGGGGTCAGGATCGTCGTCGTTCAGGTCGTAGCTGGCCTTTGGCTCCTGGGGGTCAAAGAAAAAGTAGAGTAAATTTAATATTCAAAGTTGAGCGTAGGGTAATCAGAAGTAGACTACTGATTTTTCTAGGCATACGCATAATGTCGAAGTTTGCTATTACTTTCCACTTCGCCTCTACTTTCGCCTCTATTTTCGCCTCTACTTTCGCCTCTACTTTCGCCTTTACTTTCGCCTCTACTTTCGCGCTACTCTACTTTCGCCTCAATTTTGCCTTTATTTTCGCCTTTATTTTCGCCTCTACTTTCGCCTTTACGCGTCTACTTTCGCCTCTATTTCGCCTCTATTTTCGCCTCAACTTTCGCCTCTACTTTTTTCGCCTTTCTACTTTCGCCTCTATTTTCGCCTTTACTTTTGCCTCTACTTTCGCCTTTTCGCCTTTATTTTCGCCTCTACTTTCGCCTTTACTTTCGCCTCTATTTTCGCCTCTACTTTCGCGTCTACTTTCGCCTCTATTTTCGCCTCTTTTCGCCTTTTTTCGCTTCTACTTTCGCGTCTACTTTCGCCGAGTCTGATCAGACGTTACTTCCCATTTTCCATACACAGACTTGAGGGAAGGAAATCAGAAGTAGAGTATTGATTTCTAGGCATACTGCGTAATGTGGTAGCTTGTCTTTGCTTTCCATTTGTCTTTACTTTCGCCGAGTCTGACAAGACCTACATGTGGCTGCCCAGTAGAAAAATTGTCAGGACTGGGAATCGAACTCGAGCCTCTTGGGGGTAGAGGGAAAACAACACGTGTGAAACTCATCGAGTAATCGCTTCATGAGCCGCTATCTAGAGATGTTTGGTGTGTATCTCGTGACGATGTCGCACACACGAAACATCCAAATCTTGCCTCCATATCCGATAAGGACTAATCACAAGACCCAGTGCATCGAAGATCAGGTTTGATTATTGTTTCCTTACATTGGTAGATATTTGAATAGCCTCACCCACCCCCACCTCCCTCACTCAACCTATCCATCCCCAGGCCCTGGAAATCAAGTCTCTAACCTAAAATTTGAGAAGTGGGCCCGGTACTATAGACATCCACGTTATGTTAAATCCATCACATGAAGGCAAGCAAAATAAAAAAGAGGAATACAACAAAGGAACAAATATATCAAAGTATTATCAGTATTGGATGTACATAGATTTTGGTTTGCTCCTGGACTATTTACTTTTTTTTTTTTCTCATGATGACTTGTTTATGTTCAAGGTAATATTTCCAAGGTATGGTCTTAAACTGGCTACACCATACGCTATATTTATCGTATCAGGTATAAACGGGTATAGACAGGAGAAAGGAGGTAAGAACTTGGGAGGGGACTTCTCCATGAACATCTATTCTGGCTAAACAAGATAGGGAAATAGTATATTCACGATATCAGTATATACAATGTAACAAAATTGGTTTTACATAGAATAAACACCCAAATTTTATCCCTTTTGTCTAACATGAAACCCGTTGTGAGGTAGAGACTCCTATATGAAAAACCTCCTTACGACTTCGTAAGTGTATATGTTCAATAATCACTGTTGTTCTTCCACAATCTGAAATGCATCACTTACGTAATTTGCCTCCAGGTCTGGATGGGTTCTTTCCACGCCTGTCATGACAATATGGAAGAGAGAAATACAAAAGTTTGATTCATTTTTTACTCCAAGTTAACCTGCCAGAAAGCAAGACGATGACAGGAAACGAATTGACACACTCTTGTACATATATTTTGCCGCTAAGAAATAGTTCACCAGACAAGACATAATTTATGTGCAACAAGTTGACATTGAATTAGTGTTTTTTTACATATAATCTTTCGTGTAAATTGTCTTCATTTTACTTCACGATCAATATGAAAAGTAGACGTTTACAGCAAATATATTATATTGATATACAACTGTATTTTGAATATTATAGTTTATCAACAAAACAACATTTTCTTCACGTGTGTACATAAAGTATAGTAAAATCTGTAAATGCGGACAATGTTGTTAACAGCACAGTATCAACGTATAAAGAACACTAAAACGAACATGGTGTGAGCAATGCGGTACAAATGTGTAAAAATTAGGAATTCAAATAATACAGTTGGTCAAAGTGTATTCACCATGATAGCATCAAGAGTAAAGCCGTGTTTTCCGTGTTTTCATGTGTTCGTTGACTTATCGCATACAGTTGAGAAAGACTTTTCCACGTGCATGTTTGACACACCCGGCGTGTCATTAATTTGATAACAAGATAAAGATGAATTCATAGTCCGTGTCCCTGTACAAGTGCAGGCTTACTAAATGTACAACGATTTGAGATCGTGATAGAGAGGAAATGATGACGTAGATCTCCCCCCCATCCCTCCCACACTGCTATTCCCACCCCCAGGAGAATTGTTTTAAGGAATTGGATCGCAGTGTCGAACTTGAAATCGGATTTGCAAATTTAAATCTAACAACTCATACGCCCGAATGTAGAAATTCAAAGCATTAATTAAAAATGTGTTTCTAATATGAAAAACGAATCATGTTATAACTATTTCTAACAACCCTTTGCCATACTTTCTCTCCATGCCGAGGATAAGATGTCCTGGATTGAAAAGATCGCGTGCACAACACGCAAGAAATTCGATCATGAGTCGGAATTAAACGCTCTTCCCACTCTATAAACCGAATACAGTACATGGAAATGAATACATAGAAATTCTCTTGAGTTCGACTTGTCACATTTGTTCAACGTATGCATGAGAAAAGGGCTTAACATACAGGATATCATGGGGAGATGTAAATGTATCCCAAAGGGTCACTTTGAAAGCTAAACGTCAAAGACACACTCAAATTTTGAGTCAAAGGCAGTTAAGAGTTAATTTTACCTAGACCTCTCAAAGGCAGTTAAGAGTTAATTTTACCTAGACCTCGACTCAAAGGCAGTTAAGAGTTAATTTTACCTAGACCTCGACTCAAAGGCAGTTAAGAGTTAATTTTACCTAGACCTCGACTCAAAGACCTCGACAGTTAAGAGTTAATTTACCTAGACTCGACTCAAAGGCAGTTAAGAGTTAATTTTACCTAGACCTCGACTCAAAGGCAGTTAAGAGTTAATTTTACCTAGACCTCGACTCAAAGGCAGTTAAGAGTTAATTTTACCTAGACCTCGACTCAAAGGCAGTTAAGAGTTAATTTACCTTCAAAGGCAGTTAAGAGTTAATTTTACCTAGACCTCGACTCAAAGGCAATGGCAGTTAAGAGTTAATTTTACCTAGACCTCGACTCAAAGGCAGTTAAGAGTTAATTTTACCTAGACCTCGACTCAAAGGCAGTTAAGAGTTAATTTTACCTAGACCTCGACTCAATGGCAGTTAAGAGTTAATTTTACCTAGACCTCGACTCAAAGGCAGTTAAGAGTTAATTTTACCTAGACCTCGACTCAAATGCAGTTAAGAGTTAATTTTACCTAGACCTCGACTCAAAGGCAGTTAAGAGTTAATTTTACCTCGACCTCGACTCACCATCGTCCAGTATGACCACCACAACGCCACGGCCAGAGTAACCTTTCTGCCATGCTGCCAACACACCTAGGTCGAACTTGACACGGTTCGATGCACTGGCGTTCTGGGCGAGACAATTACAATTCATTAGTGACAACGACACCAGGTGTCAATTTATGAATAGTAAAGTATGTAGGCGTTTTGATGAGGGCCAAAATGTATGAGTTTATGTGTATATGTAGGAATGGTTGGTGGGAACTAGTGTTAGGTTCTTCCTCTTTCCTTTTGAAATTTTACACATCCTTCACGAAAACAGTTCAGAGAGTATATGCTATGAAAACAAAATGTTACCTTATTTGTGTGACTTTAATAATGGTATCTATTCATCTAGCATGTGATTTCAGAGAATGTGTATTGAATAAATTACGTAATCTGGATGTTACTAAAGGTATGTAGCTTGACTGTTTTCATCCACATTTAATGAAAGAGGTCGCTAATGAAACACGTTTTCATCTTTCTAGTATTTTCAATAACTCTCTAAAAACAGGAATTGCACCAAATGACTGGAAATTAGCTAATGTTACAGATATTATTAAAAAAGGGAACAGATGCGACGCAAAAAGTTATCGCCCAAGTCTAACATGTAATTGTGTAAAATACTTGAATCCATTTTAAAGGACTCCATAATGACTTTTCTTGAATCTTAGAATATGTTGTCTGAATGTCAGCTTGACTTTCGCAGTAAACGTTCTTGTATAACTCAACTATTGGAGATTATGGAAGATTTCACTAAATATGTTGTTGATAAAAATACTATTGAATTTTTTGCAAGGCTTTTGATTCAGTACACCATGAAAGACTCTTTGTAAAGCTTCATGCTTACGGTATAATTGGTGATATGTTATATTGAATTAAATCTTTCCTATCAAATCGCCGTCAGAGAGGTATAGTTAAAAAGACTATTCTAACTTAAGACCCGCTCAAAGTGGTGTTCCCAAGGATAGTGTGATAGGGCCTTTCGTATTTATACTATATATAAATGATCGTCCTACTACAATAAATTCTATTTGTAAAATATTTGTGGATGATACAAAGCTTTCTTCCCATACTAAAACTATCAGGTATTGCAAAATGATTTATATTCTTTATTTAGATGGTCCTAAGAAGAAAAGAAGAAGAAGAAGAAGAAGAAGAAGAAGAAGAAGAAGAAGAAGAAGAAGGAAGAAGAAGAAGAAGAAGAAGAAGAAGAAGAAGAAGAAGAAGAAGAAGAAGAAGAAGAAGAAGAAGAAGAAGAAGAAGAAGAAGAAGAAGAAGAAGAAGAAGAAGAAGAAGAAGAAGAAGAAGAAGAAGAAGAAGAAGAAGAAGAAGAAGAAGAAGAAGAAGAAGAAGAAGAAGAAGCGACATATACTTGAGTATATTACTAACACTAGCCCTAGAGCGTGACCGTCACTTACCACTGGGTTCAGGTACCACTGGTTGATGTACTGGGGATCGTTCAAGTTGCTGTTGGACTGGGCGATTGACTGGGCCAGTTCCCTGTTGTAGAGCTCTACATCTCTCTTGACTCGATCTTTGTGAATTTGTTGTTCCACAAAGTTTACCTTAAAATTAACATATTTTGTTATTGTTATATATTGATTACTAGTTTAAATATTTCATTCATTCATTCATTCATGCATTCATTCATTCATTCATTCATTCGTTTACTCATTCATTCCATTATTCATTCACTCGTTCCTGTATCCATTCAAAAGTGTCTACAAAGACATGCTGCCAAAGAGTCGGAAGACGTTTTACCCCATTGATGTGTTATCATGACATTCCATAGATGTCATTGTGTCTGATCACCTTTTGTTATCATGACATTCCATAGATGCCATTGTGTCTGATCACCTTTTGTTATCATGACATTCCATAGATGCCATTGTGTCTGATCACCTTTTTTGTTATCATGACATTCCATAGATGTCATTGTGTCTTATCACCTTTTTTTCATTATCATAGATGTCATTCCAAATCATGATTCCAAAGATGCCATTGTGTCTGATCACCTTTTTGTTATTATGACATTCCATAAATGACATTGTGTCTGATCACAGTTTTGTTATCATGACATTCCATAGATGCCATTGTGTCTAATCACCTTTTGTTATCATGACATTCCATAGATGTCATTGTGTCTGATCACCTTTTGTTCTAAATTGTTCAATTTTGTTCTTGATTAAACTGTTGTCCGGTAACCTATTTCTTCATCGACCCATGGCATCGATATTTTGTTGTCAATTTTGTTCTTGATTAAACTGTTGTCCGGTAACCTATTCCCTTTCTCCATTTTTCTATTGTTTCCTCCTGTCTCTTTCATCCCATGCATCGTAACATAAATCCCAAGAGGAAGAAACTAGAGCGTCGTCCGCGCGGGCACCCACTGGTGTCGCGCCTGGCATTCCATATTCTTTAGAGAAAAGCAACAGAAGTCTCCCATGTTGACCAAGTGAGCAATTAGGGTAAATTTTCTTGCCCAAGGAAATAAACAAAATGCCTGAAGTAGGGCTCGAACTCAGTACCTCTGAATCTCGATGTAATGTCTTTTAACCACTCGGCCATCTCGCTCACCAAGAAGCGTAGATGAAACATTAACAAGAGGAAATGAGCACCAAAAGATGTGAGTACAACTTCATAGAGAATAAAATGAAAGCATAATTAGCGTAAATAAAATCCCAGAAACCATTACAAAAATTCCATGAAAAATGTAAATGAAACTCTAAATCATCGTAAATAAAATGTCATAGATCATAAAGTTAAATTCTATAAATCATTACAAAAATTCCATAAAGAGTAAACACAATGGTGCAATACCCTGAAGTCGTCCTGTAGTTTCCTGGTGTGGTGATGAGCTGCACGTCGAGACCTGTGGGGAACGTCCCTCCTGACTAGGAGGTAATGGTCTGAAAATGATATGGACTGGAGAGAAATGAAACAAACATAGCTCCAGTTAATACAAAGATAACACTGTAACAAGACATTGAGTATTGTGAAAACATCAATTGCATGGGAAACAAAAGAAACAATTTTGTTAGGCTACATGTAAATCAAAGAAATCATCCTCTTTGTTGTCGATTGTTTTGTTGTTTTTTTTATAGGTGTTTTTTTGGGTAGGGTGGGGTTTGCTTTGTTGTGGGGTTTGGGTTTTTTTGCCTGTTGTTTTTGTTGTTTGTTATTCGGGTGTTTGTGGGGTTACACAAACACAGTCAAAAAACTTTAAAGGTATAGTAAGAACAAAATTGGCATGATTTAACCAGAGATGAAATGCTTTAAACAAAGAACGCTTTGCTACAACAAATCAAATGTAATTCAAACACATAACATTTAAAACAGATACTGCATTCTTCAATACAATGCCACTTCTTTTTCTTTGAGGGAAGGGGGGGGTGTTAGTAGATCTCATGATTCCAAGATCATAAGGTTTGTTGGTTTGAATCCTGCCAATGTTAGTCGTCCACTCGACCCTAATGCAAACGGTTAACAACATCAGCTAGGGAGTATATATGTCATAATCTTCGACAGATTAGAGTCCTGTCTTGAGTGCGTGGACGGCTGGGGGTAGTGCTAGTAGGTCCTACTTCTTTCCTTTCCTGTTTCATGTATTTATCTTTTTCTTCCTGTTTCCTCCTAATTCACTCTGAGATCACCACCCATGGCGGGCGTGGTATATTTTAATGAAACAAACAAGTCCCGGTGGCGCTGAAGTATTACCTGTTTCACTTCACGCTTTAAAAAGCAGTAGAAGTATTGTAGGATGGAGTTCTTTGAATGCATTGTTATCTACTTCGTATCCTATTATCTCCCGTCGTTTGGAGGATAAAGACTTGATTTCAATGATGATCACTAACTTTTTATGTGTATGGTTCAACGAATTAGAGCTAGATCTAGGTCTAGAATTAGAGCTAGACCTAGGTCTAGAATTAGAGCTAGATTTAGGTCTAGGATTAGAGTTAGATCTAGGTCTAGAGTTAAATCTATCATTCACCGTGCAAGTTAATTAATTATATCGACTACGCCAATGTAAAACCCCTTGGCACAAAAAAATCGGAATAGCGAGGGAAAAGCCAGACTTTTAAAGTTTCCCATCGGCCTCCGTCGCAAGCCGTTTGGGACCTGTATAGCTAGAAAACAGACATTTCTGCAGACGATTGTTTCCGGGAGAAGATGACCGGAAATGAAAGTGATTGTCACAAGTGAAAGTGTCCGTCTAGCTTCAAAAGGCCAGGGGAAGATGTTAGACAAAATATCAAAAGGGCATGCCATCTGTTCTTCCCTCTTGTCCCTCAATGTTTACTCGACCTCGGCTTGTATAGCTTTCTGTCTTCAGACGCTTTACATGAGCACGTTACGTTTTACTATGTTCTCGCGTGGAAATCGAATTTGACCTGATTTTCCACCAATTCTATACAGCCGAGTTTTAATGTTAAATACTATTAATTATTTTTAT
Organism: Doris montereyensis; assembly: GCA_037039925.1. NCBI lineage: Eukaryota > Metazoa > Mollusca > Gastropoda > Nudibranchia > Dorididae > Doris > Doris montereyensis. Next base: position 510,405 of record JAXRKP010000036.1, on the reverse strand, counting down.
CATCATCATTATTATTACCAGTCAAGCTATCGATATTAACCTACAGTCAATTGAACAAATCCAAACGTGTCGGTTCCTATTTTTTTAATTTTCCGGTAGGGTTGAGAGAAATGGCGGAACGTTTTCTCACTTTGACCTGTTAAGGTTTTATCGCCGACAAGATGAATGTACTAGTACATTATGACATACTTTTGGTAGTGTGTTTCTCTAAGCACACGTCCGAACGTAATGATGTGCTTCTGTATTTATTGTTCTAATAGTTTGAAGAGTTTATGGAGGCCTGATTGAAAAGCACATCGTGGTCATACGATTGGCTTTACTTCCATTGCAGTATGATTGTGATTATGATAATGATTATTATTATATTATTATTATTATATTATTATTATTATTATTATTATTATTATTATTATTATTATTATTATTGTAGTAGTATAGTAGTAGTAGTAGTAGTAGTAGTAGTAGTAGTAGTAGTAGTAGTAGTAGTAGTAGTAGTAGTAGTAGTAGTAGTAACAGTAGTAGTAGTAGTAGTAGTAGTAGTAGTAGTAGTAGTAGTAGTAGTAGTAGTAGTAGTAGTAGGTAGTAGTAGTAGTAGTGGTAGTATCATATTATTATTATCATCATCATCATCACCATCCTCATCATCATATCAGCATCATCATTATCATCACATCATTATCATTATTATTGCATGTATTACCAATCGACAGCGCCAATTTATCAATTCATCAATAAATTTGATTGTTACATTACTATGCCAACGAAAAGAACAACAACAAAGTAGGTGAGCTTTGCAAGGTCTATGAAAGAACTTGACTGTCTTGGCAATTTGCACGAGGCCCATTCAATACTAAAAGACTGGTAACCGCGAGTTAAGCTCGTGACGAACTTGGGTGACTAATTTTCTTTAACTGGCTAATCTCAGGAATAAGTCTGTGAAAGGAACTCCTTCTTTGTGAATAATTTGTCTCGTTGATTCAGGGCAGTTGCCATCAGCACGTAACGGACTACGTTGAGTGGGGAAGTCAGTCAACACTCTTTCACTGAACCGACATTTCTAGCAATCAAGATCAAGGTGAGGAACTCACCCTGTAAGGTACTTTATATAGGTACCAGGCTAGTGTCAATCATCGCCGGTGTGAGTGTGAGGGTAGGGATAAATTGGACGATACCGAGTAGGTAGCGGATTGGGTGACGGAGAGCGACTCGATTTTCAGTTGATAAGATAAGAGATCTTTATTTGTCAGAAAAGAAATTTTCTCTGATCACAATGGCAATACTTTCCTCTGTTTCACTCCACTTCCTTTCCTTTCACTCTTCTCTTTCACTCTCTCTCTCTCTCTCTCTCTCTCTCTCTCTCTCTCTCTCTCTCTCTCTCTCTCTCTCTCTCTCTCTCTCTCTCTCTCTCTCTCTCTCTCTCTCTCTCTCTCTCTCTCTCTCTCTCTCTCTCTCTCTCTCTCTCTCTCTCTCTCTCTCTCTCTCTCTCTCTCTCTCTCTCTCTCTCTCTCTCTCTCTCTCTCTCTCTCTCTCTCTCTCTCTCTCTCTCTCTCTCTCTCTCTCTCTCTCTCTCTCTCTCTCTCTCTCTCTCTCTCTCTCTCTCTCTCTCTCTCTCTCTCTCTCTCTCTCTTCTCTCTCTCTCTCTCTCTCTCTCTCTCTCTCTCTCTCTCTCTCTCTCTCTCTCTCTCTCTCCTCTCTCTCTCTCTCTCTCTCTCTCTCTCTCTCTCTCTCTCTCTCTCTCTCTCTCTCTCTCTCTCTCTCTCTCTCTCTCTCTCTCTCTCTCTCTCTCTCTCTCTCTCTCTCTCTCTCTCTCTCTCTCTCTCTCTTCCAGTCTCAACATGTGTATATGTGTGTGTCTTTCCATATCCCTAGGGTGTTTAGGTTTTTTTGGTTGCCCGATAGAGAGATCTACAAAATGGTTTTGAATTTTTTAGTTGCCCGATAGAGAGGTCTACAAAATGGTGTTTGAATTTTTTTAGTTGCCCGATAGAGAGATCTACAAAATGGTGTTTGAATTTTTTGGTTGCCCGATAGAGAGATTTACAAAACGATGTTTGAATTCTCTTGGTTGCCTGATAGAAATATTTACAAAATGGTGTAGGTGAACATTTCCACAAAAAAATTCCTCATTCTTTATATTGCCCTTTTCTTGACATAAAGCTTTTAAAGCAATTTCAAAACAACAGGGTCAGATGACGCATGTTACCTTTTCTAATAGGCAAGGCCTAACAACAATATATATATTTGTAGGCCCAGTCGTCAGTCAGCCATGCTCAGTCGATCGAAAAGGGGGTATTTTTTTGTTGTTTGTGTTGAAAAAAAAGGTCAAAAATATTAAAGCAAAATTTCTCATACATATTAAACTAAAGGTACAAAAAGACAATGTCACAGAAATGAAATCGTCATATCTTGATGTATTGACTGCAATTGAATTAGTTTCAAAAGGCGGAATCAACAACATGTGTGACTACCAGCATATTAATATGCAAAACTGCTTGACACCTCCAGGACATGGGGGCAATAAGGTGTCGTATAGTAGCAACTCCAGGGCATGGGGACAATAAGGTGTCTTATAGTAGCAACTCCAGGGCATGGGGACAATAAGGTGTCTTATAGTAGCAACTCCAGGGCATGGGGGCAATAAGGTGTCGTATAGTAGCAACTCCAGGGCATGGGGACAATAAGGTGTCTTATAGTAGCAACTCCAGGGCATGGGGACAATAAGGTGTCTTATAGTAGCAACTCTAGGGCATGGGGACAATAAGGTGTCTTATAGTAGCAACTCCAGGGCATGGGGACAATAAAGTGTCTTATAGTAGCAACTCCAGGGCATGGGGACAATAAAGTGTCTTATAGTAACAACTCCAGGGCATAGGGACAATAAGGTGTCTTATAATAGCAACTCCAGGGCATGGGGACAATAAGATGTCATATAAACTCCAGGGCATGGGGACAATAAGATGTCGTATAATAGCAAGTAGCAAGTGCAGGGCATAGGGGCAATAGGGTCGTATAGTAGCAACTGAGGGCATGGGGACAATAAGATGTCGTATAATAGCAACTGCAGGGCATGGGGGCAATAAGATGTCGGGCAACTCCAATGGGGACAATAAGGTGTCGTATAATAGCAACTGCAGGGCATGGGTGCAATAAGGGTCGTATAATAGCAACTCCATGGCATGGGGACAATAAGGTGTCGTATAATGTCATGGGGACATAAGGTGTCTTGTAGTAGCAACTCCAGGGCATGGGGACAATAAGGTGTCTTATAATAGCAACTGCAGAGCATGGGGACAATAAGGTGTCTTATAATAGCAACTGCAGGGCATGGGACAATAAGGTGTCTTATAATAGCAACTCCAGGCATGGGGACAATAAGGTGTCTTATAGAAGCAACTCCAGGGCATGGGGACAATAAGGTGTCTTATAAAGCAACTCCAGGACATGGGGACAATAAGGTGTCTTATAGTAACAACACTAGGGCATGAGGACAATAAGGTGTCTTATACAAGCAACTCCAGGACATGGGGACAATAAGGTGTCTTATAGAAGCAAATCCAGGACATGGGGACAATAAGGTGTCTTATAGAAGCTGCAGGACATGGGGACAATAAGGTGTCTTATAGAAGCAACTCCAGGGCATGGGGACAATAAGGTGTCTTATAGAAGCAACTCCAGGACATGGGGACAATCTTATAGTAGCAACTCCAGGGCATGGGGACAATAAGGTGTCTTATAGAAGCAACTCCAGGGCATGGGGAGGGCATGGGAGACAATAAGGTGTCTTATAGCACAACTCCAGGGCATGGGGACAATAAGGTGTCTTATAGAAGCAACTCCAGGGCATGGGGACAATATAGTAACAACTCCAGGTGTCTTATAGTCCAGGACATGGGGACAATAAGGTGTCTTATAGGCAACTGGACATGGACAATAAGGTGTCTTATAGTAGCAACTCCAGGGCATGGGGGACAATAGGTGTCTTATAGTAACAACTCCAGGGCATGGGGACAATAAGGTGTCTTATAGTAGCAACTCCAGGGCATGGGGACAATAAGGTGTCTTATAGTAGCAACTCCAGGGCATGGGGACAATAAGGTGTCTTATAGTAGCAACTCCAGGGCATGGGGACAATAAGGTGTCTTATAGTATGGGCATGCGGACAATAGTATCTTATAGTAGCAACTCCAGGGCATGGGGACAATAAGGTGTCTTATAGTAGCAACTCCAGGGCATGGGGACAATAAGGTGTCTTATAGTAGCAACTCCAGGGCATGGGGACAATAAGGTGTCTTATAGTAGCAACTGCAGGGGTGTCTTATAGTAGCAACTGCAGGACAATAAGGTGTCTTATAGACAATAATGAATAAGATGTCGTATTGTAGCAACTGCAGGGCATGGGGACAATAAGGTGTCGTATAGTAGCAACTCAGGTGACTTCCTCGAAAGCATTAACAAGCTGATCAAAGTTACAAGGGGTGATAACTCTATTTCGGACACGTTTGTCTAATCCATCCCGAATACGTTTTATAGGGCTTCGATGTGGAGAATGGCTGGTGGTGACTAAGAATATGAATGACACCTGGAAAGATTTGGGATATTCATGTTTGAAGCCTTTTAAAAAGACAAAATCCAATAGATATTGAACCTAACGTCATTTGGGTTCGAATGTGTGCGCACTGTTTTGAGTCTCCATCTACCTTACCGTTAACCACTCAGCACTTAAGTCGAATCAATATACATGGAAGAAAATGTTGAGCATCTACAGGCTTTTTAGTAGGACACGCAGCTGTTATGGATATTCTAATCGTTCCCTCTGTAAAAACAGTGTTATCCAGCACATTAAATCTAAATAAATACATGTGTAATGCGTTGGTCTAAATATCTTACATGGTATACGATAATTTCAGCACCATGAAACCTTTTCAAATGTTGGGTTGTTTTTGTATGTCGGTTTATTGGTGCTCAAAGCAATACATACAATTCTAAATGGCATTACACTAGTAAAATAAAGTTTCATACTATCATATTATAGTGCCTAACTGTGTTTAAATAAAAATGAATGTATGTTACCAATTGTTGTAAAACTACTGATCCTTATAGTTTACTAGTTTCGTAGACTTCTATATAGCATAGTATAGTGCTTAATCATACTTTATCAATTAAAGATAATGTTACCGATTGTCGTAAAATTACTGATCCTTACAGTCGTACAACAGTTTGCTTTTAAACACGCTTCCACCAGTAAGGATCCACATGTACATAGTAATAGTGTCGGTTGTAAAAAGGATAACTTTTATTAGACATGTTGACTTGATAATCGGAAACACGTTTTCAAACAGTAAAACATTTACACAACCTGTAATATTCTCTCTTTTTTCTCTTTGATCATAACGACAATATGTCAATTTGATTTGATTTGATTTGATTTGACCAACATCCACAAGTAAGGTGGTAAGATTTTTAGTTTTGCTTGGACTGCCTTCTTAACAGGCAGGGGGTTTTTAACATGTTGTGACCTATACACGGGACCTTTGTTTATCATCCATCTATGATTGGAATAGGACCTCGATCCACCTACCCGATGAATAGACCTTTGTTAACTTTGATCATCCATCTATGATTGATAAAAGAATAGATAACTTTGATAAAAGCAATAGATAACTTTGATAAAAGCGATCCACCTACCCGATAAATAGCAATAGATAACTTTAATTGTATAACTTTGATCAATGCCTATAACTTTGATAACTAGGTAACTTTGATAAAAGCAATAGATAACTTTGATAAAAGCAATAGATAACTTTGATAAAAGCAATAGATAACTTTGATAAAGCAATAGATAACTTTGATAAAAGCAATAGATAACTTTGATAAAAACAATAGATAACTTTGATAAATAAATGCAATATATAACTTTGATAAAAACAATATATAACTTTGATAAAAGCAATTAACTGATAAAAACAATAGATAACTTTGATAAAAGCAATAGGTAACTTTGATAAAAAATAGATAACAATAGATAACTTTGATAAAAACAATAGATAACTTTGATAACTTTGATAAAAGCAATAGATAACTTTGATAAAAGCAATAGATAACTTTGATAAAAACAATAGATAACTTTGATAAAAGTAAAAGATAAAAAAAACAATAGATAAATTTGATAAAAACAATAAATAACTTTGATAAAAACAATAGATAACTTTGATAAAAACAATAGATAACTTTGATAAAAACAATAGATAACTTTGATAAAAACAATAGATAACTTTGATGAAAACAATAGATAACTTTCATAAAAACAATAGATAACTTTGATAAAAACAATAGGTAACTTTCATAAAAACAATAGATAACTTTGATAAAAACAATAGCCAAAAACTTTCATAAAAACAATAGATAACTTTGATAAAAACAATAGATAACTTTCAGATAAAAAACAAAAGAAAGACAGCTAGCCCGGTCTGAACGTTACGGTAAATAACCTATAAATAAATTACAATTTTTTATGTTTATTTATAACGTTCATTTCAAATTGAATAAATGAATAAATATATACATGTGTTATATACATAAGATATGAAATAACCTATAAATAAATTACAATATATTTATAACGTTCATTTCAAATTGAATAAATGAATAAATATATACATGTGTTATATACATATATATATATATATATATATATATATATATATATATATATATATATATATATATATATAACATATTCACACATACACACGCCTACACAAACACTCACAGACACACATACGCACACACACGTATTGTCTATCACATTCTGATTTTCATAGATTTCTGTTCACGACCGTGACTTGGAGCAGAGCAGTCAGTGGACACTTTAATGTGGGCATACAACTCTCATGTAGGCCAGCGGTTGACGTCTATGGTCAAAATACTACCAGATACAGCAAAGCCGTCAAGTGAGAAATGGGAATGTTGCATATAATAGTAGTATGTTAAAGCAAGTGCAACGCAAAGGCATGATCAAATTTAGTTTCAATATCTCTCCTTTTTGTATTATACTTACTGTAATGATTTATAGAATCGATACCTAGTTGCGGGCTAGTTGGTTCAAGTATACGTTTACACACACACACACACACACACACACAAAAACCACACAGACAGAAACACCCCCGCTAACAGGTATTATTCTTCTGACATCTTTCATGAATACAGGATAGGTATTTTGCCATTCATACAATCGATGAACATGCGTGACAAACAGCGATATTTCTTAGTCTGTATTGATGTCAATTGAACCAATAGACACAATTTGATAACAGTGGGAATCAATTTCGATACAAGTGGATATGTTGGGCATTTAAGCTATAAAGTAGTAGTAGCAGTAGTAGTAGTAGTAGTAGTAGTAGTAGTAGTAGTAGTAGTAGTAGTAGCAGCAGTAGCAGCAGTAGCAGTAGTACAGTAGCAGCAGCAGCAGCAGCAGCAGTAGTAGTAGTAGTAGCAGCAGCAGTAGTAGTAATAGCAGGCAGCAGCAGCAGTAGTAGTAGTAGTAGTAATAGCAGTAGCAGCAGTAGTAGTAGTAGCAGTACAGTAGTAGTAGCAGCAGCAATAGCAGCAGCAGCAGTGGTGGTGGTGGTGATACTAGTAGTAGTAGCAGTAGTAGTGGGTAGACGTATTAGTAGCAGCAGCAGCAGCAGTAGCAGCAGCAGCAGCAGCAGCAGCAGCAGCAGCAGCAGCAGCAGCAGCAGCAATAGCAGCAGCAGCAGCAGCAGCAGTAGCAGTAGCTATAAACAAAGCGGCAGCAGCAGCAGCAGCAGCAGCAGCAGCAGCAGCAGCAGCAGCAGTAGTAGTAGTAGTAGCAGCAGCACTAGTAGCAGCAGCAGCAGCAGCAGCAGCAGCAGCAGCAGCAGCAGCAGCAGCAGCAGTAGCAGCAGTAGTAGTAGCAGTAGCAGTAGTAGCAGTAGTAGCAGTAGCAGTCGTACAGCAGTAACAGCAGTAGTAGTAGTAATAGTAGTAAGCAGTAGTTGTAGTAGTAATAGCAGTTGTAGTAGCAGTAGCAGTAGCAGTAGCAGCAGCAGCAGCAGCAGCAGCAGCAGTAGCAGCAGTAGTAGTAGTAGTAGTAGTAGAAGTAGTAGTAGTAGCAGCAGCAGCAGCAGTAGTAGTAGTAGTAGTAGTAATAGTAGTAGTAATAGTAGTAGTAGTAGTAGTAGTAGTAATAGTAGTAGCAGTAGTAGTAGTAATCGTGGCAGCGGCGGCGACAGCATTATCATCATCATTATTATTATCATTATTATTATATTATTATTGTTATTATTATTACATTGTGTATTATTATCATCATCATCATTATTATTATTATTATTATTATTATTATTATTATTATTATTATTATTATTACATTGTGTATTATTATTATCATCATCATTATTAGTATTATTACTATTATTGATATTGATATTACTATTATTATTATTGTTACTATTATTATTATTATTATTATTATTATTATTATCATTATTATTATTGTTGTTGCCTGACTAACCGATTTAATTGTAAATCAAATGTATGTGTAATCTTTTGTCTGTGCCCTCCGGTTGAACACAATGTTACACTATTGAATTCCACGAGTGACTATTGCCCCTAGAAAATCGTATGTACCGTACGGACTTTGGCAAATCATGATGGTTTCAAAATAAAAGGTTTTGATCGATATCAAAGTCCTGCGTAGTTAGGAGAAACCAAAAAAGGATAATAATGATTTACTTTTAACAAAATTTAGAAAAAAGAAATTGACTTCTGGGGATTTGAACCCCTACCGATGGAATCATAATGCATTGCAAACGGCCGTACTACACATTATGCCATTGAGGCTGATGATCCTTCGATGTTAAAATGTCATGACTGCAAAGCGACTACTGACGTTGATCTTTTGTTTTGCTTTTCCAGTCTTTGATTCACTATGATATTAGCTCTAATCTAGAGATTAAGATTGACAAATTAGGTTCGATGATGTGTCAATCAAGATATTGATACCATATTCTGCAAATATAATCTAAATCTAAAGCTAGATCTAGAGTTACGCGGATCTGAAACTGGGTTATTTTGTCATGATTAAATTAAAGTCGCGCTAGAAAGAGGCTGATAGGGATCCCATTTATTCACATTGTAAATTTTGGAATTTCTAAAAATTTAAATTGTTCAAAAATGCTATTGAAATTTTAAACAGGATTGGTTGCGTGCACTGCGCTATAACATTTTGCAACCATGGAATATGTAAAGGTATTGTTTGGACCCCTACCTAGAGCTGTAGTCATTGGCAAAAAATAAGCATCGGATATAGACACAATATGACGCTCCTGACTGTTAAAAAAAAAAGATAACTATATTATCATTATTATTATTATTATTATTATTATTATTATTATTATTATTATTATTATTATTATTATTATTATTATTATTATTATTATTATTATTATTATTATTATTATTATTAATATTATTATTATATTATTATTATTTTTATTATCAGTATTATTATTATTATTATTATTATTATTACCATCAGTATTAGTAGTAATAGTAGTAATAGTAGTAGTAGTAGTAGTAGTAGTAGTAGTAGTAGTAGTAGTAGTAGTAGTAGTAGTAGTAGTAGTAGTAGTAGTAGTAGTAGTAGTAGTAGTAGTAGTAGTAGTAGTACTAGTTGTTGTTGTTGTTGTAGTGGTAGTAGCACCAGCAGTATTTTAATACTATTACTATAATCATTATTATCATTATTATCATTATCACTATTATCATTATCATCATTACTATTATTATCTCAACATTATGATTATTTTATTTTGTATAAATGATTATTATTGCTATTTTCATATTATTATTATTATTATTATTATCATCATCATCATTACTACTACTACTACTACTACTAGTAGTAGTAGTAGTAGTAGTAGTAGTAGTAGTAGTAGTAGTAGTAGTAGTAGTAGTAGTAGTAGTAGTAGTAGTAGCAGTAGTAGTAGTAGTAGTAGTAGTAGTAGTAGTAATAGTAGTAGTGGTAGTAATTGTTGTTGTTGTAGTTGTAGTAGTAGTAGTAGTAGTAGTAGTAGTAGAAGTAGTAGTAGTAGTAGTAGTAATAGTAGTAGTAGTAGTAGTAGTAGTAGTAGTAGTAGTAATAGTAGTAGTAGTAGTAGTAGTAGTAGTAGTAGTAGTAGTAGTAGTAGTAGTAGTAGTAGTAGTAGAAGTAGTAGTAGTAGTAGTAGTAGTAGTAGCAGTAGTAATAGTAGTAGTAGTAGTAATAATAGTAGTAATAGTAGTAGTAGTAGTTGTTGTTGTTGTTGTTGTTGTATTAGTGGTATCAGTAGCAGCAGTAGTCGGAGTAGTTGTTGGTGTTGTTATGATCACAGTTTAAGAACTCGATTTAAGTTCGTTTAAACCTTCGAATTCTAGACAAACCTTGCGTCAAAACCAACCCCTTAGTTAATCTCTGTGACGTAAAGAGTTACCTTGATTCTTTTCAAGTCGGTACTAGTCATTTACTTCGTAATTGCATTGCAGTATAATGAACTGTTCTGTACATCCAATTAGGCACATTTCCTTCGATTCCCTTTTTGCAGTGAAAACACATGAAACGATTCGCTCAATCGCCATATACTATCCTCCACGAGGCAAACAATAACATAGAAAGTCAAAAAGAAAGAAAATAACTTAATTAAATCAAAACATGGTTCCTGGACATATCACGTTATCAATATGCTGCCTTACCCACCATGCATTGCATTGATTTTCCATCGCCTTTATCTTGCCTATTATAAAGTAATCTATTTCCGACCTATGATTTAACAAAAGTAGAAGTTTGCTGGTTGAAGGGGTTTTATTTTCCATGTCTTCGTACCTGCACAGACTCGCACAGTTATTTACGTCACTTATTAAAACAATGAAAAGTAACAATGCCACGATAGGAGATATAAATAGCACATGAATCCTTGCGTTTAAACCCTTAACCTAGTTGCTTGGTGTCTGGTGTAGCCTTCGGTTGATCACGTTGCTCCTTTGGTACAATTTATTCATATACATATTATGCCTTATCATTCAGCACATCTCCGTTTTAAAGGGAACACAGCTGAAGAGCGAAAGCAGCATGGGTACTAATAGCTACAACGGCAGCAATCATTGTATCCGTCAAAGTAATATGGCATTACTGTAAACTCTAAGATTGTAGATGCATTTTGTAAACTAATGACAATATGCAGAAAAAATGTCCATTAGCCGTTAACGTGCGTATTCAATTAAATAAGATAACATGCCTATGTCAGAGATCATTTAATCTAAGTCAGTAGGGAAAGTAAATGATTTGAATCTTTTCAAAGATACTAACGTTACGATAACAACTGTCTATACCATCCCTTGCACCGATGATGTACAGTACAAACGTCATGATTAAAACTGTCTATACCATCCCTTGCACCGATGATGTACAGTACAAACGTCATGATTAAAACTGTCTATACCATCCCTTGCATGATGTACAGTACAAACGTCATGATTAAAACTCTAACCATCCCTGCACCGATGATGTACAGTACAAACGTCATGATTAAAACTGATTCCCTTGCACCGATGATTTACAGTAAAACGTCATGATTAACGTTACGATAACAACTGTCTATACCATCCCTTGCACCGATGATGTACAGTACAAACGTCATGATTAAACGTCATGATTAAAACTGTCTATACCATCCCTTGCACCGATGATGTACAGTACAAACGTCATGATTAAAACTGTCTATACCATCCCTTGCACCGACGATGACAGTACAAACGTAATGATTAAAACTGTACAGTACAAACGTATGATTAAAACTGTCATCCATCCTTGCACCGATGATGTACAGTACAAACGTCATGATTAAAACTGTCTATACCATCCCTTGCACCGATGCTTTACAGTACAAACGTCATGATTAAAAATGTCTATGCCATCCCTTGCACCGATGATGTACAGTACAAACGTCATGATTAAAAATGTCTATGCCATCCCTTGCACCGATGATTTACAGTACAACGTCATGATTGAACGGCACCGATGATATAGTATAAACGTCATGATAAACGTAATGATTAAAACTGTCTATACCACTTTGCACCGATGATTTACAGTACAAACGTCATGATTAAAATGTCTATGCCATCCCTTGCACCGGTAATTTACAGTACAACGTCATGATTGAAACGGTCTATGTCATCACTTGCACCGATGATCATTACAAACGTCATAATTAAGGCTGTCTATAACATCCCTTGCACCGACGATCTACAGTACAACGTCATGATTAAAACTGTCTATACCATCACTTGCAAACTATACCAATCATCTACAGTACAAGGTCATGATAAAAGCTGTCTATGCCATCCCTATACCAATCATCTTCAGTACAACGTCGTAATGATAAAAGCTGTCTATGTCATCACTTGCACCGATGATATACAGTATAAACGTCATGATGAAAGCTGTCTATGTCATCACTTGCACCGATGATCTACAGTACAACGTCATGATAAAAGCTGTCTATGCCATCCCTTACACCGATGATCTACAGTACAACGTCTTGATAAAAGCTGTCTATGTCATCCCTTACACCGATGATCAACGGTACAAATCGAAGCATCGAAGACAGGGCGGACTATTAGACGACAAATGGTGAGTCTACGGGGTTGGTTGTAGGATTTTTCGGAAGAGGCCCATGATAAAGAGTTTAGAAAGGTGTGAAAAAAAAGGGTCAGTTTACAACTTATTACAAGCGTCTACTGCCGGCGTAAATCTGGTAAATCGGATCGTCTCTATATCACAAAATGCTCGAGACAGGCTCTAGAATGGATGACATCCGGCAATGGTTTTCATAATGACGACCCGAAAACTGATAACAAAGCAGATTATTATTTTTTGGGTTGAAAAATTACGAAGGAGATATACATCAGTCGCGGGGTTCAAACTTGGAAAACACACAGGTATTAAAGTTCTTCAAACCGATAATAAAGATATTCTTATTACGCTCTTGGTTTACGCAATGCTAATAGCATATGAATTGAACACCTAAAAAAAGCCATCTAAGGCTTCCATCTTTTCATGAATAGTGGAGTCTAGCCCACCAAAGCCCACAATACACCGCGCACCTTTTACCTTCACACTATGTTCCTAGCAACAATTTCAAAGCGGGTCGAAAAGCTATGGAAAATAGCAAATCAAATTAGAAAAGATAATAAAGTCTCCTCGTCTTGTGAACATAACAGATGGAAAACTCTCAGAGTTGCTCACTCTGTTCTTACTTTATAAAGTAGGGATAATGTCATATCATCAACAAAATAAAATTATGTGTTTTGATAAAGTAATAGTGGTAGACAAAATGAGCGTCAAAGTATGTAAAAAAATATTCGACATTATGCAGGAAAGGGTTAAAGGAGAAAATATAGAAACTGGGAAAACTTCGTTAGCTAATCGAATGTGTAACAACTACACGTATTACAATAATGCAAATGTGTCCGCAGTGTATGTGTTCACGTTGTGTCAGTGAATGGATCAATTGGATTTCCAATCTGTTTTGTGTTCGCATTTTTGTTTGATATTATTCTATTAATTTAGTTTTTTTACGTTTGAGAGTTGTTGGGTTGTTTGTCTTTCTTTAATTTTTCGAGATTTGATGTGTTAAGTTGACGATGAACGATGACAGACAACAAAAACGTGCCTAATGTCATGGCAAGTATACGGCCTAGAAGGGACCGGTAGCTCAATCGGTGGAGCGTCTGAGTACCACCCAGAGGCCCGTGTTCGATTCCCAATCCGGACAAAGCTTTTTACCCTCCTGTCGACCCAGCAGCGAGGTGGGTAACGAAGTCTATTGAGACTCGGCGAAAGTAAAGGCGGCACGGAAAACAACAGCAAACTGCCAGTACTACCACACTGTGCGCTACGCGTAGAAAAATTAGGATTCTACTCCTGATTACCCTACGTTCAACACTGAATATAGAACTTACTTTACTTTCCTTTACACGACCTATAAAGAATTGGTACAAAGCAATTGGCTTACTTAATAGGTCTGAGAGAAATTACTGTAATAATGAATAATGTATGGGTATGATAATGCAATTATCCCATATCCTATTCCTATATTAATGCCTGCGGTTCTCTTTCATCTGCCATCAATGCTCAGTCTGGTTGCCCAACGAGTTACCAGGTGCAAGGGGTGTGAAATGCTGAGATCTTGTTTACTGCGTTGGCACGTGCCATACTTTTCCAAGGCCTATCTCCACCACCATTATCTACTTGTCTGCTGACTTAATTGATCGATATTCTAGTTATCTTATGGAAATGCGAGACTATCACGTTCGGTGATTATAGGAACTTTGACATTGTTGTTGTTTGATTGTTTTTATAGCAAATCTGCTCTTACTGTGTAATTCACGTCGCACTCATGGTTTACAATTTAGTGAATGGGGGTTGGGGGAGAGGGAAGGGGTCGTTCGGATTTTGTTTGTTCATTGAACTTAAGATAAAAAATAATATGATGGTAAATAAAATAATGTACAGATGGATAGATGAATACATAGATTGATAGATAGAACGATATATAAATTGACAATAGATAGGCAGAAAGAAATGGTCTTTTCCAGTTTTAGTATAAAGGGCGCATTTGGCAGCTGCACTGTATCTACGAGATACAAGGACTTGAGCATGACTTTTGAATGACATTTTCTGCCCAGGGATACAGGAAATAAAGGCAGTGAGCGTGCACTTGTACATGGATACGGATTATAAATCCATCTTTCTCTTTATATTCACATATTTATTATAGCATTCATATTATTTTCTCCAATTGCATTTCTTAACTGCATTTTTAATATAATGTGGCTAGAATGGGTTCTTTTCTTCTTCTTTCTTCTATAACGAAATCTTTTATTTTTATGAGTATTTCAGAATACTCAATACATCTTTTCAATGTTACGGCACCTGTTTTCGGGTTTTGCTTGCTTTGGTTTCGTCTTCGTTTAATGATATTATTTTGTTTCGGTGTTATAGTTGCTTACTATGGTTTCGTCTTCGTTTAATGATATTATTTTGTTTCGGTGTTATAGTTGCTTACTTTGGTTTCGTCTTCGTTTAATGATATTATTATATTGTTTCGGTGTTTATAGATGTATAGTTGCTTACTTTGTTTCGTCTTCGTTTGATGATATTATTATTTTGTTTCGGTGTTATAGTTGTTTGCTTGTTTTGTTTTGGTTTGCTCATTTGATTGTTGTTGTTTTTTTTTATTTCGGCATGTGTTTCAGATCTTACGTTTCTGTGTGTCTATGGTAGTTGCCACTTTGATTAACGCCAATGGCTCTGTCTGTGTGTATGTGTGTGTGTGTGTA
>JAXRKP010000036.1:482500-487500 GCA_037039925.1 Doris montereyensis | reverse complement strand
GCCATTGGCCTATTCTCTGGTCTCCCAAATTTTGATTCTGTTCGAAGATTCAGCTGTCAATTCTTGACTCTGATTGGTTCTCATTGTTCAGCTCTCAAAACGATGACGTCTCGGAAGACATAATATATCTATAAACCATCATTGCATTTCACTCCGACCGACGAAAGTCGTTACGTCAGAGTGAACAGCAGCTGTTGGAAAACATTAGCCAGCCGGGAAAACTTGTCCTGCAGTGTTTAAAACAAAGCGTTGGAGTTGGGTGTCTTTTAAGACACGGACAAATATGTACACATTATACAGATAAATGGTTTACCACAATAATAATATGTTCATTGAGGTCACATGTGCAGATCACAACACTGTGTGCACGTTAAAGATCCCTTGGCTGTTTACAAGGCAGTGTGAGCAAAATAAAAAAAATTCTACCAAAAACCCCGAGATCACCTTACTTGTGGATGTAGGTAAATCAAATCAAATCAAAGCTGCCTACCACTATTACCATTGATAAGCGCTTCATATTTTCACGCAGACAACATTCCTCTCTGTCTATAGCTCGATATGCGTTTACACCAGAGTCTAGTGAGGAAAGCAGAAAGAGGAAACTTTCCTAAAAGTACAACGTTGGGGTAAAAAATACCCCAGGCCATAGCTTGAACTAACTACTGCGATCGTGATAACAACTTTACAACACAGCTTCTCAAACCCCATGAGAACAAAGACAAGAGAAATATACAAAGGATTGAATTGGTGCTGGGGGGCGAAGGGGGGAGAAGATAGCCTCGAGCCTGAGATCCCCATCTTGGTACATGTCACCTTGCCCTGAAAGGAAAATCAACTGTGAAATCTAAATACCTCCTCTGTAATTTGCTAGATGTATTGACATTTACCCCATCCACCCCTAACTTGCAGTGATCTCAAACTGAATTAAGAGGAAACAGCAAGAACCAAGAGTGGTGAAATAGTGTGTTCGCAGAGAACCCAAAGCCTTTGGGGAAACCTCAGAGATCAAAAACTGCGATAATGAAATAACACAAAGCATACGAATCGAACTCGATACCAAGCGCGTGTTACCGGCCCTCGGGCTAAACCATAGCAACGGAGATTTCGTTTGATATACAGTCATTTGAATTACAGGTATATCTATTTATCTATTCGTTGCGGGTCTTATTACCCCTCTTTCTATCCCCTCTGACCAACCTTTTCAGCGGACACTTTCTCTGTTTCTCTCTCTCTCTCTCTCTCTCTCTCTCTCTCTCTCTCTCTCTCTCTCTCTCTCTCTCTCTCTCTCTCTCTCTCTCTCTCTCTCTCTCTCTCTCTCTCTCTCTCTCTCTCTCTATATATATATATATATATATATATATATATATATATATATATATATATATATATATATATATATATATATATATATATATATATATATATATATATATCTGTCTCTCTCTCTCTCTCTCTCTCTCTCTCTCTCTCTCTCTCTCTCTCTCTCTCTCTCTCTCTCTCTCTCTCTCTCTCTCTCTCTCTCTCTCTCTCTATCTATCTATCTATCTGTCTTTCTCTCTCTCTCTCTCTCTCTCTCTCTCTCTCTCTCTCTCTCTCTCTCTCTCTCTCTCTCTCTCTCTCTCTCTCTCTCTCTCTCTCTCTCTCTCTCTCTCTCTCTCTCTCTCTCTCTCTCTCTCTCTCTCTCTCTCTCTCTCTCTCTCTCTCTCTCTCTCTCTCATACATCGTCACGGAGAACATAACGAAAGGGGATGAAAATGTTGATATCGACAAGGTTGATTATAAGCTAATAAAAGATTAAACCAAAACGATGACTAGAACCACATTTCCTGTCAGTTTAACTCATCTCCCATATAAGGTTTGGATGTTTAGCACTAATCTTTCCAACTTGTTATCACCGCTTACATTTTTTCATAACCAAAAAAAAAAAAAAAACACTCCCCTGTTGTTTTTTTTTTAGCCAATGAAAAGAAAAACATTGACGGTGTAAAACTCACGATATCTGTGCGTGATCCGTTATTGAATTGTGAAACAAGGGGACAGAAGCAGCGTCTTTCATTAAGCAGATGGCTAATCGAAGAGCTCATGCTTGAGCTAAGCCCACCACCGCTGAGAATACACACCGTCTTCAACAAAGGCATTGTTCATTGGAATATGGTAAAAACAAGGAGGCAATCACACAAATGGGAAAAAAGGAAAGGGATCACGCAAAAGCTGAATACGTTGATTTGCCCTGTGCGTGGTGAATCGCGAATGACTGATTTAAATGCTTGTTTCAATGTACATTGAACCTGCAATATCCTAACATAGTTCGCAGCTAGTTTGTTTGGTTCACAGAAAAATAAATCTTATCAGGTTTAGTTGCTATATAGACCTGAATTATAGGTAGTAAGAATCATTGTCATTATATACATGTGTATCTTCTAACTACTCCTTCTATTTCTTCATCTGTGTACCCATCTGTCCGTCATTCCACCCACGCACACCTATTGCATCACATCTTTCTAACGATAATGAAGAATGTTTACTGTATATCAAATTCACTTATCTATTTGCATTTATTGTTTATTTCTTTCTTCATTTATTTATTGACTGATTTATTGAAATTTCATGTACGTATGCCTATTTGATTGATTGACCGATTGACTGGTTAATTAATTGATTGATTGATTGATTAATAGTTTGATTAGTTGGTTGATTTATTGATTTATATTGATTGACTGATTGGCTGATTGACTAACTGATTGACTAATTGACTGATTAACTATTTGATTGATTGACTAATTGATTGAATGACTAATTGACTAATTGACTGATTGACTAACTGACTAATTGACTGAATGACTAAATGACTGATTGACTGATTGACTAATTGACTGATTGACCGATTGACTAATTGACTGATTGATTAATTGACTGATTGACTAATTGAATGATTGACTTATTCACTGAGTCCTTCAGTTTTTGCCTTCTTAATTCATCTGTTATAATGTTATCATTCTTTTTAAAAAAATCGAACAACGATAGTCAAAATTTTAAAAGTGTCCCTCACTGCTCAGAAGAATTGAAAATGCAACCAGAAGGCCAATGTTCACGAACGTTAACAGCAACAAGAATATTATTCAAAGTTAAAGTTTTAATCTATAATATGTTCTTGTAATTGACTGCATCTCAATTCATGCGAGTTGCATCCTACGTGCTGACGGAGAGGTAGCATGCTGTTTAACTTCCACATAGAATTATGTCTGGGGGAAAAAGTAAACAGCTGTGTCCGATACGCTATAATGATTACAAACAATCACGTTTTGTAATGACAAGAGTCTGAATGTGTTGCCGCTGTTCACAGTCGCCTATATCAGAATCAGATATAACCACGGGGGATGGTGTTGCTGATGGTGACAATGATGATAATGATAACGATGACGAGGATGATGATGATGACAATGATAAAAACGATGCGGAGTAGGAGGATGCGGATGGCGGTGATGATAATGAAGATGATGATGATGATGATGCTAAAGGTGCGTGTAACGATACATATGATCATGATCATTATGATGATAATGGTGATGATGATAAAAATAAAGAGGAGGGTAATGATGATGATGATGTGATAGTGATAACGATAGAGATGGTGATGACGATGATGATAATGATGACGATGATGATGATGATGATGATGATGATGATGATGATGAGGAGGAGGAGGAGGAGGAGGAGGATAATTATGAAATATGGCATTTACATATGAACACATTAAGTTTTCCCTTTTATCTTTTTCTTTCTTTTGCTGCAAAATGCGAGAGAAAAAAGTGCATTCTATCGTTATCTTTCATGTGCTCTTAAAAGAATTAATTTATGTGCACCGATAAAATAAAACAACAACCCACGCGTTTTTTTTTATTCTGGGCAAAAACAAAGTTTATGAGTGGACCTTCCCACTTTACACTAAGCTAAAGAAAACAGTGACGTTAGCGCAATTAAAGATGACGTCATCAGTATATTGCTGTCGGCTAACACACGGCTATACATTTTATTGGATATCTTTCAACGACTGTTGATACAATGCGATTTGTTTTGTGGTCAAATCAACGGCCAGTGGGCCAAAAATGAACTCTATCTCAGCAAGGCAGGCTAATAGAACTTGCAATAAAGTCCCAATATGCAATAGTCAAGTTAAGCACGTAATTCTGTGTCATCCCCATACATGATATCACAAAAAAAATGTGTTATGTTCCTGAACATTGTCATAGAGGGACAATGGTAAAGAAGAAAAAACCGTTATACATACAGATAGATGTAAATAGATATACTCTTGGAATATATACATAATTAAATACAGTGATAGATTGATTGACAGATAGATAGAGACGGATACACAGACACAAGATATGGAGATGAAGATAACCAGCAGACAAAGACGGATGCATTCGTAGATAGACAGAAATTATAATCTAGAGCATCACATGAGCAGGAGGCTGACAAAGAAGAAAAACAAAACAAACACCTGCATTATTTTCTAAAAACTTACGAATGTAGCATTACATTTTTTTAACACAAACAGTGAGATAAATGGCATGTCGAAAGTGAAGGAAATAACATTAAATAATATTAAAGCCCCATATGAACAAAGACAAGACAAACACAAGAAATAGACAGAGAGTATCGTGGCCAACATGAGAATTGAACATAGACCTCTTCGTCGGCACCCATCGCCTCGCCATGAAAAAGCGTGCTGCCAACCAAGCTAACGAGCGTAGTTCAATCCCCAAGGTGGCCAAGATGTTTTATGTCTATTCCTTTGTATTTGTCTGGTATTTGTTCCTATGGGGTTTAATATTAGTTAATAGTCATTTTACATATTTCAACAGATACAAAGTTGTTGATGACAAGCACGCTTATGGCAAAAAGTGCTAAACGTTGACCTTTAAACTTTTTCATTATTTTTACCCTCAAAATTGTCCGTGATATTTGGTGGCATTAGTATAATCTGTACGGGTAAT
>JAXRKP010000036.1:460000-477500 GCA_037039925.1 Doris montereyensis | reverse complement strand
TGACAACTCCACTAATAAAGACAGAACAAACACGTGACGTTTCGGGTATAACCCTTTGTCAGACAACAAACGAGAAATATCTAGAATCTAGATCTAAGTGCTACCTCAGTCATCACACAATGTGATGTCAGAAGAAAAACAGAAAGGAGAAGAAAGAAAGAAAAAGACAGTGATGATAAGAAAGTAGTAGAGAGATGTGATAAAGGAGCAAGAATGGAAGGTCAGATCTAGAATGAAATAAAAATATGAAAATAAGTAAGTAATAAAAGGTGGGCAGGAGATAGAGAAAGAGAGAGAGAAATAGAGAGAGAGAGAGAGAGAGAGAGAGAGAGAGAGAGAGAGAGAGAGAGAGAGAGAGAGAGAGAGAGAGAGAGAGAGAGAGAGAGAGAGAGAGAGAGAGAGAGAGAGAGAGAGAGAGAGAGAGAGAGAGAGAGAGAGAGAAAGAAAAGGAAAGGGAAGAAAGAAAATAGAGAGAGAACATGTGAGTATGGGAAACAAGAACGAAAAAAATAGGATAAATATAGACTAGATCTATATCTAAATGGGTCTAGAAAGAAGAAATGATAGAGAATGAATGAAAGGAGTATCAATCAAGGCGAAAATTTACTGAAGGTGCGAAATGTATATAAATTACAAATTTATCGATGCAATAAGGATGAAGAGAGTAAACAACGTATCTGAAATTTCAAAAAATGACAGTTAGGATTAGATAGATGCTATCAAGTTGAACTTGGATAGATCAGATGGATAAATGGCATTTTTTGGCTGAACGGTAGACAAAAACTAAAGACTTAAGATTCGTAACTAAAGGAGTCTATGCTAAATAGATATATTATAAAATGTCGATTTGATGTATGACGAGATTTGATTCAATCACATCTTTGATTTTTAAATCCAAGGACCAGAAACAAATTTGGATTCAGTGGGTCAATATTTGATATTAATCGGTTAAAGTATAAAGAAAAAATAAGTTTATTTCTAAATTTGAAATATCCGGCAACTTGGTAAAACTGACATTGAAATAAAATTAAAGTCTGACTGTTATTTGAATGCACCTTTTGAGGAAATCACATTTTCGGAAAATAAGGGCGGGCAAAAATGACGTTGTGACAGGGTGAAAGGGTGCATGGGCCAAAAACAGGTTGATAACCACAGTCACTGGTCTCTCCTGTGCGTGGTTGATGATTCGCTGTGCGCTCCCGGCCTAAAGCGTTCAGTCGCCTATAGCCCTGTGTCAGTGTGCCTTTGCATTTTCAATAACTTATGGTGCCTTCTTTGGTCTCCTGACTTTTCACTCATGTAGAAAGTTGAAACGCGAGGCAGGGAACCTAGCACTGTTTGACATGGGTCATTGCCTGAGCCAGGTCATAGGAAACGAACAGCGCTCATTTATTGTTCACAGACACTCACTCCAACAAACACACAACGAGCTACCTCAGATTACACTTTATTGTATGAAATTTACTAACTAGTTGTTGTTTTTTCAACCTGTTCTGTAATTGATTTCCATCCTTGTAGCTATGAGAATCACGAAACATGACCAAGATTGGTATCAATAAATGTTGAAGTCCTCAGAATAGATGTTCTTGGGGCCAAAAACCGTTTCCAATAAAGAACTCAGAAAAACTACAATAGAAGCAATAACCATAACATTGAAGGCTTGAAGATGAAACTGATTTTTAAATGATTGGTCACCATTAAAGCTGACACAAAAGGTGATTAGAGGAAATAAGTGTTCACTAGATCTATATTTGGTATGTTATATTACTATACATTTTGAAAATGTAACATAAAACTAGCAGTTTATTGATTAAATTGTCCATGATATCATATATTATCCTTTTTCCAGTATTTATTTTCTATTTTTTTGCATTCGTTTGTTTTGTTTAAGGGGGGAGGGTGGTTGTGTTTTATTTTGTGCAAATAGAAGAAGAACAAGAGTTTGAAGAAGGAAGAGGAGGAGGAGTGTGAAGTTCTTTAGGGGGAAGAAGAACATCATTGATTTTTAAAAAAATGGAAAAGTGGAAGAACAAGTGAAGAAGAAGTGTCGTCTCATGATATAATCTCCTTTCAAGATTTTAAAGAAGAGAAGTTGATTTAAGAATTAAAGAAAATGTTAAATCTAGATTTGAACTGCTCGAAGAAGAAGAAGAAGAAGAAGAAGTCGAAGAAGAAGAAGAAGTCAAGTGTAGAAGAAGAAGAAGAAGAAGAAGAAGAAGAAGAAGAAGAAGAAGTTCAAGAAGAAGAAGAAGAAGAACAACAACAACAACAACAACAACAACAACAAGAACAAGAACAAGAACAAGAACAAGAACAAGAACGAGAACAAGAACAAGAACAAGAACAAGAACAAGAACAAGAAGAAGAAGAAGAAGAACAAGAACAAGAAAAAGAACAAAAACAAGAATAAGAACGAGAATGAGAACAAGAAGAACAAGAAGAACAAGAACAAGAAGAAGAAGAACAAGAAGAAATGAACAAGAACAAGAAGAACAAGAACAAGAAGAACAAGAACAAGAACGAGAACAAGAAGAAGAACAAGAACAAGAAGAAGAAGAAGAAGAAGACGAAGAAGAACAAGAACAAGAAAAAGAAGAAGAATAAGAACGAGAATGAGAACGAAAACGAGAACGATAAACAAGAAGAAGAACAAGAAGAAGAACAACAAAAATGAACAAGAACAAGAAGGAAGAAGAACAAGAAGAACAAGAACAAGAACAAAACAAAAATAAGAACAAGAAGAACAAGAACAAAAACAATAACAAGAACAAGAAGAACAAGAACAAGAAGATAATGATGGTATTCATTGTTAAGTGAACAGGCCAGGTGGGGAATGGTTCAAATATATAAGAATTTAGGTGATTCGAGATATAAATTTCTTACGTTCAAGGTTATAGCTCCAAAATAAACAAAATTGATTAACTATGGGAATCTGGAGGGTCAACTACAATACAAGAACAGAGAAACCACAAATGGAAGCTGGCTTGCTTCGATACAATGAGTCAAGCACTATCATGTTGAAGGTCACCATTAATGACTGAGACCATGAATAGCTTATCACGGTATGTAGCAATCTACTGTTACTGTGTGTAGCCTTCACTTGTACTGAAATGTAAAACATCAATCAGATTCGGAACGTTTAGAACCTTTATAATACTATATCGCTCTGTGTGAGCAGTAAGATTTGCTACTGAGTGTGTGTGTGTGTGTGTGTGTGTGTGTGTGTGTGTGTAGGTGCAGGTGTGTATATATGTGTAGGTATGTGCATGGCGTAGGAGGGCTATGAAATCTCTAACAATAATGCAGAAGGAGCCACAGTGGAGTGAAGTCAAAGGCGAAATATGACAATAAGTGACAACTCCACTAATAAAGACAGAACAAACACGTGACATTTCGGGTATAATCCTTCGTCAGACAACAAACGATAAATATCTAGAATCTAGATTTAAGTACTACCTCAGGCATCACACAATGTGATGTCACAAGAAAAACAAGAAAAGGAGGAAGAAAGAAAAGAAAAAGGCAGTGATGATAAGAAACGTAGTAGAGGGGGATGTGAAGAACGAGCGAGAATGGAAGTTTCAGATCTAGAATGACATAAAAATATGAAAATAAGTAAGTAATAAAAGGAGAAAATAGAGAGAGAGAGAGAGAGAGAGAGAGAGAGAGAGAGAGAGAGAGAGAGAGAGAGAGAGAGAGAGAGAGAGAGAGAGACAGAGAGAGAGAGAGAGAGACAGAGACAGAGAGAGAGAGAGAGAGACAGAGAGAGAGAGAGAGAGAGAGAGAGAGAGAGAGAGAGAGAGAGAGAGAGAGAGAGAGAGAGAGAGAGAGAGAGAGAGAGAGAGAGAAGGAAGAAAAAGACTGGGAAGAAAGAAAGGGAGAGAGACATGTGAGCATAGGAAACAAGAACAAAAAAATAGGATAAATATAAGACTAGATCTATATCTCACTGAGAATAGAAGAAGAAATGATAGAGAATGAATGAAAGAAAGTATCAATCAAGGCAAAAATTTGCACCAAAGGTGCGAAATGTATACAAATTACAAATGTATCGATGCAATTAGGGAAAAGAGTAAAACAACTTATCTGAAATTTCAAAAAATGACAGTTAGCACTAGCTGATGCTTTCCTATTGTATCAGCCTGCTCCTGCCCACTGAACACATCTCTGCCTTCTTGGACTCAGTGTTCAGCTCCCTGTCCAAGCTCTTCCCTCATTCATCAAGGATACCAACCAATCTCTCATTTTCTTTGATAGTTTTAGTGGAGTTGTCACATATTGTCATATTTCGCCCCGAAATCTCTAACATGATTTGCTAAAGATGGCATTTTTTGGTATGAAATATTTGTGACCGTGGGTGTCGATCAAGTTCTATTCTCGTACTGACTACACTGAGCAGCAAAAGTAATGCAATGAAAATTCGAACAGCCATAACTTATGAACCGGTGACAATAATTTAAAATAAAAATAGGACTTGAATGAATTCCAAACTATTCATTTTGATATAAAAAGAACTACAAACGCTGTTTTCAAAGTTTTATATCTTCAAATCAAACAAACAAAGCAACACATCCAAAATAAAAACTTCAAAATAACGCAACTTAATTCGAACAGGAAAACGTCAAAACCATCGCAAACTTTCACACGAAAACATGTTCAAAAGATTTTTTTTAAAACAAAACAAACAAAAACAACGTTTTAAATAACAAGGAGATTTAAAGATAAAAATAAAACAACGCTCAACAAATTTTAACGATTAGATTTGATGGCACACCTTACATAATGATGAATGTTAGTTCAAAGAGCGTGGATTTAAGTGATAAAGGAAGCAAAGTCTTGTTGAGGTTTCTTTAAAGCCATCATTGTCCATAAAACTGGAGTTAAGATCTATATCACAGTTTTTATAGCGTGAAGTGAAACAGATGATAACTCATCGCCTCGTGGACAAAACGTTAGTTTGTCGCGGATTTCACTCCCCAGCCAATCTTGGTACCTAGTTTCGCGCCTGCATCGAGTGGGTGAATATGTATGTCAAGTGTTTTGACCAAGGATTCGAACCGGACTAGATAAGTGGTGGAAACCTTTGTTTTACTTTGATTTGAGGATGTTATGAAGTTGGGTTGTTTTGGTGCTGTTTGTGCTGACTTGTGTGTGTGTGTGGGTTTGTTCGTTTGGTTTGGTTTAATTTGTGTGTGTAAGTGTTTTGTGTGTGTGTGTGTATGTTTTTGTGTATGTGTCTGTAGGTGGATGTGCGTATCAGCCTCAGCCAAAAATGTTTGGTCATGGTGATTTTATCGTAGTTTTAATTAATTTGATTTGATTTTACTCATATCCACAACTAAGGTGATCTCGAAGGGGGTTTTGGTAGGATTTTTTTCATTTTGCCGAGACTGCCCTGTAAGCAGCCAAAGGATCTTTAATGTGCACATAGTGTTGTGGTCTGCACACGGGACCTCCTTTTATTGTCCGTCTCCGATGGGACTAGATGTCGATCGATCCACCTACCTGGACCACTGGGTTTTGGGGGGGGGTAAAGTTGCTCGAAAACAATCGAGAACGTTTTTGAACTGTTGCCGGGGCTCGTACCCATTACCTTTTGGTTGAGAGACCGACACCTTGCCTCAGGACGACTGAGCTCATCTTTTAAGGCAGGCAGTGATCATTAAATATAAAAGTATAATACAATAATTTCGGTGCCTAAATGAACGTTTGCGGACAAAAGAAAAATGGAGTTTGTTCCAAGAAATTTGAGACAGTTTATAATATCAAATTGACTTGATTCTCATACCCAAGATGTCACAGTATCGTAGAATGTTATTGTTCGTTGCATAATCTATATTGGAGTCTAGAACGAATGGCGGTTACGACACGCCAATCTCTCACTTGCCAGTACTGAACTGAAAGGATGCTTTCAAGGAACTCTGTGTGGAATTCGCTCTCCTCAATTAAACTCTCCTTCTATCATCAAACCATGGTTTACAATTTCCTTTGCCGACAAGAGAGAGCACTCAGGTCGGGAAAGCCCATCAGCAGACAAGAGAGCACTCAGGTTGGGAAAGCCCATAAGCAGACAAAAGAGAGCACTCAGGTCGGGAAAGCCCATCAGCAGACAAGAGAGAGCACTCGGGTCGGGAAAGCCCATCAGCAGACAAGAGAGAGCACTCAGGTCGGGAAAGCCCATCAGCAGACAAGAGAGAGCACTCAGGTTGGGAAAGCCCATAAGCAGACAAAAGAGAGCACTCGGGTTGGGAAAACCCATCAGCAGACAAGAGAGTTCTCGGGTTGGGAAAACCCATCAGCAGACAAGAGAGAGCACTCGGGTCGTGAAAGCCCATCAGAAGACAAGAGAGAGCACTCAGGTCAGGAAAGCCCATCAGCAGACAAGAGAGAGCACTCAGGTCAGGAAAACCCGTCAGCAGGCAAGAGAGAGCACGGAGGTCGGGAAAGCCCATCAGCAGACAAGAGAGAGCACTCAGGTCGGAAAGCCCATCAGCAGACAAGAGAGAGCACTCAGGTCAGAAAGCCCATCAGCAGACAAAAGAGAGCACTAAGGTCTCGGGAAAGCCCATCAGCAGACAAAAGAGAGCACTCAGGTTGGGAAAGCCCATCAGCAGACAAAGAGAGCACTCAGGTCGGGAAAAGCCCATCAGCAGACAAAAGAGAGCACTCAGGTCGGGAAAGCTCATCAGCAGACAAAGAGAGCACTCAGGTCGGGAAAGCCCATCAGCAGACAAAAGAGAGCACTCAGGTCGGGAAAGCCCATCAGCAGCGTGTCATTCAACAGTGTCACGTCTTGTTTAGAGCTTGGTGTGATTTGATTTCATCTGATTTGATTTTACCCACATCCACAATTAACGTCATCTCATGGCTTTTGATAAGATTTTACATTTTGCCCAAACTCCCCTGTAAACAGCCAAGTGATCTTTAAGTACACAAAGTGTTGTGATCTGCACGCGAGACCTCCTTTTTATCGTCCTTCTCGGATGGGATTAGGTGTCGATCTAGATACCTGGGCGACAGGGGTAGGTTTTGCTTGAAAAACAACTCGAGAAAATTGTATAGCTTGCCAGGGCTTGAACCCTCATCCTTTTGGTTGCGAAGCGGAAACCTTGTCTCTGGACTATCGAGTTCCCTCCTTGCTTAGAGCCATGCCCGAATAATCCCAACTCCACGTCATGTGACATAAATCAATAGAGTTTGTTTATCAGTACCATGGTCCCCTCTTCGTATTTTGATAATCTAGGTATTGTGGAGCAATCGGTAATGTTGCGACTTCACTGGTTCAAACCCTGTCTAAGATTGCACTTTTGTCATATGAATTTACTTTTCTAAGCTGTACTCACTTGACTTAGGTGCGAAAAAGTAACCATCTGCAGACAGCAAAAAATCTTGTCTGAGTGTTAGTAAGAAATACCTAACAGACAGCTGTATTATTTGCTCCTCTGCCAGATGAGGAGGATTTTGAATGTTGGATGGGGGTAAATGATTTAAAGTCGGTGAACCATCGTCTCTGCATGGAGGTATCGACTATAAATCCATCTTTATGTTTTGAATTCCACTTGTTTCGTGATAGAGGGGCGTATCGAAAACGGCAAGAGTAGTTTTCGCCTTAACTGTTCATCCCAAGGGCCTGTGTGTATTCGTTTCACAACGAGACATGTCAAGCTGGGTGTCTTTCCTTTTCTGTTGAGTTTGCAAGGTATTCCTGACAACGATGTACACCCGTGACGTCATCAAAATCTGCGCAAAGTTGCACGCATGTTTGGATGAAGGGGTTGTAATTGCCGGTTTTAAAAGGCTAAAAGCTAAACAGCACAGCATTAAAACGTTGGCAGCCAATCATGCAATTCAATTCAGTTCAATTAACACAACCGTGAGGAATGAAATGTTACTCTCTCATTTTAATTGAGGCACGGGCATTCGCGTGACAAAATTATACCATTTGTTTCAACCAGTATTTGAGTTGGGGTTCGTTTCGGGTGTTTGATTTTGTTTTTTGTTTTGTTATTTTTGGTTGTTGGGCGGTTTGTTTTGCTTGGTGTTTTTTTATAGTTTTTTTGTTGTTTCATTTTTTTTTTGGGGGGGGAGGGGGTTTTGGCGTTTTGGTTTCTATGGTCTGTTTTGACGAATACATAATTAATTGTCTATCACATTTAACTTCTCAAGAATATTCAACAACTCTACAGTTCGGATGATGCTGCGCATTATTATCTAGTGACACAACATGAGTAATTCTTAGAATAACTTCCGTTGGTGGCATTTGCCATGTCTAGAATGACGGGCAGCTGGCAGTCCAGTGGACGTAACCCAACACGTGTAGTGATAAAACCATGGCTAGAACGGCCTGACGCTACCGTTGAGAAAGTGAGATACAGGTGTTTTGAGTTTGAGGGAATAGACCAGCGTCACTATTAGTAAAGTTGTTGTGTTGCAGTCTCCATGTCTTTTTTTAGGTGTTTCTGTTTTGTTTTGTTTTTTTGATGTCGTTGATTAGTTGTTGTTGATGTTGTTGTTTTGTTGTTGTTGTTGTTGTTGTTGTTGTTGTTGTTGTTGTTGTTTTGTTTTGTTTTGGGTTGGAAGGAAAATCAGAAAGTGACCTTCAATCGAATATCAACATGATGAACAATAAACTAAATAAAAGAGGAATGAGAGTAAATGCAAAGAAAACCAAAACAATGTTAGTAACCAGGCAAGCTAAAACACAAAATCTTAAATTGGGCAGGGAGAATTTAGAACAAGTTCAAAGCTACAATTACCTAGGAGTAATGATTAACTCTGAGGGAAAACTAAGAGAAAAAAATCAGCCAGAGAATCCAAAAGGCAATTGCAATATATAACCATCTAGGAAAGACATTTATAGGTAAACAAGAACTGTCAACAAAAACCAAAATGGCAGTATACAACACAGTTTATTATCCTACTCTCTTCTATGGCAGTGAAACTTGGACAGTAGACAGTAGAGAATATAGTACAGCCAGTACAAGCAGCTGAAATGAAATATCTAAGAAGAGTAGTAGGGAAAACTAAAAGAGATAAAATCAGAAATACAACAATAAAAGATCAAACCAAAGCAGGTGGAATAAAAACTAAGATAGAAATAAATCAATTGAGATGGTTTGGGTATGTAAACAGAATGAATGACAATATAATAGCTAAATCAGTATATAGTGCTAAAGCCCAAGGTAAAATACCAAAAGACAGATCTCGGAGAAAGTGAAAAGAAGATATAAAAGAGGCATTAAAGCATAGAAATTAAACGTGTTTGGAAGGGAAACAGAAAATATCAGGACAGGGCAGCCTGGAGACAGATCATCTCGTACCTAGAATGGGAACTGATAAAGAAAGAAAGACAGGTATTTTTTTGGATAGACAACTTGTAAGTTTGCTATAGAATCTTCAAGGTTTCCATTCCCATCACAACATACCAACATTAATTTCTCATGATTTTCATGCGATATGATAATGATGATAAGCAGACACGATCCTTAAGACAACTTATCAGAATTGACAAAATTCACTTCATGGTTCTTGCACAAAATTTACCACGTTGTTAAACAAATCGAGAAAGCAATACATTGTAAACAAACAACGTTAAAATAAAAGGAAAAAGTGGACGTCATTTATCAGAAAAAAAGCGTGTTCTCTTTAAAGTGCGCCAATTAGTTAATTGTTTCGGCTCGACATGACCTCATGTGATAATGTGAACCATGTAGAAGGTTGGAACACAGCTTTTTGAACAATGGCCACCTTGTGCAGTTGGAGATTGCTATTGTATCTCACGTGTATAAAGGAGAGTTACAATGGACGTCACGGACAATGACCCCATACGGCAACGTGGTGTAACATCGAACTAGATAAAAAGCATTTTGTGGCAATGCCAGTCACCCATGCACAAGGCATAGATAAAGAAGTGACATTTCAATTAGGATGGGAATTGATGCTTTATTTCGTTGTCTTTTATGTCTCGGGTGGTTTGCTTTTGGGTTTGTTGGCACCTTGGTGTTCATTTAGCTACCGGTAATTGAGTTATGAGAGGATCTCTAGCGATGGTGTTAATGCTTTGGAAAACGTGGGGTTACAGAGTACATGTATTTGAATTGGTAAAGGCCACTACTCACAAGCGTTATATTCTTTTGATTCTATTCTGTAAAAAGGGATCAGGGAGATTATTACTGGCTACATCCGGTACTTTTGTTATAAGAGCGTCAACATAAGCGAAGCCAAGGGAGATAATTCTTAAAAACACCTAAGTTTAAGGGGGAGGGGGTGGGGGGAGGGGCGGGGGCACCTGAATCTCCCTGGACTTTGGGAACAAAATGTCGATTTTATGTTCTTTGCATATTCGGGTAGATCGACCACCTATCTACAAGTTTTTGACAGAGAATTGTCCATATGACGTATAAATATTTTGTTACAGAATATTTTGTCCTCGAGAGTAAGTAAAAATAGTCAAAATGTTGACGTCAGTTACCCTAACACTGATTTAGAAGATGGCCCCTTATAATGTGAAAATCTTGTAATATTAGTTTTGCCTGACTGTCGACAAAACGCTCGCCGCTTTGGCCGAGCGCTGAGTACGTAAAAGGGAGAGGCGGGCAAGTGTTGCCGAACTGTGGGTTTGTAAACATGCGCACAAATGTAAGAATAGATGAAAAAACCAAAATAACTGGTCATTTTGACGTCTGTTTTTAACAACAGTGCATATATAAACTTAGATTTACAATCCTCTTTACATTAGTAACAATGCCAGAGACTATTGAAAGAGTAAGGCGGTTGCTACAAGAAGGGCAACCCGTCTGAAGCGTCTTGTTTTGTGTTAATTCATTTTGATTTCTTCTCAAAATTTAGTTTTTCACATTAATATTCTATCTCCTTCGAAATTTACTGACCGACTTGTATAATATTTGGCCCACAGGTTCCTATTGTCAATGTTTTTTTTAAATGACGTCAGATTTCTTTGGATATCATGTTAACTTTTTTGAGAGAAAGAAAAATGTAATAAACATACCGTTTTTGCATGTACACCATATGTTACTTTCACTAATTAATTTTTGTCCAAAAAAAAATTCAATTTTGTCCAAAAATATTTCAATTTTCTGACGCAACATTTTTAATATTGAATCCATTGCACACCTGTCCCTCTTTTGTAATCTATCTGTCAAACCATTTGTCTTACGCCCTTTAAACATGTAAATGCATTGCGCCTAGTAAGCCAAGATAGTTAGATGACCAGTTAGCTAGTCAGTTAAGTACGTAAATTTAGTAATGATGGTATTATTTCGTTTAGTTACTTCCTCAGTTAGCTAACTTGGTTGACCATTAAGTTAGTCCAACTAACTAATTAACTAGCCAGTTAATGCAATTGTCATTTATTTCGTAGGGAAAATAAAAGTGACTCAATTCAATTAATCAGTTACTTAGTTGTTAGTCGGTCAATTTGTCAGTGAATTAATTATTAATCCTGCTCCACCATATCCTGTGGTCAGATCAGGACGTTCGCTTCTAGCCCGACATGACCTAGTTATTTATATTCTTAGAAGGTGAGAAAATTGAGTTTGTACAGAACTGGTGTACATTCGGTGCTGTGAAATTTGCTTTGGGAATTGGTGTACGGATGCAACTGAGTGTTGGCACGCGCAAGCCTCCATTTGATGTTTTGCATGTGGATTGAAGTTGACATTGAGGTCAAATCAATCTAGCTCGAGTCTAATTAGCACTAGGATCACGCATCCATGTAAGGGGGTTATTTGGGTGATTTGAGTGTTGATAGTAGAAAGTGTAAGGAAATGTAAAGAATGAATGTAAGAATATCACATGTCACCTTTTGAGTTAAAGGATGTGCTGACAGGCTGGGCAGGATGGGGAAAGGTATAAGAGAGAGAAGAGAGAGATAGAGTCACATTTTGAGTTAGAGAGAGAGTTAGATAGATAGATAGATAGTTAGGTAGACGGACAGACAGGACAGGCAAATAGACAGACAGACATGTAGATAGATATATAGATAGCGATATATAAATTGATAGATAGATAGATAGATAGATAGATAGATAGATAGATAGATAGATAGATAGATGGATAGATAGATAGATAGATAAGTAGATAGATATAGATGGATATATAGATAGATAGATAGATAGATAGATAGATAGATAGATGAGAGAAGAGAGAGAGAGAGAGAGAGAGAGAGAGAGAGAGAGAGAGAGAGAGAGAGAGAGAGAGAGAGAGAGAGAGATAGATACGTACATATATACATACATACATACATACATACATACATACATACATACATACATACATACATACATACATACATACATACATACATACATACATACATAGATAGATAGATAGATAGATAGATAAATAGATAGATAGATAGTTAAATAGATGGATAGGTAGATAGATAGATAGATAGATAGATAGATAGATGGATAGATTAATAGATAGATAGATAGATAGATAGATAGATAGATATATATATATAGATAGATAGATAGATAGATAGATAGATATAGATTAATAGATGGATAGATAGATAGATAGATAGATAGATAGATAGATAGATAGATAGATAGATAGATAAATAGATAGATAGATAGATAGATAAATAGATAGATAGATAAATAAATAAATAGATAGATAAATACATAGATAGTAAGATAGATAGAGAGATAGAGAGAGAGTGATTGAAGGAATGAGAGCGTTTTGTTAACGGTGCCAATCAAGTTTTTCTACGAAATTCTTTCCTGGTTTTGTTTTCAATGCCATATCGTTTGACTCGATTTCCATTCATCAAATCCACAAAGGAGAAGAGGCAAAAAAAAAAATTTTGTGTCAACATGTGCGTTAGTGTAGCTCTGCTGCTGTATTTAAATTTGTCAACAATCTTTATAAAAAAAAAAGAAAATACAAAAAATGAGGGGAAAAGGAGTGGGGAGAGGGGAGAAGACTTCCTGCTGATGCCGATAAAAAAAACGGCAATTTTTCGTTTCGTTAATTTATTTATTTTATTCTATTTATGGAAGACCTTGGTTGTAAGAACCTCGTTTTCGTTGTGTATTTCATTATGTTGATGTATTCTTTTTATATCGTTTTGTGATGGTGGACTTTCGTCTGAAAAATACCGCTGTTATCCATGCGTTCCGAAACGAAGACCAGGCTAACTGGCCAAATGAAATATCCGACATAGTTTACATGTATATGCCGAATGATTCTTCACGTATGGCTTCCTGTATCGACGAAAGGGTGGATGATATAATAGTTGCGAAAATGCCAGGGATACTATTTTTCACCTCAGGTTTATGTGAGCCTATTCCGATCTGTCGTTATTAACCTTCTCCATTCATTCATCCCTTGTCCATCTGATTCAATAGCAGTTTCCGGTAGCACAGATCCCCGAAGATTGATTGGGGCGACTGGAAGTGACTCCCGTCGGTCTTTTTCCGGTCCGGGGATCAGCAGACGGCCACCGGGATTACGCAGATTGGTTGACGCTTCGCTTTGATTGGTTAACGGTTTAGTGTGGGAAATAGTCACATCCGATTTTAGTGGTCCTTGTGAGAATTGATTTGAAATGGGCCAAATAGCTGGGGACAATTGACTAATCTATAGTAAACGAACGGAAAACGAGTCGATTTATTGCTATTTTCGTTCAACCAGATGGGCGTATATTTTCTGTTTTGCAGTTTCAACACAAGCACAAAGTCATAGCAAAATTGCGTCATTCTTTATTTTAAATTACCTAATTCTCTTAATAGATATCACAGAAGCAAGATTTCTATAAATAGAATATTAAATGAATATCATTTCATTATATTTTCAATATTAATGTCTTCGCCTACATTATCGATTGCTTGTGTATAAAATACTTAAGTATCTATTAAATGTATCGAGATAATGTATATATGTGTGTGTGTGTGTGTGTGTGTGTGTGTGTGTGTGTGTGTGTGTGTGTGTGTGTGTGTGTGTGTGAAAAAGAAAAAGAGAGAGAGAGAGAGAGAGAGAGAGAGAGAGAGAGAGAGAGAGAGAGAGAGAGAGAGAGAGACAGATAGACAGACAGACAGACAGACAGACAGAAAGAGAGAGGAGAGAGAAGAGAGAAAAAATAGAAAGAAAGACGGGGGATAGAGAGAAAGACAGACAGTCATACAAATAGACAGACGGTTGTTATTACAATGTATTATACTTGATACTGTACAGTAATCAATATCTCAAAACTTGATATGATGCAAATCATTTCCCTGTCACTATCACTGTCACTGCTGTCTGTTGCAATTTTGAAAACATTCAACAACTGCAACAACTGACTGTTGTTGCTTTTTTGTTTTTTTTTGTTTTAGATCTAGACTCCATATTTATTATTTTAATGGCTTGTATCAAGCAATACTTACTGCTTTTACAGTGATAAAGGAGCCACAGTGGAGTGAAGTCAACAACAATAAAAAGAAAAGACACAAGTGAAAAACCAACCAAAGAAAACAAAACAAACGTGCGACGTTTCGACTTAAACCCTTCACTAGACCAATAAATCCCTCCGCTTTTGATGTCTGACAAGATGTAAAACTGAAACGTTACATATTTTCCCTGTATTGGGAGTAGATGATCCCGCCCTCCACGAGTCTCCTGCTGCCTTGCAGGTCGGTCTCGGCTGACCAAAGGCTAAGGGAGTTAACCCTGAAAGAAAATAGCAACCTGCTGCCTTGCAGGCTGGTCTTGAATGACCAAAGGTTAAGGGAGTTAATCCTGACAGAAAATAGCAACTTGCTGCCTTGCAGGCTGGTCTTGAATGACCAAAGGCTAAGGGAGTCAACCCTGACAGAAAATAGCAAGGCCTGATAGGGGGCCTCAAGGTGGCAGCCCCTCCATCTACCTAGGGTACAGGGGGCTAATCCCCTGCTTATCCAAAACCTAACTGATGCAGAGAAACAAATATAATATAACCGGCTTGACCTTTCAACGACTAAAATGGAAACGAACACAGACTGTGATTTTGGAACATGGAATGTTAGGGTAATAAAAGGAAAAGAGTTAGAATTAGTTGAAGAAATGGGAAATTTCAAAGTAGATATTTTAGCCATTACAGAAACAAAGAAAAAAGGACAAGCAATAGAAATGGTAGGATCAAATCATACTTTAATCTTCTCAGGAGTAGATGCCAAATATAGAGCTAGAGCAGGAGTAGGTCACCTCCTAGTACATAAAAGTCATGAAAAGCTACTAGAAAGCTGAAAATTTATAAGCCCACGGCTATTAGAGATAAATAATCAACCAAAAGGACAAGAAATTAAATTAGTAATAGCTTATGGACCAAACACCAAACGAAGACACCACTCAAGAAGAAAAAGATACTTTCAAAACGATTTACAAATAGCTGCAGAGAATCTTAACCACAAACAGGAACTAATGGTTTTAGAGGATTTAAACACTAGATTATGCAACAATATAGAAACATCAGGAGGAGTAATAGGTAAAGAAGGAGAGACAACAACTTCTCCAAATGGAGAGAGACTACTAGAGTTTTCCTAAAGAATAACATGAAAATAGCCAACACCTTTTTTCCTCATAAAGATATCCACAAATATACAAGAGTAAATGAAGACAGGTATGAAAAGTCAATGATAGACTATATAATAGTTAGCAGTTCCCTTTTTACAATACATTGGATGCAAGAGTAAACAGAGGAGCTGAAATATTTAGTGATCATCACTTAGTGATTGCCAAAATAAGATTATTGACTGAAGAAAACAAACAGAAAAGGAAAGAGAAGAAAGCTACTTAACTCAAAATAGAGGAACTAAATAAACCAATAGTGAAAGAGGTATACCAATCTAGGATCAAAAGATTTATCAGTGAAAGGCAGATGGATCTGAATGATAGCACAATAGAAGAAAGGTGGCAAATGTATAAAGAAACACTCCTCAGTTGTACTGAAGAGGTCTGTGGTAGGAAACAAATTAAAGGAGATGAGAAAAGAACAGCATGGTGGAATGAGAATGTCAAAACTAAGATCAAAAGAAAAAGAAGGATGCCTGGTAGAAATACTTGCAAACCAAGATACCAGAGTGTAGGATAGATTACGTGAATAAAAAAAGGATCGCCAAAGAGGAAGTGAGGAAAGAAAAACAGGAACAATTGGAAGTGTTTGAACAAAGTCTTCAAGAAAGCTATCAAGGAAATCAAAAGCTGCAATGACGAGCATGAGAAAGACCAAAGCATGCCCAATACAACAAATTAAGAATGCCAAAGGAGAAATAATGAAAGAAGACAGCCAAATCATGGAAGCGTGGATAAAGTATTTTCAACAATTATAATCCCTCCAGAACATATATAACAAGGAGTAAAGATCAATAAGTAAAAGTAACAAGTAATCCAGAGGAGACAGCTGAAGATATAGATATATCAATGGAAGAAATCCAAACACCTATAAGAAAGTGAAATTAGAAAAGCCCCAGGAGCAGATCAAGTTTATCCAGAAATGATTAAAAATTAAGGGAGAGAGGCAGAGAAAACTTCTACATGCAATATGCCAACAAGCATGGAAGTCCAAACAGGTGCCAGACAACTGGAAAATGGGAACAGTAGTACCAATACATAAAAAATCAACTATGGAATGCTCAAACTATAGAGGGATATCACTACTTAGCGTTTCAGGAAAAGTGTATGCCAGGATACTGGAAATGAGACAAAGGAAAATAGTAGAGGATCAGATTGAAGAACATCAGAGTGGATTTAGAGCAGGAAGAAGTGTACAAGACCACATATTATTTACAATTGGACAAATAATAGAAAATTCCTTGAGAGAAACATTGACTTGCACCTGTGTTTTATAGATCTGGAAAAGGCATTTGACACTGTGAGGAGGAACGAACTATGCCTTTCCGTAAAAGAATACAATGTAGAGCAAAATTTAATTGAAGCCATTAAAAGTTTTTACAATAAACCAACATGTGCAGTGAGAGTAGCTGGAAACATATCTGCAGAATTTGATGCAAATATAGGGGTAAAACAGGGTAAGACAAGTCCTCTTTGTTTATCACATTTATGAATTCAGTCGCAAAGGCATCCTCAAAAATGAAGAAAATGAATGTAGGTATGTGGAAGCTCAAACCGAAATATCAATGCATTATGAACAATCAGAAAGTGAACTAAATATGAACAATGAACTAAATAAGAGGAATGAGAGTAAATACAAAGAAAACCAAAAGAATGCTAGAAACTAGGAAGCTAAAACACAAAATCTTAAATTGGGCAGGAGAATTTAAGACAAGTTCAAAAGCTACTACTAGGAGTAATGATTAACTCTGAGGAAAACTAAGAGAAGAAATCAGTCAAAGAATCCAAAAGGCAAGTGCAGTATATAACCATCTAGGAAAGGCATTTGTAGGTAAACAAAAATTGTTAACAAAAACCAAAATGGCAGTATACAACTCAGTTTATTGTCCTACTCTCCTCTATGGCAGCGAAACCTGGACCTTAGACAGTAGAGAATACAGTAGAGTAC
>JAXRKP010000036.1:407500-452500 GCA_037039925.1 Doris montereyensis | reverse complement strand
TATGGATAAGAACAGACAAGGTTGAACTGAAAATTAGGATAAAGCTAGCTCTGTACAAATCTCTCGTCAAATCCAGCCTCATGCGGCACATGAGCTCTAACAAAATCGGAAGAGGAAAATCTTGCCATGTTCCACAGAAATGAACTCAGAAAAGTGCCATGGATCAAAATTAGATACCCCACAAAAATTACAAATACAGCCCTGTACAAAAAATGTAGCGAAACACCCATATCACTCCAAATTCCATAAGAAAACAAGGAGGGATTCTTTTCGGACACATTTTACGAAGAAAGCAAGAGATTCCAGCTAACTAGGCGATGAGGTTTTACTTTGAACCTTGGCGACCTAACTTCGAACCCTCAAACGACAAATACAGAGAGAGATCTATCATCACCACTCTCCCCGTCACGCTCGAAAACGACCTAAAACGATTGAAAGACAACATAAGGCTGAAAACTAAGAACAGCATGGAGGGTTTGAGAGACATGACCACGAACAGTAGAGAGTGTCAAGCGCTCACCACGGAGATAAAGACTAAAAGAGGAACGTCAAGACCACGAAGTCGGTCGAAGTGGTTGGCCACAGGCTTTAAGGCAAGTCAGTCGTGTAATTGTTGAGCATGACTTTCAACCTCTCATACCAGTCTAAGGCGATTAACCGGTCAACGTCCTTTGTTATAGGATAATAATGAAGTCGCTCATTACCATGTCTGTCAACATGGCATTATGTAACGAGCCGTATCTATAAGAAAGTGCTAATGATAGCAATACTGATGATAATAATAATGATAGTAATAAAACTAATAGCAATAATAGCAATAATAATAATAATAATAAGAAGAAGAAGAAGAAGAAAAAAAAATAATAATGATAATAAATATAATTATAATAATAATAATAATAATAATAATAATAATAATAATAATAATAATAATAATAATAATAATAATAATAATAATAATAATAATAATAATAATAATAATAATGATAATGATAATAATAAAATAATGATTAAGATATCATAATAATAATAATATATTACAAATGACAGGCTGGGATAGGACTAGAAGATGAGAAAACAAGATAGAAAGAGTAGAGAAGATCCGATCAGATGGAGAGGAAAATTTGAAAATTGTCTACAGAAACACCTACAGTGTATGAAAGCCGGAGATTGTGCAGTTTTATCAACAAGGGGGGGGAGTTGGTATGCTTTGCAAGGCATGCTTTCTCTTCATGGATAGGCGACATGTACCGATGTGGAGGCTGCTGGTTCGATCTTATGTGGTGCCCATTCTTTTTTTCCATTCCCTTGTCTTTGTCCTGACTGCGTCCCTAATGGTGGACCGTTAGTGGGCGCTGCTGGCAGCTTCTGCTTCTTTCCTTTCTCTTTTTACTCTATCACTTATCTTTCTTCTTGCTATTTCCTTTTAATTCACCCTGAGATCATCCCATATGGTGAACGAGGTAGGTTTTAATAAAACGAATGAAACAAAGCATCCCTAGACTCGAACATCCTTCTATGCTACGTCTATAAGGCGTCATGTTACGTTGTACTTGCCAAGCAAGAGATAGTTAATGATGTATTTTGAGGGATTTTGCGTGTCCTCTACAGCTCCTGTCAAGCATGTTAAGTTTACTAAGTCTTGTTAAAGGCCTCTGATTTGAGCATCGTCTTCTTTCAATGGTAATGTTGTCTTTCAAGCAGTTTGATGCAGCCATCGGTTTAGAGAGCCCTTTACGAATAAGAAATAACATCACCTGATTTATCTTTTGGGATTTTTGAATGCAGTTTAAAATAATACATGTAGTAGTAGTGTCGTGTGGCTACATCTCTAGATTGAAGCGGTCAATCCATTGTTTGAATTCTTCGTTGCATTTTATGACTGTTTTGAAACCTTCAGGTAGTCTTGTTGCATGGCATTGCAGAACTATGTGTTCGGTGGTCTCTGCTTTTTCGTGACATCAAAGAGCAAACTGGCGAATCTCTCAGCTGCCATCTGTGCATATTATGTGCTGTTCTGGCATGCCCAGTCAATAATCGGTTTGAGCTGAGCCATTATTTTCTTTCCGTGTCGAAGCCTGGAGGTTGGATCATCGACCAGTTGGCTACCTTGAGTGGAGTCATTTTTCCAGTCTCTTTTCCACTGCTCATTTAGATCGTATCTGGCTTGTTCTGACTGATAAAATGGTTTCCTCGATCGGTCTGGATGTTTTTGGAGCATCGTTAAATATTCGTATCAGAGGAATGTTGTCCGGTGCGGTTTTTATTCTTTTAATTGCTTTTTGATTGGCTTCTTCTCTTCGTAAATAAGACGGGGGAATGGCGGTCAGGGTGGGAAGCCACTGTGTCGGTGTAGATTTCAGACAGCCTGTTGTAGTGCTCATGGACTCCCGTAATTTTGCATGATTGGCACCAGACAATTTCACGTCGTTCTTGGAAGAGATAGCAGCAAACCAAAGAAAGTAAAAAACGGAGCTCCACAAGGATCAGTTCTGGCACCAACCTTCTTTAACGTCTACATAAACGACATGTCCGATAGCCAATCACTTAAACTAGGATATGCAGATGATTGGCTTTTTGGCATACCAATCAGAAGATTGGAATAAAATAGAAACAGTGCTCAGTCGTGACACCACAATACTGAAGCAGTACTTCGATAAATGGTATCTTAAAATGAACACTACAAAATCGGTATCTATGAATTTCCATTTGAACAACCACCAGGCAACAAAAAGCCTTAAATATATGTGTGGATGGAAACACTCTACCAGTAGACCACAGCCCACAGTATTTAGATGTGACGCTTGATAGACAGTTAGCTTTCCGACAACATCTAGAAGGCTGCGCCAACAAGATTGCCAAAAGAAATTGTCTTCTGAGGAAACTGGCTGGAACAACCTGGGGAGCATCACAGGTAGTATTAAGAACATCAGCTCTAGCCCTCTGTTATAGCGTCGCATAATACTGCGGCCCTGTATGAACACGAGGCTGGCACACCGACTTAATTGAATACATGAAGTAATGAACCATTTTTAGAATAAAACTTGAATCGGGGATTTACAGGTATGGATGGCAGGTGCTGTTTTGTTGTTTTTTTTATTATTCTACATCTGTCTTTTACCGTGTCGTTTCCCCATTATTTACTATGATACTACATGTACCACATATTATGGGTAAAATCGATTGAAACTATTAACCTGGTCCTGGACTAGTAATCAGCTCATTTTCAGATAGCAATAGCAATCATTAATCGTATCTAGTCCTGTGGGCTCTAGTCCCTGCGGCGGTTTGGTCTGTGTTTGTGTGTGTGTGTGTGTGTGTGTGTGTGTACGCGCGCGCAAGGGATAGGAAGTGTGCCCGCGCTAGTTTGTGTTCAGCATTTTATTCCATTAGAAGTGGAAAGGGATTATCTGCTGTCGAGAGAGCAAGATACAATATAGATAAAAAATATTATTAAACTTAAAGCTTCGACGTTTTCTATTCAACCTTCCTTCCACCTTCTCCCCAAGGTTTTGTCAGCACAGAGTTTTAGTTTTAGCTATTTCGAATAGGAAGGTGGCACGTCACCCACTTCTAATAAAAGTTCAGAAGTCAAAGCTTTTAACAAGGAGATGAGAAAGGAAATTGAATCATACGTACACGGTGACAGGCAGTCGTTGACGTTTCCATGAAGGCAATACCATCCTCCATGATTTCCTGAGTTTGTGTACAATACACGGACAATCGTACATGAATAATTTAGCCTCGTTGGCTTGGGAGATCCATAACAGTACACAGCCGTGGGCATAGAATTTCTACTATGTCATATAGATCCAGTGGACCTAGAGATCTACATGAGAACTTGCCACTTTTCCTCTAATAGCCCTGTCTATAGTGCAAAAAGCACCACGAGTCAGGATTTCTCGTCTTTTGTTTTTATTTCATTTTCTTCTTTTCATTCGAAAATGTTGACTTACGTCACTATTTCATTCAATGTCTCCAAGACGTTTTGTGTACGACTTGTTCTTGAATTTTCATGAAAATTTTATTTACGTATTACGCACTGCGCATTGCGTCCAGATGGAAACGGGGCTTCAGTTGTGAGTACGTTTACGGCTCGTCCCTCTCCGCTTACTCATGTATTGATTGGATATCGCCTGTTTTCTTTTAGTTGTTGTTTTGTTGGGTTGTGATGTTGTTGTTTTTGTTGTGGTAGTTTTAGTCGGGTGCTGTTGTGTTATGTTTTGAGGTTTGGGTTTTTTTTTTTCTATTTTTCATTAGCAGCAGGGGAAGAGTGGGGGGGGGTGTGGGGCAGGTGAAATGTTTGGTTTGTGGAAGAGGGGTTGGAGAGGTAATGGGATTTGTGGTGATTTCTTTTGGCTTTTCTTCTCGTCGTTTTG
This sequence comes from Doris montereyensis, assembly GCA_037039925.1. NCBI lineage: Eukaryota > Metazoa > Mollusca > Gastropoda > Nudibranchia > Dorididae > Doris > Doris montereyensis. Next base: position 448,121 of record JAXRKP010000036.1, on the reverse strand, counting down.
GAATTGTTTGTGTTGGGTTGTTTGTTTTTTCTAGTTTATTTTGGTGTTGCGGGTTTGATGTTTAGAATATTTTTAAGGTCATTTGGGGAGGGGGGGGCATTTTGTGTCCTTTTATCTCGGTTTTGTTTGCAGGTTTTTGTTTGTTGTTGTTGTTTCAGGGTTGATGTTGTTGTTTTTGGATGATGAGGGGGGTTGTTTTATTTGGGTGGGGTTTTTGACGGGTGTTGTTTTGTTACTGTTGTTTGTTTCTTTGTTTTAAGAGAGATATGAGTTGGAAGTGCATATTATACTGACCTTAATAGGCGAGTGGAACAATTGGTTTGTTTTGATTTGGTTGGATTGTATTTTCTGTGTATATTATTAGGAAGGTACCTGGGGCGGGGGGGTAGATACAGGTCTTGAGATATTGTTGTTTTGGGAGTTTACGTGGTTGCAAATCATTTAGACTTCAGGAGATTATGTTTTCAAGGTTGCATGAAACACCACTTTTAAAATTTCTCTGTGAGACTCTCTGTGTCTCAGTTGACTCTCTCTCTCTCTCTCTCTCTCTCTCTCTCTCTCTCTCTCTCTCTCTCTCTCTCTCTCTCTCTCTCTCTCTCTCTCTCTCTCTCTCTCTCTCTCTCTCTCTCTCTCTCTCTCTCTCTCTCTCTCTCTCTCTCTCTCTCTTAGCTCTCTCTCTCTCTCTCTCTCTCTCTCTCTCTCTCTCTCTCTCTCTCTCTCTCTCTCTCTCTCTCTCTCTCTCTCTCTCTCTCTCTCTCTCTCTCTCTCTGTCTCTCTCTCTCTCTCACCCACTCTTGTCTATATCTCTATATATATCTCTCTATATCTACCCACTCTTGTCTATATATATATATATATGTCTATCTATCTGTATATCTATCTATCCCTCTCTCTCTCTCTCTCTCTCTCTCTCTCTCTCTCTCTCTCTCTCTCTCTCTCTCTCTCTCTCTCTCTCTCTCTCTCTCTCTCTCTCTCTCTCTCTCTCTCTCTCTCTCTCTCTCTCTCTCCCTCCCCTCTCTCTCTCTCTCTCTCTCTCTCTCTCTCTCTCTCTCTCTCTCTCTCTCTCTCTCTCTCTCTCTCTCTCTCTCTCTCTCTCTCTCTCTCTCTCTCTCTCTCTCTCTCTCTCTCTCTCTGTGCGATGTGGGTGTCTCAATTGTGGCCCATGTACCTTTCTCTATTTGTCTGTCACTCCACCCTGTTTGCAAGTCACACCGCGTCCCCATCCCAGTCACATGTGCCACCTGTTGGACGTTCCCTGTATGAACATTTTCTGGAAAAACGGTCGCATGGCATGCTTCACGTGAACAAATTTAAATAATAGTCCGCCACGTCTTAGCTCAGTGATCGTGAACCAACAATTTCTACCCATTTAACTTTCTCTAAGATGAGATGAGAAGAGATTAAATAAATTAGAGACCCTTATAAGATCTTCATCACCGAAGTCATGTTGCCTTGATCCAGTTGACACATCACTATTAGTCAAATATTTAGACCACATAGCTCCTGTTTTCACAGCCATTGTTAATTAATCTCTAAGAACTGAAATTGTACTTAAGTCCTTTAAACGCGCAGTCGTAACCCCTATACTTAAGAAACCCAACCTATCTCCTGACCAATTAAAAGATATATAGGCCTGCTTCGAACATCCCATCTTCATCGTTACAATGCAATTCAAGAAACATCGTAAATTGTTCGAACTCAATCAGTTAGCTTACAAGCAATATCACAACACAGAAGTAGCGCTTAAGATACAAAATGATTTGTTGTGCGCTGTCGATGAAGGCAAAGTGTCAGTCTTAACCTTGCTTGTTTTTTTAACTTACCTGATGTCTTGATTCATAAGCTCCAACTTATCCAAAACCATGCGGCCAGGGTGATTTTAAAGAGAAAGAAATATGAACAGATTACCGCTATGTTCATATCTCTGCATTGGCTTCCGGTCGCTAAACGAATAGTTTTCAAAATTACCACCTTGTGTTACAAATGTGAAACTGATAGAGCTCCAATATACTTAAAAGACCTGACCTCCGGTTATGTTCGTTTTCGCCAACTGAGATCTACCAATCAGTGCCTGCTAAACGTTTGTCCAAGTAAAAGCCTGACAAAATTGTGACTGCGCTCATTTAAATATGTAGGTCCTTACGTCTGGAATTCTCTTCCGCTGTCATTACGATCTATGTTTGACGTGTCAGAAGACACCTTTAAAAACACATAAAAATGTATCTAATATGGTGCCTCTTAGAAGAATAGTAATTGGTTTTATTGTGCGATTTTAATTTATGTACCGTACATCATTGCATGTATTTCATGTGTTTTTGTATGTATGCACATTGCTCATGTTTTTACTATATGTTTAATGCGCCTAGAGCTGTCATAAGATGGGAGTGGGTGCTATCGAAATGAATTATATCATTACTTTTATTATTATTAGTAGTAGTAGTAGTAGTAGTAGTAGTAGTAGTAGTAGTAGTAGTAGTAGTAGTAGTAGTAGTAGTAGTAGTAGTAGTAGTAGTAGTAGTAGTAGTAGTAGTAGTAGTACTGTTATGAGATTAGATTAAATTAGATGAGATCAGATAAGATGAGACGAGGTGAAATAAGCTCAAACAGGATAAGAATAAACAAGAAGCGATTAGATGAGATGCAATGAGATGAGATTCGAAAAGAAAAGATTCGAAAAGAAAGATTAGATTATATATGATAAAATGAAATAAGACAAAAATGAGATGAGATAGTCATTTTGTCACCATCTTCGATGGTCCTTTCGACGCTGTTTGTTCACATGTCATTATGTCACCACATTCGATGGTCCTTTCAACGCTGTTTGTTCACATGGCATTATGTCACCACCTTCGATGGTCCTTTCGACGCTGTTTGTTCACATGTCATTATGTCACCACCTTCGATGGTCCTTTCGACGCTGTTTGTTCACATGTCATTATGTCACCACCTTCGATGGTCCTTTTCTCTCTCACGCTGTTTGTTCACATGTCATTATGTCACCACATTCGATGGTCCTTTCAACGCTGTTTGTTCACATGTCATTATGTCACCACCTTTGATGGTCCTTTCGACGTTGTTTGTTCACATGTCATTATGTCACCACCTTTGATGGTCCTTTCAACGCTGTTTGTTCACATGGCATTATGTCACCACCTTCGATGGTCCTTTCGACGTTGTTTGTTCACATGTCATTATGTCACCACCTTCACCTGTTGATATTTGCAATGTGATTCCATCGAATTCAAAGACTCTTATTGTGTGTATATACCATAAGGATTTCAATGGGAAGACCCGTGGGAAAGAAACTTTACGCATAAAAACCTTCCTTCAATTTTATTGGCTAATGATTAAATATACTTAGAGGTCCTTATTGTTTGCCTATTTGCATACGTATGAACAGATAGACTAATGCATAACGCGATGTTGTCTGAATGAAAGTTGAATGAAAATTACAATAGTAATTTTTATATGGCTACTAATCAAATCATTTTTTAGAGATGTGGCTAAGCCTTTATAGCCTGCACCTAGCTACGCCAATTTAATCTTCATACATATGTATCATTATCTGTTAAGTGTGTGTTCTTTCTTGGAATATGACCGCCTGATTTAAGGGGGATTGATATTCATTGCCTGTTTGACTTTGGCGTTGAGTGTTCTAATTTGGACGAGAGATCAAATCTGGAAAGTAAACGGTGTGTCGGCGTTTGCTACACGATGACGTGTATAACTAAGTTAGAGGAGGTGGGGTGCAGGTTGACATGGCATGTTTACCTGTAAATGTTTCGCCCGCCATACAAAGTTAAAGTCATTAATTTCTTTTTATTCTTTTTTTTTTTTTTTTTTTTTTGGGGGGGGGAGCATTAATGATCACCGTGTTGGTTATTGCAACTACCGATCATGCATTCTTCATTTTCAAGCTCGGCCGACAATTTAAATTGTCAAGCACTCCAAAATATGAACGGTATCTTGAAGCCAGCCTTATTTGTATATATGTAACATGACATACATGTACATATATATATATATATATATATATATATATATATATATATATATATATATATATATATATATATATATATATATATATATATATATAGAGAGAGAGAGAGAGAGAGAGAGAGAGAGAGAGAGAGAGAGAGAGAGAGAGAGAGAGAGAGAGAGAGAGAGAGAGAGAGAGAGAGAGAGAGAGAGAGAGAGTTAATTTTGCTGACTCATTTTCTACCCGCCCACTATTCTTCATCTAATTTCACTGTGTGCATTCTGACTACATAGATGACAATGTTGAATGTGAAAATACAAAGTGGTCTTTGTCGCCCGCCTTACTTGTTCCTATATCTTCGTTGTAATTGCCATCTCCTTTAGCCATTATAGGGACTTCACTAGGCGCTTCTGTATTTATCGTTAGGTTTCTGCTGCTACAGTTCATGTTATGGGGAGAAAGGTTCATGGGTTTTGGAGTTAGTGAGGAATTTTGATGGGGTGTGACGTAGGCGAAGAGCTCGTGTTTTGGATGGAGGGTGAGCGGGGCAAGGGGGAGTTCAGAGTTCAGGGCAGGTTTGGTAATCGTGGCTTTTGTCATCGATATATGCATTCTCTTTTTGTTTTTACTCGGCCATGCGATATTTCCAGTCTTATTATTTTCACTCTGCTTCGCATCAGTTCTTCTAATTATATTTTCGTGTTTCTAATTCTTTCGTTTCGTTTTCTTCATATGAAATCCGTCATTTCCTTGCTCCCAGCCCCCCTCCCCCCTCCCCCCCCGCCCAACCCCTTTCCCCCACTTTCCGCCTTCTCAAATTTGCTTTTGTTTTCCTCTTTTAATATTTTTGTGTGTGGGGGGGGGTGTTATTTGTCTGCTTCTTTTTTTCTGTTTTGTAAGTTGGGTTTTCTTTTCCTTTTTTTGTTTTGTTTCTTGAGGTTTTGCTCGATCCTGTTTGTGTTGTTTGTTGTTTTCCTTTCGTTTCAAGTTTTTGTTCATTGTCTACATTTCAACTTTGCAGATGGTTTTGTTCCGTACGAACTGAATATTTTTAGCCTTCTCGATTCATGTATAAAGATGTAATAATCTCATACTATCAATGCTGCCTTTTGTCTTGGCGGTCGTTTCGACAAAAACCTGATTCAGCAACAACGCCATGCAAACAAGGCCATGGGTTCACTGACCTGTGCAATGATACACACTATCTCTTTTATCAACTGCTAATTTCTTTTAAGATTCTAATTGAGAAGATGTCTTGTGTGTCAACCTTGAGCATGGGCACATTGCCTTTCGATATTTCGAACTTTAGACAGTTCTAATATGTGCATTTCTATTCATTATTTGTTTGGGTAGTTTTGATATCTGCATTTTTTTCCATGTGCCTTAGGCAGTTCTGGATATACTGTTTAATTCAGTATTTCTTTAGGCAGTTCTGGCAATTTACTTTTTTTATCAGTACAATGTCATGTATTCCTGTGAGCAGATCTGGTATGCGCATTTTATTCAGTTATTTGATGGGCCGTTCTGGTATTTAAATGTTTATTCCATATTTTTTATGGACGGGTCTGACATTTACATTTTCATTCGGTATTTTTGTGGGCAGTTCTCGTTTTTACAATTTTTCCTTTATAGTCAGCCTGTCTCGAGATGAAGTGTTATTTTTTGTACCCCTTTATTAAAATCCCTTAACAGCTGTGAATTAAATGCTTAAGTTGAAACAAATATTATTTTTGCCTGTCCAACAACGGCGAGACGCCACCTTATGATATTATGCACGAGTAAACCAACGGAGAATAATAAATGCATGGGATAAGTCTAAAGGGAGGCAAGGCACGTGTTGAAATGATTCCACGTATTATAGTGTGTGCTGTGAACAGTCATGTGAAAAGGCACAACCCACTTTTTCATCTGAAACTAGATCTAGATAGTATTATCATTCTCTGCCTAGCGGCCTTGCTCTACTGCCTGTGGTGGCGTCGAGTTTTTATAGCCAGGCAATGAAGGCAGTATGGGCTTTGAGTTTATTTCCAATAACTCTCGTGTCTACGTTGTCATTGACTGGGTGATGTCGCTTATGTAGTGTGTGATCCGTGTTATAAATCAAACTGCCTCGCTCCTTTTTATGTTCACAATATGCATTTATATCATACATAACACGGTACTTGTCCCGGTTCGTGTACAAATACGAATGTATGTAGCTTTTTGCTCGTCTGAGAGTAAGTTATGTCAGAGTGTCAATTTCAAGGATGAGTGTTATTGTTGGCTTTTGGTTTTTTTTCTCATAGGATTTCTGACTCAATTTTGATGAATTTGTGATTTATACGCCTACTCTGCTGGGGTTGGTCACAGGTGTCCTCCATTGTTAGTTAGTGCATCACATGTGTTGTTTTCGTTAATGGAAACAGGAGGAAAATAAAAAATCTATCTAGTCTGTGTGCTATTTTTCCAGGGAGTAAATTCTTTTCCATTAAAGTAAGTTTCATTTATACACGTTCATACACGTACAATGTATAAATAATGCTTAAAGGATTAAAAGGTGTTATTTATTTTACATGATTGTATATACAAGTATTTAAATATGCAAATAGGGAAATGCAAAAGTTGTGTTTTATCTTTCTATCTAAACATATTTGATAATGAACAGCCTTTCTTGTATAGAGGGGATCGGTGATCCAGTGGTAAGGCGTCGGCCTCTCAATCAATAGGTCGTGGGTTCAAGCCCTGATGGTTGAATATTTTTTCCAGTAAAACCCACCCCTGGTACATGTAGGTGGATCGACGCCTAGTCTCACCGGAGACGGATGATAGAAAGGAGGTTCCATGTGAAATCACTACAATTTGTGCACGTTAAAGATCTCTTGGCAGTCCGGGCAACATTAAAAATCTTATCAAATACCCGCTCCTCCCCCCCCCAAAAAAAATCACCTTAATTGTGGATGTGGGTAAGAATCAAATCAATAATTCTTTGGTATACGTGGCTACTGATAATATGTTATCTAAGCATTAGAAAACACTCTTTGCGACCTAGTTGCAGGGACCTTTGGAGTTGAAAGCATTGTGGTCGCGTGGTGTAGTCGTTACATATGGCGTAGCGAAGTGACAATAAAGAGCCACAGGCCATGCACAGCGCATAACTTTGAGATTTAAGTTACTGCCATGTTAGTTATAGCTATAGTTATAGGTTGTGTTAAGGAGCGTAGTTGGTTTATGTTTCGCAGTACGCTTTGCCTTCGTGGCGAGGTCATGGGTGTCCATCCAAAGGTCACTGGTCCGATCAAATTTATTTCTCAACATTTCTTTCTTTTGTTTAATCCCTTCTTTTGTCTCGCTTTTCTTTTAGTTTTATCTCTATGGCGCATGGGGCTCTCACATCTAGATCTACATTGCGTAGGCATGATCTTGATTAATATTTTGACTATTACAGTTGTTATTTTTTAGTATTATTATCAGTATTATTGTCCTTATTATTATTACATTATTATTATTGTTGTTTAGTTATTATTATTATTATTATTATTATTATTATTATTATTTTTATTATTATTATTATTATTATTATTATTATTATTATTATTATTATTATTATTATTATGATTATTACTTTCTTTCTTTATCAGTTCCCATGCTACCTTTCGATGTATAGATCCAGGTACCGAGATGATCTTCCTCCAGGATGCCTTGTCCTGGCATTTTCTGTTTCCTTCCAAAAAGTTAATTTTTTATGCTTCAATGCCTCTTTTATATCTTCTTCCCACTTTCTGCCTTTTGGTCTTTTACCTTGGGCTTTAGCATTGTATACTGATTTAGCTATTCTATTGTCATTCATTCTGTTTACATGCCCAAACCATCTCAATTGATTTGTTTCTATCTTAGTTTTTATTCCATCTGATTTGGTTTGATCTCTTATTGTTGTGTTTCTGATTTTGTCTCTTTTAGTTTTCCCCACATTTCAGCTGCCTATACTCCACTGCATTCTCTACTGTTTAAGGTCCAGGTTTCGCTGCCTGCTTAGATGAGAGTAGGACAATAAACTGTATTGTATACTGCCATTTTGGTTTTTGTTGACAATTCTTGTTTACCTACAAATGCCTTTCCTACATGGTTATATTTTGCACTTGCCTTTTGATTCTCTGGCTGATTTCTTCTCTTAGTTTTCCCTCCGAGATAATCATTACTCCTAGGTAATTGTAGCTTTGAACTTGTTCTAAATTTTCCCTGCCCAATTTAAGATTTTGTGTTTTAGCTTCCCTAGTTACTAGCATTGTTTTGATTTTCTTTGTATTTACTCTCATTCATCTTTTATTTAGTTCATTGTTCATAATGCTGATATTCGACTGAAGGTCACTTTCTGATTTTCCAAACAGAACTAAATCATCGGCAAATAAAAACATTGATACATTTACTGGTTTGAGTTTGCACATTCCTACATTCATACATTCATTTTCTTCACTTTTGAGGATGCCTTTGCGACTGAATCCATAAATGTGATAAACAAAAGAGGACTTAGGATACAACCCTGTCTTACTCCTATATCTACATCAAATTCTTCAGATATGTTTCCAGCTACTCTCACTGCACATGTTGGTTTATTGTAAAAACTTTTAATGGCTTCTATTAAATTTTGCTCTGCTTTGTGTTCTTTTAAAAATGCCATAGTTCATCCCTCCTCACAGTGTCAAATGCCTTTTCTAAGTCAATATTTTTCCTATTACACATTATTACATATTTTATAATTAATAGCATTATTACTTCTTCTTGTTCTACTGCTACTACTACTACTACAATTAGTAGATAGGAAATATGAAATTGAATATGAAGGCTTAATAGGTAGAACAGAGACAGTTACAAAGACAGATAAGTTTCGCGCAAAACCGCCCTTTCTCAGTCACACAATGTCACATTCTTGTATCGTTATTGTGTGACTGAGGAAGGGCGGTTTTGCCCGAAAGTTATCTGTCTTTGTAACTGTCTCTGTTCTACCTATTAGGCCTTCATATTCAATTTCGTATTTCCTCTCTACTAGTTACTGCAGTACTATTTCTTTTATCATTAGATACTGCTACTACTACTACTACACTACTGCATGTTGCTGCTACTATTTCTTTTATCATTAGATACTGCTACTACTACTACTACTACTACTACTGATGTTGCTACTACTACTACTACTACTACTACTACTACTACTACTACTACTACTACTACTACTACTACTACTACTACTACTATTACTACTACTACTACTACTACTACTACTACTACTACTACTACTACTACTACTACTACTACTACTACTACTACTACTACTACTACTACTACTACTATTACTACTACTACTACTACTACTACTACTACTACTACTACTACTACTACTACTACTACTACTACTACTACTACTACTACTAAAATCTCACCCATGCCTAAAGCTTTCTGCAAGTGGTGCATGTGGGTCAAGTTGGGATTTTTTAAACTTTGATTTACCAACATCCACCGCTAAGGTGATCTCGGGGTTTTTTTTGGTAGGATTTTTAATTTTACCCCGACTGCCTTTTGAGCAGACAGGGGATCTTTAACGTGCACAGTGTTGTGATCTGCATACGGGATCTCCTGTTTATCGTCCGTTTTCGATGGGACTAGGTATCGATCGACCTACCTGAACCGGGGAGGAGTGTAGATTTTACTTTAAAAAACTCGAAAATTTGCTCCAACCGTCGGTGAGGCTTGAACCCACGACCTTTGGGTTGAGACGCCGACACCTTGCCCCTGTACGTTGGATTAAGACACAAATAAATAGTAATCAATCTTTCTGAAACCATGAATTCACCTCTTCTAGTGGAAACAAGAATGTTCGTGCTAACGTACCGTCTTGAGCTGAATTAATTGTCCTCCCCGTGCGGTTTGCATTATATCACATGACGACACATTCTTTGACGTTTTGGGTTCCCTCTTTAGTTGTAGTCTTACACACTTTGTAGACGTTGGGTCGGGTTTGCTTTTCAACATTTCACCAGTCGAAGCTTAATATCCCTTTTTTGATAATATCCACTTCCGGTACTGTGTTATATGTTCTCATGTGTTGGATTATTTATTCATCCTTTATGTCTTTCAGAGTGTTCATAACAACAGGTGCAGGTGTTACATTTTGCTCGAACTCTTTCTGTGGGCATTTCTTGTCATGGATTCTATTTGAGTCGGATGTGTGGCAGGTTTACTGTTCTCACCAAGATTAGGATGATGAGTAAGTGCTCCCCGATACGATGTGCCTTACCTTTCACCACTACATCTCCCTATCTGTTGTCACGTCGTTGGCCGAGTGGTAAGGCTGCCGGACTTGGAATCATGAGGTCCTGGGTTCGAAAGCTAGCAAAGCCAGTTCCAAAGTAATTTGTGTTCCTTGGGAAAGATGCTTAACAAGCGTTTTCCCAATCAACCCAGGTGCAAATGGGTACAAGCTTTAACTTGGGAGTAATCCTGTCTAGCAGGTGATTATTGTCACTTGTTCCGCTTCACGCTATAGAAACCAGGATAAGCTCGATTTGTGATATGTCGAATGTCTTTGAAAGAACTCCACTTGTTTATTGCCCTATCTGCTGCTTATTGTTTTAAATACATCATTGTGATTGTGCTCGTCTTGTCGTGACATTGAAGTTCATGATTTAATCATTTAATTCATCTCGATTATTCCTCAATTTGTCTCATATGTCTTATGCTTTTCAATGAATAGTTCGTAGTTCTCTCGACATATTTCTTGTTTGTAGTTCTTGTCCACATTTTCCCCATTGTTATGGTCTTCCTTTCCTATAATGTCAGCTCTAGCACGTGTTCTTTTTGGTAGTAACATGGTCTGTTTTGTTCTCTATTCTATTGGTCGCTTCATGTTTTCTCCAAAGCTTTGTTTTTCTGTCTGTCTCGGAATTTAAACATTCTCGTTCTGTCATGTCGTTTCGTTTTTGTTTCTCTCAACTTTGGTTGATTGCTATTGTTGTTTTCATTACATATTTCATTTCTACAGCATAAGAGTGCTTCTTTACTATTCCTCCATTTCTCTTTTCTTTATGTTGTACTTGAATCAATAATGCAATTAGTGGCTGTGCTTTCACACAGCGGTCTATTCTTGTTTGGAATACATGTACTTGTTAGCTTTCCTCTTTATGGACGTGTGAGTGACAGGGACTGCCCTCTAATATTAAAAAAAAAGAGTGTGCGTCGTTATTGAACATAATGGATTTATCTTATCTTTATCGTATCTTATCTTTTGTCATCTCGTCTTAATCATCGTGGGGTTTTTGTATATGTTGTATTGTCCTAATGGTTTTCTTTGTCTCGTTTCTAATGGAATCATCCCCCATTTTAGCAATAGGCATATCATAGTCCCTTTGCATGGCCCATGTTCAAATGCATTCTCTCACGGCAACTAGCTCCATAAGAATAAAAGGTCAATTAATTATGTTTTCCATCGCATTCACAATGACAAGGAGGCGGCCGCCATTTTCTATTGTCAGACCAAAACTGGAAATCTGGATGTTTTTCGTTGGAGGAGGGGATTGTTTTGTTGTTGTTTTGTTTTGGGGTGTTTTTGTTTTGTTTTGGGGGTGGGCGGAGGTTTGCTATTTGGAGAAGGCGGGGTTCTTTAGGGTGTGTTAGTGAGGAGGGGAGGGGGGGATGCGAGTGCATGCATGTGTATTTGTCAGTGTGTGTACGTATTCCCCAACATGCTGAATCAAAAGTTAATGTGTTCACTTTAAAATCCATTTAGCGCGTATTTTCAATGAGCGTCCTTGGTGTGATCTAATTCTTGGTACATGTACCTAGATCTTTAAGTCTTTAATATTTTTCAGTATTTGTATGGGCGGTTAGTGTGTAGTTTTGGTAGGCCCTACTTCTTTCATTTCACTCTTCCACGTGTCCTTCATCTTGCTGTCTCCTCTTAATTCCCTCTGAGATCGTTGCGTACGGTGGACGGGTTGAATTGCAATGAATTAAGGAGAAAAAAGTTATTCAGACTCTGTCCTTTATTTTTTTCTCTGGTGTGTGAATTGAGTGATAATGTTTGGTATTTAACAGTGACATCTAGGAGAATCATTCCAACGAATGCCAAATGTCGGTGTGTATGCTTATATTTATTAACAGGTACACACACACACACACATACACACCAACACACATAATGGCCCCTTACGACGTGAACGTTGTTTCGCATTACAATAATTGCAATCATTGTTTGACTTTCTGTACACATCACGTGACAAGATTGTAATTCAAAACAAAACAAAACAAACGAAATAAATCAATTACTTTTATTTATAGCCCACCAGTCGATCAGCCTTGAAACTCACATGAGTAACGTGTGACGTCGTTACAGACGATGCATTCAATCTTGTCAATACTTTTCATTGTTTCATTTTGGACGCAGGAAAAGTTTCATGCTTTCGTCTTTCGTGATTCGTGAGACTGAATGCGCTTTTATTCACTTATATCCCTTTTGTGCCAGATGGAAGGCGTGGTGTCACAGTAATCTTGTGTTCACGACTGTGTGCACGTGTGGTTTCAGTGAGAGTTTCCTTATTGCGTGTGAATGAATTGGATACGAAGTGACGCAACGCATTTCTAAGAGCACGCCCTGATGACATCACACCTACGACTTGTAGATCTACGTATGATTTATCCCAATATCAAAAACTCGCAAACCAGTTTGAATGACGTGATTTGTCATGATCAAGAGCGCAGCGAAGTTTTTGGCTGAGTTACATAATAAGACGCACAGGTTTACTTGCTCGTCTTGAGAGTTGTTGGGCTTTGTTTGGCTGGGCCTATTTTTAGGGATCTTGTGGTTTTGCATTGGGGTTGTTGGGGAGAGGAGTGGGGGATGGGAGGAGTGGGGGATGGGAGTTCACTTCTCTTTTTTCAGCATTACGTCATGTATTACTTGAATGCAGAAGACAATGATGTGTTACAACAGTGGATTTTAATGTACATACTTTAAAACAGTTAAAATCCATCGTTAAATGTCATTGATAACCTTACTACCGCATGAACCACGATATAGCAATTGAAACCACGCTAGATAGGATAATGTCAAACTTTCCCTGTGATCCATAAACGTCACGGTACATTTGCAGGTGGTAATTGGATCCATGTTCACTCATTGACGATGGTTAATTGATTGGTCATGCTGGCAACTGGTAGTGCCATCGCCACGACCCGTTACGTGTTTTGTCTGAGTGTCGATTATTCTCGTCTGGTGATGGGCGCGAGTAGATCTAGATCTAGATCTATCTAGCCTCGTCTGGTCGTCTAGTGTCTAGTCAAACGAAGAGCTCGTGTGTCGTGCTGAAGATCAGAATCGAGCATCGAGGTCGATGAACTTGGCTGGATTTCAGATTCATCTGACGGTTTAACTGGTTGAAATTGTGCCCCCTTCCCTGTATATCAAGCAGGACGGGTTATCTTCGGAGGTAAGTTGTCTCAGGGCTGTCGTGGGTTTGTTCCGGGGTAGGGTTGTCTTTTTTTGTCTTTTTTTTTTTTGGGAGGGGAGGGGTGGGCGTCAGGGGTATCAACAGCCATTAAATTCTCTTGCCTGAATGTCGCCATTTAATCGCCTGTACAACAGAGTGAAAATGAGGGAGTGGGTGCAATTCCATAGCAGTCTATCGCGTGTCATTAGGGAAATATCTCTTTTATTTGTCTCATCCGTTAGTACGTGTGTGCGATGTCATTTGTTCAGCATTGTCAAACACACTCATAAATGACTGATACGTCAGGCTATGCGGGTGTGAATACCGGAGCGGTCTAAGTACAGTTTTAATGTTTGCTTGGTGTATGTGCGGGTGTATAACTCGGGTGTTGTTTTGTTTATTATTGATTTTATGCACACACACACACACACATACACAAAAAACCGACACAAAAAAACCAACAAACTGATCTCTTTGTAAGATGTCCATTTGGTGACGTCAACAATCGAGAGAGAGAAAAAAGTCGATCGCTAAAATATATTACACGTATGTCATGATATCAATAAGCCTTTAACAGAACAATAGACGAAAAAAAACGCACATAAATTTATTGATGATGGTGAAGGTGGAATTTGCATCACTGAATAAGGATACCCGTATTTATATATGTAACATCATATTTGGTATGATAGGATGTCACAAGCTACATTTTTAATAATCATGGGATTTTGTTGTATGAATATTTTAGTCTTTTGTTTAGTTTTTGTTGTTTTTTGTCTTGGTCTATTTCGTTGTTACAGAGTTAACGCCGTTCACTCATTGCTTCTGCAGTCTTTTTAAGTATAGTATGTACTAACACATGCAGCTGATATGGGTTTTTGGACGGGTAGGGGGCGGGGGAGGGGGGACAATTTTCTTACTTAATGCCAGTCATTCTGTGTTTGCTTTCAGCTTCAGCTAATAAGTTCGCGCTGTGAACGAGATTTGTGAATGCAACAAAAGCAAATTATGAGTTGAGCAGGTGCATGCGCAGCATAGTTAATGAGTTTGCAAGTTTGCACAATGTTGACTTAGCAGGTTGTGGTTTCCCATTATATGATGCTCTTGTCTGATGACCGTGTCTTTTCCTCGTGAACAGAGAGAGAGAGAGAGAGAGAGAGAGAGAGAGAGAGAGAGAGAGAGAGAGAGAGAGAGAGAGAGAGAGAGAGAGAGAGAGAGAGAGAGAGAAAGAGAGAGAGAGAGAGAGAGAGAGGGAGAGAGAGAGAGAAGGGGAGGGAGGAAGAGACGAGAGAGAGAGAGAGAGAGAGAGAGAGAGAGAGAGAGAGAGAGAGAGAGAGAGAGAGAGAGAGAGAGAGAGAGAGAGAGAGAGAGAGAGAGAGAGAGAGAGAGAGAGTTTAACCGGCATAACTGAATAATTTAATTTGCAACGTGGCTGTCGCATGCTACTCTCTGATCATTGAAAACGTTTGTTACTCCAGACTCTTTCGCTGCAAGTTGGTCGGCCGGCGTATCATAATACCTCTACGGATTTGGGGGTGCGTTTCTCATCACGGTAGGCCTGTCTTCTTGTTTCATAATGATAGGAAATTTTGTTTTCCGTCCTACACCGCTCGTGCGTGTTAAGTGAATCCAAAGATACTAGAATCTAGTAGGCCTATCTTTGGCGAGTCCTTATGCTCTCCCTTCGTTTTGCAATTCATCTTGATACCTCCGCCTATGATGGATCGGTTGATGTTCAAAAATGCCAATTCTATCGATTTCTTCACCGTTTAAAAAAGCATTACAGTTTTGTTTTGGGAAGGGGGAGGGGGAGGGGTGAATAGGGACGCTTTGTTTTCTTTTCTTTTGTTTAACTTAATGGGAAATACGTTGTCAGATAAATAAAGACGCATAAGATTATTTAGGGGGGGGGGGGTTCGTTGTCTTCAAAATTGCCTTTTTTTAAGTTCTCTATTTTTTTCTTCTTTTTTGCGTGATATAGTAAATGTGTCCCCTTTTTTTAAACGTGTCTGTAATCTGATAAGCGCAACAAAAAGATATTTTTCTTGTATTACTTATACGTGTGATTGGTTTTTATTTGTTTACTTTATTTGTTTCCTTGTTTGGTTGTTTGTTTGTTATTGAACTTTAAGGGATTTTAAAAAATATTTTTTGTATTTTTTAAAATCTACTTGTCCATTTATATATCTGTATACTTGTCTCTCGATCTATTTATCTACCTATTATTTGGTTGTTGTTTTTTAAAGCAGGGATGGTGGGGGGGGGGGGTACATGAAGAAGGGGGCGTTTCTTACAACAGCTCATATTCTCAGTTACCGTGTCAGACTGTTGCTGGACAAAGAAAGATGTGCCATGTGAATGTAGATTTGCCAGCACAAAATCGTAGCTTGAATTACCGCTTTGGATGCCAGACGTGCACTCAAAACTTCCGATGAGTTTTGACTCTCCATGGAGGACGAGTAGATACATTTTGCAGACACAGGATATGATAAAGAGGGAAGCTTTTTGAAATATTGGGGATATATTTCATGAATGAATTATGGTGAGTTATCAAACTCATACTATTTTGTTGACTAGTCAGTTCTCAAGATTTAACTCCCAGGGAATGTGCTACTACCCTCTGAATTCTCATGCGTACTCATCTCTGAATGTGCTACTCATGCGTACTCATCTCTGAATGTGCTACTCATGCGTACTCATCTACTGACTCATGTGCTATGCGTACTACTCTGAATAAGTGCTATGTGTATAAGAAAGATAAGATAGTTCAACGTTTTATTGTAAAAAAAATGACACTTTTATTGCGATTAAAGTGTGGAGAGCATCCAATGATAAAATTGATGTTGAAACTTATGAGTGAGTAGTTAATAGTATATAATCATTACTACACCCTGTGTTACACTGTGGTGGGGTGGGCGGTCGGCGAGCGTGACTAGTGGGTCCTACTTCTTTCCTGTTACTCTCTCACCTCTCTTTCATCTTGCGGTTTTTTCATGGCTATTCTCAGATCACCGCATATGGTGCACAAGATAAATTTCAATGAAACAATCAAACACTACTGTGGTGAGTTAATATGGTATGTAAGGAAGATCACCCACCAGTCGTGGGTGAGCTGTTAATGCTAAATCTGAGTGGAATCTATCTTCCGCTTTCGTCTGGGAATCTTGCTGAGTTAACTTAGTTGGCATACAAATCACTAACGTGCTCGATACAGTCGCACTTTGATTTCATTCAATGCTATCAGCCTCACCCATCACCAAAGATTCCGGAAGAAATTTTAGTGCATCGCTCAGTTTTGTATCGTTCATCCAACAACTGGCTCAGGCTAGAGAGTTTGTAAAAGACATTGTTTGTTTTCATCCGATCCTTATTCTGATTGTAAATTTGGAGTCAGCGTTGAAAGTGTGTCAGAAAGATACCAAATACCCGTTAAATGCATTGTACTGATTTATATTTATATTACTTTTAAAACATATTTTTAATAGTTTCTTGGGTTGCGCATACCTAAACTAGCCGCAGGCCACTAATTTTGCCTTGGTCTACGGTAACGGCTAGAGCTGGGCAAAGCTGGACTTTTCAAAGATCGACCAATCTTTAGGATGGACACTCAAAGTTCAAAGAGAGAGAGAGAGAGAGACCTTTGACCTCTGGCAACCCCTTTTCCTAACGCATCTTAAGAAGTGGACTCATTTTGATTTCCGAGTTTGACCTTTGATTTATAAATAGTCCCCGCATTCACACAAATACACACTCATGAATATGCTAATCATGATCTTTTAATGAGGCTTTTGGAACCAATTTTCTATTATAGCCCCCTCTCCCATTTATGTACCCGGTACCATGACAATATCTTAAGGAGAAGCTGAGTTGACCTACAACGGCTCGACCTCAACGTGTCGACGTGCGTGCTTCCGTTTAGAACTAGGCCTTGTTTGTTGTAACTAAATCTAGATCTAGGCCAAATGCGAATTCGTGCACTGGTGCAACACCCACGTCATCAACTGAGCTGGTGACGGCGATGATGTGAGGGTGAGAAGCGTCGCCATACGTCACGTCTTCCCCGCTCCCGATGGACCGAGACTCGAACTTTGATCCTGCGCTGCTCGAATTTTATACAGCCAATAGGAGACCTTGATTAAGATTGACCTTCGGAGTCCAATCCTATGATACTTCGAATGTTTTTTTTAGCTCGACCTCCCAAGTCCGATCGTGTGCTGCTTCGAGCTTTTTAGCTCGACCTCTCAAGTCCGATCTTGCGCTGCTGGCTTCTACGCGTTTTAGGATTGACGTTTGAGTTTTTTGGGAGGAAAGGATGAATGTTTGCAGGTTACAGAAACTGAACAGGAGATCATAGAGGCAGATGAAATGAAAGAATAGCAACTCAGACCGAACAACCCATATATTATATAGTGAAGATAATGACATGGGTTAATATGTAAAGCCCCATATGAACAAAGACGAGACAAATACAAGGAATAGACCCAAAAAGATCCGGATTACCATGGGGATCGAACCCACGACCTCTGTCTATTCCTTGTATTTGTCTCATATTTGTTCCTATGGGCTTTCATATTATCTTATGCCATTACCTTCACTTTCAACATGCCTCTTGCCTCACTGTTTGTCCATATTATTATATAATAGATTACAGGAAAAACGTTCTAGATCTAGTCTAGATCTAGGATAGATAAAATAAAACGCACCCCACCCTTTTTCCCCACTGGGTTCAGGTTTAAATCTAGAGCTACCGCATATCTTCAGAGGCCTACATGTATATTCTAATCTAAATTTAGATGTTATTAGTAGTTATATTGTTGATGTTGTTATTACTAAGCTTACTAGTAGTAGTAGTAGTAATCGTAGTAGTCGTAGTAGTAGTAGTAGTAGTAGTAGTAGTAGTAGTAGTAGTAGTAGTAGTAGTAGTAGTAGTAGTAATAGCAGTAGTAGTAGTAGTAGTAGTAGTAGTAGTAGTAGAGTGGAAGTATTAGTGTTGTTGGTGTTTCTATGGTTATTAGAAGAAGAGTAGTAGCATAATCAATATGTGTTATGGGTATTGTGAAAAAGAAGAAAACAATTGGACCCTACGTTCCACACTATACATGCAGCAGATGCATATTTATTTCTAGACTTTCACTAGCACGTATGCTGCTATCTTTTTCGTCAAAATTTGTGTTGTTATTCTTCACACTGCTGCTACTTCTGCTGCCTCTGATATTCTTGTGACGACATAAAATCGAGCTCGACCTTGCCTGCCAGGCTCGATCTTTGAAGTCCACTCGAAAGATCAAAAAGTTCGATCTGCAGCTCAAGCTTTGCCCAGCCATAGTAACGGCTTTGCGCAGGTGAACGAGATTGGCAAAGCTAAAAATAATATATTTCTCCCCTCCTGACGACCACAAAAAGGGGGGGGGGGGCGAGGTCATTGCACATGGAATTTCACGAGCGATCATAGACGAGCCTACTCAGAGTAAGCCCTTATAGAAACGTGTGTTCTGGTGTTACGGAAACCACTGACACCGTTCAAAATGACTGCCTTTTACCGGAATGCAAGTAAGAACCTGATTCTATTATATACGCTTTTTGCGTGATAATAATGTGCAAATAATTATTATTTTTAAATTAAATCATGTCGTGGGAAAGTAATAATTATGCGTCTGTTCTCTTCTTTGGAGTCATTGTGGTTGCTTATCGCGATTTATGGTTTGACAACCGGTTGGAACGTTTTAAGATCAAATCAAGTTGAACATGATGTCTTACATAATAATATGGGCCTTCCGCACTTGTTAAGTACACAAAGTGAGGTCACGAAATGCGAGCGCTGATGTAGTCACGTGGTTGTCTTGTCGTAGCCCACCTTGGCTTTTTTTCTTTTCTTTTTTCTTTTTTTTTCTTGTTGTTACATCTGTGTGTAGGCGGACACATTTTTTTTAAGATTTTGAATAATATTTCGTGTATTGTCAAGTCAGTTCATCTTTCTCCTCTCTGAACGCGTGTCGATGAATTCACCCTCCACTGTGCTAGACTTATAATTGTAACTGTACCGGTATATCTTTATGCTCGCTGTGTAAGGAGTTCATTGTTTGTTTCTTTGTGATTTTGTCTCCTTCTGTTGGAGGGCTTCGCATGTTGTTGTTGTTTTCTATGTTTTTGTTTGTGTTTGATTGTAGAAACAAGAAAACATGACATCCCGCTCGCTGCACAGGGAAGGGCACGTAGAGCACATTATGAAGAGGTGTGGTCTTATTATTTGCAGCATTAGTTGGTTCTATTTGCGGTGCAGATTGTGGGATTAGATCTCAATCTATCATCGCCGTTATTCATGGTCCCCTCAGGTAAATTAGATTCTATCTTTAGACGGAAGAGAAAAGAGTGGTGTGGGGGGGGGGGGGGGGGTCCATATTTTATGGGGGTAACGGTCGACTCCGTAGAAAACGTTTGATAGACATGTGTACATGTTGTATACTATACAGATGTGGTAACAGTTTCATCCTTATCCTGATCTCCATGTGGGTTCGACTTAACGTTTGAATGATTTAGATCTGATTGATCAGATTCTGACAGGTTCAACTCTCGATCTAGATCTGGAAGAAGTTCTGAAGTGGGGAACCGTCAAAGGAAGTGAAGCTTAAAACAGTTAGGTCTATCACAACCCCTAATACAATATACTACCCCTCCCCGCCCGCAATATCCCTCGTCCACTTAAGCCCTTGCCTTAACCATGATGTATTGTTGTTGTTTCCTTAACTTGAACTGTTGAGTTCACACCTTGGAATTGTTTACAACTAGCTAGATCTAAATCTAGATTTAGTTTTAGATCTTACGAAAGCTAACAACTTCCGTTGACTTTGTTGACAAAATATAAACGGTCACAATATTTGACATAATAATACGCCTAGTGTATTATTGACCAAAATGAATTTTATTGCATGTTTTCTGTTTTATGACGTTTTAAAATGGATTTACATCTCTCAGTTGTATTCGTATGCGATACTCAATCTAGTCTGACCTCGATATTCATATGTCATAGGTCATATGTTATGAAGACATTTCCCGTAGGCTAGCGTTCAGTGACATCAGATGACGTGGGGGCTGCAAGGCTACGAGCCCAACCCTCTCACCAAAGCCGTGCATAGTCCATGGCATTTCTTTCTTTTCTTTATCAGTTCACATTCTACCTTTCGGTATGTGGGTTCAGATGCCCTGAAAGATCTTTCTCCAGGATGCCCTGTCCTGGCATTTTCTGTTTCCTCCCAAAAAAGTTAAATTTCTATGCCTCTTTTATATCTTCTTCCCACTTTCTCCGAGGTCTGCCTTTTGGTCTTTTACCTTGGGCTTGAGCATTGTACACTGATTTAGCTATTCTATTGTCATTCATTCTGTTTACATGCCGAAAATATCTCAATTGATTTATTTCTCTCTTAGTTTTTATGCTATCTGCTTTGGTTTGATCTCTTATTGTTGTGTTTCTGATTTTGTCTCTTTTAGTTTTCCCTACTATTCTTAGATATTTCATTTCAGCTCCCTGTACTCTACTGTATTCTCTACTGTCTAAGGTCCAGGTTTCACCACCATAGAGGAAAGTAGGACAATAAACTGTATTGTATACTGCTATTTTGGTTTTTGTTGACAATTCTTGCTTACCTACAAATGCCTTTTCTAGATGTTTATATATTGCACTTGCCTTTTGAATTCCCTGGCTGATTTCTTCTCTTAGTTTTCCCTCTCAGTTAATCATCACTCCTAGGTAATTGTAGCTTTGAACTTGTTCTAAATTCTCCCTGCTTAACTTAAGATTTTGTGTTTTAGATTCCCTAGTCACTAGCATTGTTTTGGTTTTCTTTGCATTTACTCTCATTCCTCTTTTATTTAGTTCATTGTTCACAATGTTGATATTCGCCTGAAGGTCATTTTCTGATTTTCCAAACAGAACTAAATCATCGGCAAATGAAAGCATTGATACATTTACTGGTTTGAGCTTCCACATACCTACATTCACTTTCTTCATTTTTGAGGATGCCTTTGCGACTGAATCCATAAATGTGATAAACAAAAGAGGACTTAGGATACAACCCTGTCTTACTCCTATATCTACATCAAATTCTTCAGATACGTTTCCACCTACTCTCACTGCACATGTTGGTTTATTGTAAAAACTTTCAATGGCTTCTAAGAAATGTTGCTCTACATTGTGTTCTTTTAAGGAATGTAATAGTTCGTCCCTCCTCAGTATCAAATGCCTTTTCTAAGTCAATGAAACACAGATGCAAGTCAATGTTTCTCTCAAGGAATTTTTTCTATTATTTGTCTAATTGTAAATATGGGATATTGTTCACTTTTTCATGGTCTAAATCCACTCTGATGCTCTTCAATCTGATCCTCTACTCTTTTCCTTAGTCTCATTTCCAGTATCCTGGCATATACTTTTCCTGGAACGCTAAGTAGTGATATCCCTCTATAGTTTGAGCATTCCATAGTTGGTCCTTTTTTATATATTGGTACTACCGTTCCCTTTTTCCAGTCGTCTGGCACCTGTTTGGACTTCCATGCTTGTTGGCATATTGCATGTAGTAGTTTGTCTGCCTCTCTACCTTGGTTTTTAATCATTTCTGGATGAACTTGATCTGCTCCTGGGGCTTTTCCTAATTTCACTTTTCTTATAGTTGTTTGGATTTCTTCCATTGATATATCTACATTTTCAGCTGTCTCCTCTG
This sequence comes from Doris montereyensis, assembly GCA_037039925.1. Classification (NCBI taxonomy): domain Eukaryota; kingdom Metazoa; phylum Mollusca; class Gastropoda; order Nudibranchia; family Dorididae; genus Doris; species Doris montereyensis. Next base: position 425,973 of record JAXRKP010000036.1, on the reverse strand, counting down.
GATTACGTGTTATTCTTACTAATTGATCTTTACTCCTTGTTTCATATGTTCTGGAGGGATTATGTAATTGAAGAAAATGATTTCTCCATGTTTCCATGATTTGCCTGTCTTCTTATATTATTTGTCCTTTGGCATTCTTAATATGTCGTATTGGGCATGCTTTGGTCTTTCTCATACTCTTCATTGCCCCCCCCCCCAGAACAGCTTTTAATTTCCTTGATAGCTTTGTTGAAGTCTTTGTCCAAACTCTTCCCATTGTTCCTGTTTTGCTTTCCTAACTTCCTCTTTGGCGATAGTTCTTTTAGTCACGTAATCTATCCTATCCTCTGGTCTCTTTGTTTGCAAGTATTTCTTCCAGGCATCCTTATTTTCTTTGATCTTAGTTTTGACGTTCTCATTCCACCATGCTGTTCTTTTCCTATCTCCTTTAATTTGTGTCCTACCACAGGCCTCCTCAGTACAAATGAGAAGTGTTTCTTTATACATCTGCCACTTTTCTTCTCTTGTGCTATCATTCAGATCCATCAGTATTTCACTCATTAATCTTTTTATCCTGGATTGGTATACCTGTCCGGGGAGTAGGTAAGCACCTGTACGGGGAGTAGATGATCCCGCCCTTCACTCCTGATGCCTTGTAGGCAGGTCTTGGCTGACCAAAGGCTAAGGGGGTTAACCCTGAAAGAAAACAACCTGCTGCCTTGCAGGCCGGTCTTGGTTGATCAAAGGCTAAGGGAGTTAACCCTGACAGAAAATAACAAGGCCTGGTAAGGGGACTCAAGGTGGCAGCCCCACCATTTACCTTGGGTACAGTGGCTAATCCCATGCTTATCCAAAACAACCTGATTCAAAGTAATAAGACGACTCTGGAAAAGAACACGGACTGTGATTTTTGGAACTTGGACTGTTAGGGCAATTAATGGAAAGGAATTAAAATAAGCTGAAGAAATGGAAAAATTCAAAGTAGACATATTGGCTATTACAGAAACAAAGAAAAAAGGAATAGAAAAAGCAAGAAATACTACGAGACAGTTGGAAATTGGTAAGCCCACGGCTATTAGAGGTAAATATTAAACCAAAAGGAAGAGAAATTAAATATTAATAGCGTATGGACCAAACGCAGATGCCACCAAAGAAGAGAAAGGTATCTTCGAAAATGATTTACAAATAGCTGCAGAGAATCTCAAACCGAAACAAGAATTAATGGGTTTAGGAGATTTAAACGCTAGAGTAGGCAACAATGTAGAAACATTAGGATGAATAATAGGTAAAGAAGGAGAGACAACAATTTCTCCAATTGGAGAGAGACTAATAGATTTTTGCCTGAAGAATAACATGAAAATAGCTAACACATTTTTTCCTCATAAATATATCCACAAATATACAAGAGTAAATGAAGACATATTTGAAAAGTCAATCATAGACTACATAATAGTTAGCAGTTCTCTATTGTACAGTACAATGGATGCTAAAATAAGCAGAGGAGCTGAAATATGTAGTGATCATTACCTAGTGATAGCAAAAATAAGATTATTAACTGAAGAAAACAAACAGAAAAGGAAGGAGAAGAAAGCTACTAGACTCAAAATAGAAGAACCAAATAAACCAATAGTAAAACAGATGTACCAATCCAGGATAAAAAGATCTATCAGTGAAAGGCAGATGGATCTGAAGAAAAGCACAATAGAAGAAAAGTGGCAAATATATAAAGAAACACTCATCAGTTGTACTGAAGAGGTCTGGGGTAGGAAACAAATATATTAGTTTTTCATGCCTTTATGCACTAGGAGACCCTACTCCTGCTCTAGCTCCGTCTTTGACATCTACTCCTGAGAGGATTAAAATAGGATTCGGTCCTACATTCTCTATTCCTTGTCCTTTTTTCTTTGTTTCTGTGATGGCCAAAATATCTACTTAAAATATTTCCATTTCTTCAACTAATTCTAACTCTTTTCCATTTATTGCCCTAACGTTCCATGTTCTAAAAATCACACTCCGTATTCGTTTCTAAGTTCGTCTTCGAAAGATCAAGCCAGTTATATTATATTTATTTCTCTGAATCTATTTGGTTTTGGATAAGCAGGGGATTAGCCCACTGTATCCTAGGTAGATGGTGGGGCTGCCACCTTGAGGCCTCCTACCAGGCCGTGTTATTTTCTGTCAGGGTTAACTCCCTTAGCCTTTGATCAACCAAGACCGGCCTGCAAGGCAGCAGGTTGTTTTCTTTCAGGGTTAACTCCCTTAGCCTTTTGTCGACCAAGACCCGCCTGCAAGGCAGCAGGAGACTCGTGGATGGCGGGATCATCTACTCCCAGTATATGTGCTTACCTGTCCACTGCCCGGCCATGACATCTCATTATGTAATATTTTATTCCAAAGTTAAAGACTAAAGAAACAAATAGACGATGAGAAGAAACTGATTGATGTCGAAATCATGTTTTTACAGTGCTCAGATCATGAATTAAATAACTACGGAGCGAGTATTAATTTTCCTATGGGAAACAAGTCATGAGTCCAGCAAGCTACCCTGTCGCGAATAAGGTTTGAAGTGGCACATTCGTTTACAGTTTACATCGCCACAGCTCAACTTTCGATGTGCGTGAAGCACGACTGGCAACAGCAACAGACACAGGTTATAGCTGCTGTAGTAAGTGGTGAGGCAAGGTTCACACCAGCCGTATCTGTCACGAAATGCAACGAAGGCGTTCGGCCTTGCGGTCGTTTTGGATGTCGCCAAGCTAAAAGAACTTACAATGTATCTCTTTGCCTTCCCCGCACCGATACACAGATATACGTGAGATAACACAAAATTGGATTGTTTTCTTTTCCTTTTTTTTTCTTCCTTTTTTCTCTTTTTTGTTTGTGCGTGTGTTTAGTCTGTCTTGTAGTGACGTTGCTGTCTGGTGATTCTTGACACGTTTTTTTTGTGCTTATTTTTCTTCATTATTGTGACCTGGTAGAACAGAAAAACAAACAAACAAAAAACTTGAGCTATGGAAATGTTGACCAGCTTCACATCAAAATCACCTTAATTATGCCACTGCTAGTGTTATGATTTCATCGATGAAATGAAATTGAGATGTGAATTTAAACAAATGTGATTGCAATAATGAGTAATTATGGTGAAAACGTTTTGAAATCAAGTTTAGTTGTGGCATTTAGTCTTTTACTGAAAAATCGATCGTAGATCTAGATTTAGTCAATACTTTTATTTCAAGTACTAACTCAATAACAGCACCCTACCAATAACTCTAAAAGGAGAACCGCTGGAAAATATAGACAAATTTTGCTACCCGGGAAGCATGATAGATGGCAAGGAATGTGTGGAATAAGATGTCAAAACAAGGATACAGAAGGCACGACAAGCATTTTTAAACCTTAATAAGGTATGGTCCAGCAAAAGTTTACCAGAAAGAATCAAGCTATTCAACTCAAATTATGTCAACTCAGTGCTAACGTATGGCTCAGAAACATGGAGAACCACAAAAAACAACCCTACAAAAAATGAAACCATTCATAAATAGATATTTCAGGAGAATAATTGTCAAAATATTCTGACCTGAAATTATCTCAAACACTAATCTATGTGAAAGAACTGGATAAGTAAAAACTGGGAAAGATATGAAACGAAAGAACTGGATAAGTAAAAACTGGGAAAGATCTAAAACGAAAGAACTGGATAAGTAAAAACTGGGAAAGATCTAAAACGAAAGAACTGGATAAGTAAAAACTGGGAAAGATCTAAACGAAAGAACTGGATAAGTAAAAACTGGGAAAGATCTAAAACGAAAGAACTGGATAAGTAAAAACTGGGAAAGATCTAAAACGAAAGAACTGGATAAGTAAAAACTGGGAAAGATCTAAAACGAAAGAACTGGATAAGTAAAAACTGGGAAAGATCTAAAACGAAAGAACTGGATAAGTAAAAACTGGGAAAGATCTAAAACGAAAGAAATGGATAAGTGGACAGGACACATGCTCAAACGAAAGAACTGGATAAGTAAAAACTGGGAAAGATATAAAACGAAAGAAATGGAGGGGATAGAAAGACACTGCTCCCCCTACAAAAAGAACAAGTCAGAACCAAACAAAGAACCCACTGGGTAAAAGATCGACATGCTCAGAAAGGAGCCCCACAAACTAACAAGTCAGAACCAAACACAGAACCCACTGGGTAAAAGATCGAAAGAACTGGTAAAAACTGGGAAAGATCGAACTGGACACAGAAAACTGGGAAAAAGATATAAAACGAAAGAACTGGATATGGAAAAGATAAATGGAAGGAGAGATGAAGAAGACAGGGCAAACATGGAAATCTATGGAGAGGCTGTCCCAGGAAAAAAGCGATTGAAGATTATTTGTTGATGGCCTAAGCTTCCCAGCGAGCTTAAAAGGCAGAAGAAGATAAACTCAATAAACTGCCTAAAATAGGTCTCTAGTTCGAAACCCTTTTTTTTCCATTTAATTTTTCTTAGGTTTTAATCGGCCAGATTTATGAAGGAGATCAATACTATGATATTCTTGCTGGATCCTAAAACTGCGCTTTCAGTCGTTACAAAGGAGATATACTAGTATAGATATCTTACGCATAGCATTATCGGTTTCATGGAGAAGTACAGGAAATAATTAACTTTATTTTTTTCCTTTGTTGACGACGATGAATTTTTATTGTCATCAGTTCTGAGACTCTCATGTTACCTATTATTTACTTCCCCTTTGTGGATGATTTAGAAGTCATCAACGTGTAGGCAGATGTTATAGTGATTTGAAGATTATTTGTTGAGAAGTCATCAACGTGTAGGCAGATGTTATAGTGATTTAGAAGTCATCAACGTGTAGGCAGATGTTATAGTGATTTAATCGAAGTCATCAACGTGTAGGCAGATGTTATAGTGATTTAGAAGTCATCAACGTGTAGGCAGATGTTACTAGTGATTTAGAAGTCATCAACGTGTAGGCAGATGTTATAGTGATTTAAAGTCATCAACGTGTAGGCAGATGTTATAGTGATTTAGAAGTCATCAACGTGTTATTTAGATGTTATAGTGATTTAGAAGTCATCAACGTGTAGGCAGATGTTATAGTGTTGTTGTTGACATTTTGTTGTTCTTCTTGTTTTTAAGGGAGATATAGAAAATCTTCCATTTTGTTCTATTTTACATAATTATACATAATAATAATAATAATAATAATAATAATAATAATAATAATAATAATAATAATAATAATAATAATAATAATAATAATAATAATAATAATAATAACATAATTCATTTCTATAGTGCCCACTCCCATCTTACGACAGCTCTAGGCGCATTTATGCATACGTAGTAAAAAACATGAACAAAATAAATAAATAAGTAAATAAATAAATAAATACAACAAAGCATAATATCATTTAGAAAAGTGTATTGTACATGAATTGAAATCGCATAATTAAAACAATTCCTTTTCTTCTAAAAAAGCATCGCATGAGGTATGTTTTGAGATGTTTTTTTAAAGGTGTCTTCCGACGTGTCAACCATAGATCGTATCGACAGCGGAAGAACATTCCAGACTTGAGGACCTGCGTATTTAAAAGAGCGCAGTGGTAGTTTTGTCAGGCCTTTCTTCGGGGGAACGATTAACAGACATTGATTTGTAGATATCACTTGGTGAGATGGAACATAACGAGAGATCATGTCATTTAAATAATTTGGAGCTCTATCAGTTTTACATTTGTGGCACAATGTCGCAATTTTGTATATTATTTGTTTATCGATCGGGAGCCAATGCAGAGACATGAACATGGAGACATACATGCATTTGTTTCTTTTGAGGGAATACAGAGGCGATTTTAAAAGAGTTATTTAGATTTTTTTAATGGAAATGATATAATTATGGTTACTGTGACAAGGATACCCCGATTAACGGGGGTGTTTCAATTAGGAAAAAAGAAGGGAATAGGCAAGACCAAGGGAAACGTTTGTCCATGGGAAATCCCCAAATCCCGCCCTGAAACATCTCTTGCCTTTCGCGCGAGCGGTATCTCATTTTGTATTGCCTGTGACTCCACGACTCCACGACTCCACCCATCTTCCTACTTCCTACGTGTGTGTATTTGAACAGCTGCACCTTCCATCTCCTCCCCCCTCCCCCTCCTTTCCTCATACGCCCTGTGTGAGTGCCAATAAGCACTAACCAAGGCCTTGTGCTACTCAGCTGTTTTGGCCCTTATGAATGAATGGTAGTTATGGGAGCGCCAAAGGAGATTGTATGGAGTTTCTTATTTTTGACCAATTAATGGTAACGCAAACAAGCTGATTTAAAAGGGGGTGGGGGGCGGCGGAGGGTGTTAGTTGTTTAAAAATTGCTTTTGTTTTCTCTCTTTTTTGTCATCTCTGGAGGGTTGGGGGTGGGGGTTGTTTTTCTCCCAATACTCCAGTCTGCTGGGAATGAACACAAAAATACGGCGGGCGTTGACTCGATGCAAGGTTGTATTATGCGGGAGTATGAGGGTGCGACGAGCTGAATGACACAGAGAGCTGAAGAGAGAGTGGGGTGAGGGGGTGGGATAGACGAGGCTACCTGTGAAATGTCTGGCGTAATGTCAGGGAGTACAGGAATGTCTCAGTCAAGGCTGCGACCTACGATGACATTTGGAAAGGGGAAATCGATTCCGACACCTTCATTCCTTTGGCATTGATACTGGACGCGTATGAGCTAGTAGTAAAATAGTGTGTGAGTGTGATTGAAGGTTCTCACGGAAATCTCAAGTAAGAATGTTGGGTGTGGGGAAAGGGGTTGTGGGGTGAGAAGGGATTTGATGAAGGCGTTGGCATTAGACCAAAAAGAAGGAGATTGTCTTAAATTGCATGAGCCGATAGAAAAAAACAACAACATCCGCATATGGAGTTTAGTTTGTATCACTGCGCATGAGTGAATATTAATTAATATTGTATAATTGACTAGGACTCTTTTTTATGTATTTCATTATTTACGAACGGGTATACATCCGTTTAGTGTTTTGGGGGTTTTGAGTTTGTTTGTTTGTGGGGGGGAGGCTTGTTGTTTTTGGTGGGATAGATAGTTGATACTTTTTCTGTTATCATAGCCTGAAAAGATTGTATTGGGTTGTGTTTCGTCTACTGAATCATCAAAATGATAGCCCGCACCATATTATTGCCATACTCACACATAGGAAGGTTATTATGAGTTTTGGTTTCTGTCAAATATGCAAGGCAATGTATTCTGACGTTCGTCTTTGGAGGCGGTTTTTTATTCATGCATGCATACATTCTATCTTATAAATATAGGCATTTTATAGTTGTTGGTTCTTTGTATGTCAATGGCTTTGTGGCCGGGCCTTTCTAAGAGCGACCATATTATTGTTCGTGTAAGTTAAGTTTCTAAATAACCCCAAGATCATTTTCATTCTACCAGAAGTGACGTTTAATTAAAGAAAATGTCCATTGTTTCTCTGTATTCGTGTAGAATTTCCATTCACGGAAGCCGCCATTTTAATCATGTTTTGTAATTAATTAAAAAGTCGGAATAGTACCGTTCACGCTTACACGCGTAACCCCTGTATCGAACACAGACTCGATTTAATAATCGAAATCGATATTACACGGGGTTCAATAGCATACGGATCTATAATATTATAGTTAGTCACTTCCATATTATACTTTCTTTAGTTATGTACATGTGTAATGTTACAGAATCATGTTTTTAAAGGAATAAAACATACATTTACATTTTTGGGCTGTTATATTTTAGACATACCTGTAAGACATAGACATAAGGTGACTTTGTCATCTCAATACAGAAATAGCATTGTGGTATGATATATACATAGTGCACACACTCACTTACCCACACACACACTCGTGTGCACACACTCACTTACACACCCACACACGCGCGTGCGTGTGCACACACTCATTTACACACCCACCCACACACAGCGCGCGTTTGCATGCACGCAAACATTTATACATGTATTCTTACCCCCGCATATACATAATATCTAATATGCATAAATCTCCACATTAAATACAAAGAGACACAATACTTTTAGTATAATCTAATGATGGCAGGCGATCTGTTTAGTGCTGTGGGTGAGTCAGAATGGGTGTTTGTGACCACTCTCTCTCTGGTTTTGCTGATTCATCTTGGCACGTGAGCCTTGTATATGTAGTCTTGCTATTGTACTTGTAGTTTCAATTAGCAGCTCAATGTAATGATCCATCTTAAGAAGCCTAATGATAATTTCCTGTTGTAAGTCTTTTTTGACATGGCCTTTAGCATATCATTCACGCCCTCTCTGTGTCATCAAACAAATGTCTCTGTTTCATACGACCATTTGCATTTTATATGTAGGGGGAATTGTTTCTGTTCTTTGCACATACAATACAGTTGTGTTGTTGTTGTTGTATTGTTGTTGTTGTTGGGTGTTGTTTTTTGTGGGGATTTTTGTTGGCTTAGTGGTGATTGGTTTCTATCATGGGCGTAAACAAAGTACATGTTATTGTAGAGTCCTTTTCTTTTAATGAACACCTGCTGTCTAGACTCCGTCTGTGCCCTTCGTTCCTCTATTCCCGCCATGTATGTCTAGATAATATTAAAATTTACCGTCGGTCTTCTCACTCAAACCTTTCATTTACGTTTGCGCTAGGTCTACTAATGTTTGCTTAGGTCTACTTATGTTTGCTTGGTTCTACTAATGTTTGCTTTGGTCTACTAATGTTTACTTTGGTCTACTAATGTTTGCTTGGGTCTATTAATGTTAGCTTGGGTCTACTAATGTTTGCTTTGGTCTACTAATGTTTACTTGGGTCTACTAATGTTTACTTGCAAATTTCTAGGCCTCTACCGGCACCATTGTAACGGTTTCGTATCGCCTGACCCTGCGAAATCTGCACCATTGATGTAATGTAATACCATATTAATTCAATAGGCCTATATCCATCTTCTACGCCCATTCCCGCCTTCCTCTCGTGGGGAGAGGGCGGCATTTCCTTCATGTGGGTGGGATCTAGTCTGAGCCTGAGTCATTATTTGGATATTTGACTGTCTTAGAGGAGCTTTCTCCTGCTTGACTTAATGGGATATCTTGGGTGAGTGGCATCTTCGTTTGCTTTGCATTTTTTTCTCTCTCAGTGTTGTTTGTTGTTGTTTTCTTAGTTAATTAATTGTTTGAAATCTTCAAGAAAGAGCTAGTGTTAATTTTCCCATACAGATTCAGTCCATAATATTATTTATCGCATCTTAACAGCTACTGTATTGGATTAGTTTCATTCTTAACGATATCTGTCCTGTGAATATAAATGGTTTGTTTTGATATGCTTGTATGTAATTGCAGTGAGGGTTATGTCTTCGCATGAGATCGTGCGTTATATAAATAACGTTTATCATCATCATTATTATTATTATTATTATTATTATTATTGTTGTTATTGTTATTGTTATTATTATTATTATTATTATTATTATTATTATATTATTATTATTATTATTATTATATTATTGTTATTATTATTATTATTATTATTATTATTATTATTATTATTATTATTATTATTATTATTATTATTGTTATCATTATTATTACATGTATTATAATTCTTATGGTTGTTTTTATTATTACTTGATTATTTTTACTTCATTATTATTATTATTATTATTATTATTATTATTATTATTATTATTATTATTATTATTATTATTATTGTCATGTCCTTATTATTATCATATTATTATTATTATTATTATTATTATTATTATTATTATTATTATTATTATTATTATTATTATTATTATCCTTACTATTTAAAACAAAAATTATTATTATTATTATTATTATTTTATTATTATTATTATTATTATTATTATTATTATTATTATTATTATTATTACTATTATTATTATTATTATTATTATTATTATTATTATTATTATTATTATTATTATTATTATTATTATCAGTATCAATATCTTTTGGAAAGATAACGGGTGAGAATGTGACTGAGAGTAATCTATTGAAAGTTAAATGAAAGGATTAAAGAAGAAGAATTCTGTTCATAAGTGTTTGCTATCTTTCTCGGGAATTTTATGGAAGGAAATACTAGGGGTTGAGCAGTTTTAATGGTTACAAATGATCGTCAAAACCGTTTAATTTCGTTTTAAATCTTTAAGAGATCTTCACCGACTACCGGTACCAAAAATATTTGTTAAAGATGTGTAGACCAAACCCAGAGCAAAATCGTACTCGTACCAGCAGCTTATGGGCTGCTCCGTCATAATCATCATCGAAAGCGTGTGAAAGCTGCGAGTTCCCAGGGACCCCTTGGCTGCTCTGTCAATACTATTATGGTTAATACCGGTCATTGTGATAAGGCTGCACAGACAGTCGGCATTTTATACGACCACACTCTTAAAAAATTGATATCTCTAGCTTGCAAATGTGCCCCCTCCCCCCCCCCCACCCCCACCCCCACCCCTTTGACCGCTGGTGTATGCCAGATAAGGCAGAGAATAGTTAGAGTGGAGAGATGGAGGAACAGATGAGATGAAGATAGAGGAAAAGGAATAATGATTGTGTCCGAAAATAGAAGACTGGCTTCCCAAACGCCAACAGAGGCAGGGCGGATGGCAATAGATCGTATGTTGGGTTTGTGGTTCCCCCCCCCCCCGAAAGAAGTAACAACGTCCGACCACGGATAAGCTACGGATGATGATGATGAGAACGTCTTGGTATATTTTGTTGTGTATATAGCTAGAGCGTTCAAAGCCCTCTATTGCAGATGATGTCAATGATAAGTCAGCGTTTGATGTGTCTGCTTATCGGTTAAGATGACATGACGTCTCTGTAGACGTATAATAACGTTTGAAAATGACCCAGCCAAGTATCCATGATTTGTGGCCAGAAAAATAGATTTCCCTGCTTTCAGTAGTTGTCTTACACCTCTTATGATATCACATTTTCCCCTGTTATCTCCTCGTCTTTGCCTGTGTGCTTGCTTGTTTGTCTTTGTAAAAAAGGAAAGGGGGCGGGGGTGTGGGGGAAGGGGGTATTTCGTGCAGTTTGTTTGGGTTGTTGCATTGTTGTTGTTTTGTTGGGTTTTTTTTAGGTTGGAGTTTTCGACATACTTTTTAGTGAAACATAGATCTTGAGCAGTGAAGAACTTTAGTTTTAAGATATTTTTTCACGGGAATTACAACAAAAAAAACTCAGACATGAATGTGTTTCATCTTTACATCGATCACCATAACTATTCATACCAACACTGGTCTGGAACTGTGGTAGACAACGTCTGAGGTGTTCTGTTGGGAGAGATATGTGTACCGTACGTCCGTTTATATACATGGAATCTAAATTTGATGTAAAAGCTTTTGAGACAGAATCTTACTCTATCTAACCTAAATGAAGGAGATATATATTTTTAGTTGTGATTTAATACAACCCTGTTTACATGTAGGATGACTCGCCTGCTATAAAATACATTCTTCAGATAGAGCAGAAAAACGAGTATACATACATTATGGCTTAATTACGTTATTCATTAAAATTTCGTGCAGCTTTCTGAAGATTGTGTGTGTGTGTGTGTGAAGCACATCCATTTCTTCTTTGGGTGTTACAATTATCAATTGGTAAACAGGGTTGTATTAAATCACAGCTAAAAAACATATTTCATGTAGGTTAGATAGAGTAAGATTCTGTATTACACATATCTCTCCTTTCTTTCCTCTCTCTCTATCAAAGAAATAGGCCCTCAATTGAACTGCCTGCTAATACAAAAATCATCCCACATGTAAACAGGGTTGTATTAAATCACAGCTAAAAAACATATTTCCTTCATGTAGGTTAGATAGAGTAAGATTCTGTCTCAAAAGATTTTACATCAAATTTAGATTCCATGTATGTAAACCGACGTACGGTATATCTCTCCTCTCTCTCTCTCTCTCTCTCATTCTCTCTCTCTCTCTCTCTCTCTCTCTCTCTCTCTCTCTCTCTCTCTCTCTCTCTCTCTCTCTCTCTCTCTCTCTCTCTCTCTCTCTCTCTCTCTCTCTCTCTCTCTCTCTCTCTCTCTCTCTCTCTCTATTATCCTCTCTCTCTCTCTCTCTCTCTCTCTCTCTCTCTCTCTCTCTCTCTCTCTCTCTCTCTCTCTCTCTCTCTCTCTCTCTCTCTCTCTCTCTCTCTCTCTCTCTCTCTCTATCTCTCTGTCTCTCTGTCTCTCTCTGTCTCTCTCTCTCTCTCTCTCTCTCTCTCTCTCTCTCTCTCTCTCTCTCTCTCTCTCTCTCTCTCTCTCTCTCTCTCTCTCTCTCTCTCTCTCTCTCTCTCTCTCTCTCTCTCTCTCTCTCTCTCTCTCTCTCTCTCTCTCTCTCTCTCTCTCTCTCTCTCTCTCTCTCTCTCTCTCTCTCTCTCTCTCTCTCTCTCTCTCTCTCTCTCTCTCTCTCTCTCTATATATATATATATATATATATATATATATATATATATATATATATATATATATATATATATATATATATATATATATATACGTATGTATATATGTATATATAAATATTATATATATAACATATATAATATTTCTCTCTGTCTGTCTGTCTGTCTGTCGCTCTCTCTCTCTCATCACCGTTGCTTTGTCGGGGGCATGTGGTAGAGGGGTAGTGGATCGGAAGGGTGTTTGATTTTCGTTTATCCCTATTTTCGGTATAAATGTTCTTTTTCCTTCCATTTCATTCCGTTGAATTATTTGGGTGTGGTTCAATAGTGCAAATTTAGTTGATATATTACTTACTAATAATGAAGATGGAAAAAAACACTAGAAAAGAATACTTTTTTGAAGGGGCAGGTCAAGCTATTTATAGTCTTTGCGGTGGTATAAAAATAATTATCAGTTCATAGAAGTATTAGTTCCGGGCAGTGGACAGGTAAGCACCTGCAGGGGGAGTAGATGATCCCGCCGTCCACGAGTCTCCTGCTGTCTTGCAGGTCGGTCTTGGCTGACCAAAGGCTAAGGGAGTTAACCTTGACAGAAAACAACCTGCTGCCTTGCGGGTCGGTCTTCACTGACCAAAGGCTAAGGGAGTTAACCCTGACAGAAAATAACAACCTGCTGCCTTGCATGCTGGTCTTGAATGACCAAAGACTAAGGGAGTTAACCCTGAGATAAAATAATAAGGCCTGGTAGGGGGCCTCAAGGTGGCAGCCCCACCATCTACCTAGTGTACAGTGGGCTAACCCTGCTTATCCGAAACCTAACTGATGCAGATAAATAAATATAATACAACCGGCTTGACCTTTCAACGCCGAAAATGGAAACGAACACGGACTGTGATTTTTGTAACATGGAATGTGAGGACAATAAATGGAAAAGAGTTAGAATTAGTTGAAGAAATGGAAAAATTCAAAGTAGACATTTTGGCTATTACAGAAACAAAGAAAAAAGGACAAGGAATAGAAAATGTAGGATCAAACATGTTTTAATCTTCTCAGGAGTAGATGTCAAAGATAGAGCTAGAGCAGGAGTAGGTCTCCTAGTACATAAAAGACATGAAAAGCTACTAGAAAGCTGGAAATTTATAAGCCCATGGCTATCAGAGGTAAACCAAAAAGGAAGAGAAATTAAATTATTAATAGCTTATGGACTAAACGAAGACGCCACTAAAGAAGAAAAAGATACCTTTGAAAACGATTTACAAATAGCTGCAGAGAATCTTAACCACAAATAGGAACTAATGGTTTTAGGAGATTTAAACGCTAGAGTAGGCAACAATATAGAAACATCGGGAGGAGTAATAGATAAAGAAGGAGAGACAACAACTTCTCCAAATGGAGAGAGACTAATAGATTTTTGCCTAAATCATAACATGAAAATAGCCAACACCTTTTTTCCTCATAAAGATTTCCACAAATATACAAGAGTAAATGAAGACAGGTGTGCAATGTCCATCATAGACTACATAATAGTCAGCAGCTCCCTTTTTACAGAACATTGGATGTAAGAGTAAACAGAGGAGCTAAAATATTTAGTGATCATCACCTAGTGATTGTCAAAATGAGATTACTGACTGAAGAAAACAAACAGAAAAGAAAAGAGAAGAAAGCTACTAAACTCAAAATAGAGGAACTAAATAAACCAATAGTAAAAGAGATATACCAATCTAGGATAAAAAGATTTATCAGTGAAAGACAGATAGATCTGAATGATAGCACAATAGAAGAAATGTGGCAATTGTATAAAGAAACACTCCTCAGTTGTACTGAAGAGGTCTGTGGAAGGAAACAAATTAAAGGAGATGAAAAACGAACAGCATGGTGGAATGAGAATGTCAAAACTAAGATCAAAGAAAAGAAAGATGCCTAGAAGAAATACTTGCAAACAAAGAGATCAGAGGACAGGGTAGATTACGTGAGTAAAAGAGCTATCACCAAAGAGGAAGTTAGGAAAGCAAAACAGGAACAATTTGGAAGAGTTTGGACAAAGACTTCAACAAAGCTATCAAGGAAATCAAAAGCTGTTCTGGGGGGGGGGGGGGGCAATGAAGAGCATGAGAAAGACCAAAGCATGCCCAATACGACAAATTAAGAATGCCAAAGGAGAAATAATGAAAGAAGACAGCCAATTCATGGAAGCGTGGAGAAAATATTTTCAACAATTACATAATCCCTCCAGAACATATGAAACAAGGAGTAAAGATCAATTAGTAAAAGTAACAAGTAATCCAAAGGAGACAACTGAAGATGTAGATATATCAATGGAAGAAATCCAAACAGCTATAAGAAAAGTGAAATTAGGAAAATCCCCAGGAGCAGATCAAGTTTATCCAGAAATGATTAAGACCAAGGTAGAGAGGCAGACAAACTACTACATGCAATATGCCAACAAGCATGGAAGTCCAAACAGGTGCTAGACGACTGGAAAAAGGGAACGGTAGTACAAATACGTAAGAAAGGATCAACTATTGAATGCTCAAACTATAGAGGGATATCACCACTTAGCGTACCATGAAAAGTGTATGCCAGGATACTGGAAATGAGACAAAGGAAAAGAGTAGAGGATCAGATTGAAGAACATCAGAGTGGATTTAGACCAGGAAGAAGTGTACAAGACCACATATTTACAATTAGACAAATAATAGATAAATTTCTTGAGGGAAACATTGACTTGCATCTGTGTTTTATAGATCTAGAAAAGGCGTGTGACACTGTGAGGAGGGGGACGAACTATGGCATTCCTTAAAAGAACGCAATGTAGAGCAAAATTTAATAGAAGCCATTAAAAGTGTTTACAATAAACCAACATGTACAGTGAGAGTAGCTGGAAACATATCTGAAGAATTTGATGTAGATATAGGAGTAAGACAGGGTTGTATCCTAAGTCCTCTTTTGTTTATCACATTTATGGATTCAGTCGCAAATGCATCCTCAAAATAAAGAAAAGGAATGTAGGAATGTGGAAGCTCAAACCAGTAAATGTATCAATGCTTTCATTTGCCGATGATTTAGTTCTGTTTGGAAAATGAGAAAGTGACCTTCAGTCGAATATCAACATTATGAACAATGAACTAAATAAAAGAGGAATGAGAGTAAATGCAAAGAAAACTAAAACAATGCTAGTAACTAGGGAAACTAAAACACAAAATCGTTAATTGGGCATGGAAAATTTAGAACAAGTTCACAGCTACAATTACCTAGGAGTAATGATTAACTCAGAGGGAAAACTAAGAGAAGAAATCAGCCAGAGAATCCAAAAGGCAAGTGCAATATATAACCATCTAGGAAAGGCATTTGTAGATAAACAAGAATTGTCAACAAAAACCAAAATAACAGTATACAACACAGTTGATTGTCCTACTCTCCTCTATGACAGTGAAACCGAGACCTTAGACAGTAGAGAATACAGTAGAGTACAGGATGCTGAAATGAAATATCTAAGAAGAGCAGTAGGGAAAACTAAAACAGACAAAATCAGAAACACAGCACTAAGAGATCAAACCAAAGCAGATGGCATAAAAACTAAGATAGAAATATATCAACTGAGATGGTTTGGGCATGTAAACAGAATGAAAGACAAAAGAATAGCTAAATCAGTGTACAATGCTAAAGTCCAAGGTAAAAGACCAAAAGGCAAACCTCGGAGAAAGTGGGAAGAAGATATAAAAGAGACATTGAAGAATAGAAATTTAACATTTTTGAAAGGAAACAAAAAATGCCAGGACAGGGCTTCGTGAAGAAAGATCATCTGGGGCATCTGAACCCATACACCGAAAGGTAGAATGGGAACGGATAAAGAAAGAAAGAAAGAAGTATTAGTTGAATACAAAGAGAATGGTGGAATTTTAGCACGAAAATAAGATTGTCTGGACTGATACCACTGACAGCACGTCCCAACACGTCCCAACTTTGAAAATTAATATTTTTATTTTTTTTTTTGTACTGATAGAATTGGGTGTTTGAGGTCAAGAACAAAACTTGAGATAACAAATGAAGGGCGCAGTAGAGACGTGAAATCGCGCACTGCTGTCCAGACTTCCGTTTGTCCAGTACGTGTGTTTACTGGATAGTTGAAAGTCTGTGGAACTTGTATCCGTGTTAGATTAATTCTTATCCAAAGCAGACTACTATACTGCCATGATCTGATGAAAAACTTTTTTTTTCTTCGTGTCGACCGTCCGCATCACTATACCTTGCAAGGCAAACATAAGGAAGACTTTAGATTTGGTTGTTTGATGGACAAAATGCCCATATAGATTTGGACATTTGTATATCCAAAGTACTTTCTTCTTCTTCTTCTTCTTCTTCTTCTTCTTCTTCTTCTTCTTCTTCTTCTTCTTCTTCTTCTTCTTCTTCTTCTTCTTCTTCTTCTTCTTCTTCTTCTTCTTCTTCTTCTTCTTCTTCTTCTTCTTCTTCTTCTTCTTCTTCTTCTTCTTCTTCTTCTTCTTCTTCTTCTTCTTCTTCTTCTTCTTCTTCTGCTTCTTCTTCTTCTTCTTCTTCTTCTTCTTCTTCTTCTTCTTCTTCTTTCTTCTTCTTCTTCTTCTTCTTTTTCTTCTTCTTTTCTTCTTCTTCCTCTTCCTCTTCCTCTTCCTCTCCTCCTCCTCCTCCTCCTCCTCCTTATTCTTATTTTTATTTTTTTCTTCTTCTTTTTTTTCTTCTTCTCCTTTGATCTCTCTGCCAGCAGGTCAGATCAGGAATTGTCTCCATAAAGTGTATAAAATATTATTTTGTAGATTCTCCATAGGGTCGTAGAGCTTTTCTTCCAGATGTGTTTTGCCCGGCCATATCGCTGTTCTCTCCGATATGTGGAATTATGTATTTTATGCGTCTAACATTTCTGTCAGCCAAGGTAATTGTATCGATGTGCCACAGTATTACTGTAGTAAACCAACACATCGTTGGTCTATCTGGTGACGACAGCAGATAAAGAGTTCACAGAGTAATATTGAAAGTCGCCAGGCTGGTTGAGATGATTGCAGGAAGGTGTTTCCCAGTCCTTGACATGCTAACTTTAATGCGTCATCACGAATCTCAACCCATGCGACGAATGTTTCATTTGATAAAAAATAAATTTAAAAAAACCAGTGACGTCTCCGCGGGTACCGAAAGGTGTCGCATCTGGCATTCCAATTTCATTACAATATCATCGAGTTTATGCTCAAGGCTACAGCGTCATCATTGTTGTCCAAGAGAGCAAAATAAGGTAAACATTTCTTCCCCAATGAAAAAAAAAACAGAAATCCTTGAAGTTGGGGCTCGAACCCAGTACCTCTGGGTCACAGTGCAATGCCTTTTAACCACTCGGTCATCTGGCCCCCGTGTTAAGGTGTGACAAAATGCAGTAATCTATCTATGGCGAGCTTGCATCCTTTAGGAGGAGTTAACAATATACCGCGTAGTACTTGCCACAATTCACAGTGTCTTGTATCTTGTAAAATTTCAAGAGAACAGGAAGGCTTTACTATTTCCATCACGTTCTACGACTAGAGGAGAATAGAATTTTTACAAATAGTTTTTAAGGCAAGGAGAGAGAAAAATGCAGCTGTTAAGATGCAATTCCAGGCCAAAGTTTGTCGTCAAATCCATCATTTTGTAAAGAGAAACAATATGAAATCGATAATGTTATTGTAGGACACCTTTTCTTTAGACGTGAACGTGTGCGGAATAGCATTCAATTCTCCTTCTAGATCTCGTCCGCCTCCTCGTTATCTTGCTAGCGGCGTTTAGAAGTTGTGGGTGGGTAGGACTAGTGTAGTAGGAGTTGAGACCGAAGGGACATGGCTTGGTGGTAATTTCCCGACGGCCGAATTTGCTGATTTTTTTTTCTCCTCTTCCGTTTATTGGAGAAACTTAGGCTTTTGCTTTCGCTAAATGTTAGTTATTTTTTATGTGGTTATATATTTATGTATTCCTTTATTTATGTATTTATTTATTAACATATATTAATGATTTGTTTGTTTTATTTCAAAATATGTTTTTTTCTTTCTTTTCT
>JAXRKP010000036.1:267500-400000 GCA_037039925.1 Doris montereyensis | reverse complement strand
CTGCCAGTATAAAAACAACTTCAAGCAAGCCTGGTCACAGCTATGACAACAGTGTACAAGACACCATTGGACCTCTAGAAAACCCAGCGTTTCTGAAGACACTTCAATATACTGTAAGGTAAGAGAGCAACAGAATGAAGTCATACATTGCCTTGTAAATACAAATGCTTTTATGAGCAACTTTAATATGTTTAGATACGCATTATTGACGATTATTTTATTTGGCAAGGAAATGATTCAGAATTCTTTTCACAACTTCATTCCACAATCCATAAAGGCATGAAATGCACATTATGGTGAAGTGAATATTTAAACATGCATGTCTAAATACGTAGTAGAGTAGTAGCGAGTAATGGATATGTGGATAGATAGACATATTTAAATATGGATGAATGAATAGTTAGATGGACATCTGTGATTCTTTCATGGCATCTGAAAGTTTACAGTTCTGTTTATTTTGAGTAAAGAACATACCTTCTGCAGCCTCCAAAAGAACACCCTCAGAGAAGACATTAAAAAACTTGTATTGTTATAATGCACACATACACACACACATACATACATTTAGACATACATACATACATACATACATACATACATACATACATACATACATACATACATACATACATACATACATACATACATACATACATACATGATACATACATGACCATTATTGGCATTTTACCCTGCTAGATATTATTTCATCTTTTTTATATTTTATACTTTGTGCTATACAGCCATCCCTATGATGAAGAGGAGCAATTCAGTGTCCAGTCCAACATGGATTTGACCAGTCTGATGACTGGTGCTCCCTTAGACCCTAACATGGATGGCGGTTGGGCTTGGGTCGTGCTAGGAGCTGCTTTTGTCTCTCTCACTATTCTCGGTTCCACCACTTTAATGGCAGGTAAAAATGGATGAGTGCTGTTTCTTACCTTGGTGGTTTGTGCCCACCTTGTGTTACCTCATATAACGTTTCATAAAAGACTGCGAAATAAATCAATTTGATTAACATTACATTCCCAACAAGTTGAAAGAGCCTACCATAAGATGATGATACAGTCTGCTTCTCATGTTTCTGTTTGTTTGAAAGTTTGTGATTTTGTTAATGATTGCCTTCTTATATGAAAGAGGAAATTCCTGATATGTGCCTATAAGTCTACTTGGACGTTAAAAAAGATTCAGATATGTTCCCATTAACCTACTGACTTGTGAGAACTAGAAAATTTGTAATGTGTTTATCAAGATTTTCTTATAGGGAGGAGAAAATCCATAATAAGTACATTGACTTTCCTGTTAGGAAGGAAACATCTCAAATATATCTGTAATATATAGACGTTCTTGTAGGCACTGAGAAAGAGAAAATTACTAAGATAAAGACTTTCTGGCAAGGAAAAGAAAATCCCTGGTATGTTCCTGTAAGCCTACTTATAAATATGAGAAAATCCTCAATATGTGCAGGGGTTTTGCTTTCCTTCAGGAATTTCATTTTTACATGTAGACCTGCTTGAAAAGATCAAAAGATAATTTGTTTTCTTAACTCATGTACATCAAAGGTCAAATTTAATTGGTACGGTTTTCTGGTATCATAAATGAAATCATTGCCCCTGTTGCCATTATCTTTATTATTTGATCCTACATAGAATTTGTGTGTATCATGTATTATGTAATGGATATGTTCTTTATGTTCTGTAGTGTTTTCTGTGAGGTTTTTTCTTTATCTACTCTTTTCCTTCACATATTATAGAAAGGTCATCAAGAAAGAAAGATAGGAATAAATGAACGCAAAAAAAATGTGCCTATTGGACAATAAAGTTTTATCTTGTCTTGCCTTATTTTTATCAAATCAGGCGTGTTCATGAAGGCTTTTCTTGATAAGATCAGCCCTGACCTCACCAAGGTGGCCTGGATCGGATCTGTGCATGTGGCCATCATGTCTCTAGCCGGTAAGGGACGATCATAAAGGCTGTTGCCCACTTATATCAGGATTTATCATTTTGTTATTTCCCTCTATAGATCATTAGTTTCTTAAACAGACAAACTTTTCATGCAGAAATATGTTATTCATAAGTGTCATGTAGCTCGGCCTTATGATTTCATCATGTCTCAAACTTGTTGCACGTATAAGGAAAAGCATAAACTCTTTGTAGCAGGAACCACAGGTAACTTCTTTGTCTTCCCTGTCATTTTTCTCACACCTATTTCTTATATCACATGCTCTGCACAATGAAACAACCGTTTCCATTTGAAAGATAGGAATTGACTTGTATGGTTGGTCCCAAATAATATATTTTAGTGAAAGTCTGCCTTCATTTTCTGGAGAATGATATATATATTAATATACAGAGAAAGACACAGAGGGAGAGAGAGAAACGAATAGATACAGAGAGAAAGAGAGACAGAGAGAAAAAGAGAGACAGTGAAACAAAAATAGACAGATAGAGAGAGAGAAGCAACATGCTAGATGCAGTTTATTAGTATCCTGCCTATAGCCAGAAGCTCATTGACACTATGTCAAGCCCCAGAAACTGAAGCTCAGTATTTCTCTCAGAGGGAAAAATCAGTCCAAAAAAATTGCTGAGGCCAGTTTTACAAGCTCACATTGCAGATACTCGAGTCATAATGCATCACTGTTATTTACTTTGATCAGTCAAATTCAGTATTCTTGTTTGTGTGATTGTGGCTGAATTGTTGCTGGTGGGGGTTTTTTCAACTCAGGATTTTAACCAAAGGTGCTCCCAGCAGTCCAAGTTGGGTGGTTGGCAAATGCTACCCACCCGTAGATCCTTCTTTTTCCTTTCACTCTTTCACATGATGTCTTGCTTTGATCTTGCTGTTTCCTTTTAATTCACCCTTAGTGAAATCACTGCCTTTGGTGGGCATGATAAGTTTCAATGAAACACACAATTAGCAGTCCAAGTGGCTGTTGGAATGGGGATTTGATGCTAGGAATGTGTTTTGCATGGCAGTGTCAGCGCTGTTGCTAAACTGCATAAAAAAAATTGAAATTTTTATTGATCAATAGAAAGTAGCATCTCTTCTCCCCTGTTATATCATTTCACTTGTTTTTTCTCTTGTCTTTTCTTCTTCTTTTTTTGTCTAGCCTTTTTTCTCTTTTTTTCAATGCACTTTTCTCCCAACACTTTTATTCACTTTTATACATTTCTCTGCAAGTGAGGAACAAGCAAATGAAATTGGTTCATTCTCAATGTTGACCAGACAGATCATGTAGGCGGATGTATTGCTTTCATTAACATTATGATATTATGTCACCAACACCACATTCCTTTTGTACATGTGAAAAGAAAAATGCTTTAAAACGACACATTAAAAATGTAAAGAAAATGAATGTGCTTGAACAGGACAGGAGTCTGAATTTGAAAATATATTCAAACAAATGTTTTGACATATATTGCAACTTTATGTAAATAAGACAGTGTTGAATGAGTTAAGGTTTCAAATAGTAAAAGACATTGTGCTTATAAAGGCAAACTTTTACAGCTATGAAATGTCTTTCCGTTCCATAACCTTTGTTGTTCTTTCCTATGAAATGCATTCCTTTCTTTCCCCATTGACTCATTTCTTGCCTAGCCTACAGACCATGGTTTAGTGAAGGAAAGGAGAGGTATTGATTTTAATTTATATGATGACACTAACTAACCAAAATATTACAGGTATTTTCAATTTTGTATTAGCTTTCAATCTTTTTTTTCTTCATCTAATACATACTAATTTGTGACAGGACTATAGCAAACATTATATGGATAGTTTATACGGACACTTTGTCAATCTCCCAAAATAGATTCAACTTAGCAGAAAGAAAGGTTATAAGTGTGTCTTATTTTTATAGAGGAAACCTTGTAACGCCTTCATACTTTGAATTATTCCGGAGTACAAGAATTTGTAATTGACAAAAGCAGTTTTATCTCTTTAGGGGATGTTCAGTCTTAAACCACAACAAATGTTTGTATGCATTTTTGGGTATGTGGGTATGCTAACCTCTCACACCTTCCAACTGCTTCTAAGCCTTTTTTCTTCCTTAAATCCCCTTTCAAGCTATGACGCTCTCAAGATTTTAAAATTGTTTTTTGTTTGGACTGATTTACTATCTTTTCATTGTTTCAAGGTATATATTATCCATTTCTGTTCGTCTGCTTTGTCTGCCTGACCACTTCTTTCCAAAACCTCAGAGTTTTCCTATTTTTTGAATCAGTCGACCGTTCCATACTTAAAATTGAGAAATATCACACACAAAACCAAGGGATGAAATACATTTGTAATTCTTTACCTTGTCTTTTGTTTTGCCAGCAGACAGTTGTATCTTGTGCAAACTTTACATTTTAAATCTCATGAGAATGGGGGTCTGATTTTGACAGATGACAAGACTGATAACCATGTCTTGCACATCAACATTTAGTGGCGTCGGTAGCCGAGTGGTTAGGCTGTTAGATTTCGGATCATGAGCTCCTGGGTTCAAATCTTAGCAAAGCCAGATCTGAGGTTGTGTTCCTGGGGAAAGACACCGTAACACACATTTTCCCCTCTCGACCCAGGTGCAAATGGGTACAAGGACTAGCCCGGGAGTAAAAATCTACGTCAAACTAGTGTCCTGTCCAGAAGGTAATTATTATCACCTGTTCTGCTTCACACTATAGAAATTAGAATAGCTCCGGCTCTATGAGCCATAAGGGCCTTGAAGGAATTTACGTCAACATTTAAGGGGTTTTTTTTTAATATGGGCTCAAACCAGTTTGTTTTCATCTTTTTCAAA
This sequence comes from Doris montereyensis, assembly GCA_037039925.1. Classification (NCBI taxonomy): domain Eukaryota; kingdom Metazoa; phylum Mollusca; class Gastropoda; order Nudibranchia; family Dorididae; genus Doris; species Doris montereyensis. The sequence continues at coordinate 395,223 of JAXRKP010000036.1, read as the reverse complement.
AGAACTGAAAATTAATCATATTTTCGGTAGTTCTTTTTAAATAGTGTTTTTGATGCATTTGACCATGTAGTACCTCATGTAATATACTAATCACTACGACTGTCTACATTGAAATGGATCAGGGCCTTTTTCTTAATAATCACTTTTACTATAAATAAAACATCATTGACTGATTATAATCTAATTTTTTTGTCCAGCATGAACATTTTTACTAACAAATAATGATGAAATCATCATGAACATTTCACAGACTGTTCTAACCATAATATATTGGTTCACTCATCCTAATTGCAAGTTTTTTTTTGTTATTTTAATTTCACATATAAATGCCCTTATTATTATAAACCAAATGAAAGAAAGCTTGAAATACATCAAGAACTCTCATTCACCAGGGTTATGGCAATCTGTAGCACCAGTGCTTGCATCTCTCTGTCTGTTAATCATTATTGATACATGCATATCACAAATTTGTTACATTTTTTTCCTGTGTCTTTTTTCCATCAAAGGCCCCCTGGTGGGGATGGTGATGAAGAGAGTGGGGGCCCGACTCACCATGTGTCTAGCTGGCATCCTCATGTTCACTGGGTTCATGGGAGCCTCTTTCTCAAACACCATATCAACGCTGATATTGACTCACGGTGTTGTCGCAGGTAACATTAACTTTACATCATTATGTCCTGTTGTGATCATCATCATCGAAAGCGTGTGAAAGCTGCGAGTTCCCCAGGGACCCCTTGGCAGGATTTTTGTCTGTCTCTTCCTTGTATTTATCTCATCTTTGTTTCTATGAGACTTTAATATCATTCAATGTCATTCCCTTCCGTTATTAATGATTACTTTGAGAGAAATGTAGAAAATATCTTTTGAGACTGAATTTACATTCTAAATGAGAGCTATTTACTCCATTTTCTACAAGCCATCATTTACAAAATATAAAATATACACAGTAATTGCAATTTCTTTGACAATAATAATATATGATACTTAAATTGTTGTAGGTAAGATAAACTAACATACCCATACATCTGCTACAAATGATTTGTAAACATGTTATTTTAAACAATGCTTATATTATTCATTATACATTTGAAGGGATCAGTTCAATAGTGTGCCTATGTCCATTTTTGTGAAAAATGAGACAGAGAGATAATCCTAGGGAATAAACTGAAATCATGCTTCATGAAAAGTGTGAAAGTGATATGATGAAAACACATCACATTTTTAGCAGTTTGAAACTTAGAATTTCCAACGTCATCTGTGCCAATTTTTTTAAATGACGTAATTGTGACTTAGGTACGTTAAATAACCCTTTTAATTAACCTGTTTCTCCCTCTGATCTCCTGATCAAGTGGGTTTTTTATTCATTCATCACTTGCTGCTTTTGTAGGTATTGGATCAGATTTGCCATCAACCCGCTGTACGTGGTAGTTGGCCAGTACTTCAACCGTCTTAGAGGACTTGCCTTTGGGATTCTAACGACTGGTGCAGGTGTTGGACTGTTAGCAGGTAAATATGGAAAGGTTTTTTCTAAGCCTCAATAATTCTGCCTTTTCATCATTTGCAGCACGGCATGTGAAAGCATGAAATTGTATTGGGGTTGATGTGTTTTTGTTTGGGGTGGAAATAAGGGTCGTTTGTTTTTAAAAAATTGTTAATTGTGGATTTGGTGACACTCTCAAACCATAACCCTGGTTCTATCCACTGGGCCAAGGCATCTTTAATATAAAAGATTTATATAATGTGATTACACCCTTGTTTATAGTTTTGATTTTCATGTTTGGTACCATGGTCAATGCTTTGTTTCTGTTTTCATTTCTGTTGCAATTGTCCAGGTGGTGCTGCTATTTCACAACTCTTGGACACCTTTGGCCTTAGCGGAGCTTATCTCTTGTGGTCTGCCATTGTCCTCCACATCACTGCAATGGGTCTGCTGATGTTGCCATCACCAGAGGAGAAATCAAGGGAGGCGGAACGCACTATGTCCATAAGCCAATACAAGCATGCCAGTAGCCAACAGGAAATCATCAGTGGGCCTAACAGTATAATGAGTGGGCTTAATAGCATCTACAGTGGTACGGACAGGAACAGTGTTCTCAGCGGCTTAGACAGAGCTGGGAGGAGTCGCTTGACGTTTTTAAGACGTTATTCCAGTAAGCCAAACACGGGAGACACAGAGATTCCTCTCCTTAGGACCGTCCTTCACAAGGAAATGTCACGGTCTAGTCACTCAGTTTCCACTAACAGGTCCCATCATCGTTCCCAAACCCAAGTTTTCAGCCCCAACCAACAAAGATCTACTTTTAGCCCTGATGGGGAGATTTACCTAATCCTCCAAGTCCTACCTCATCCATGATGACAAACACTTTTTCCATGAACGGTGTTGCCAGACTTGTCGCGTCAAGCAATCATATCACCAGTTCACACAGTCTGGCAAATAACTGCCAGTCAACTTCCACTCTGGGAACATCTCACCAAGCGCCCAGCTCCCCAACTAGCACCAGAGCTGCCTCCAGCAGATCTCTACGGCCCCGCCTCCTTTCAACAAGTTCTCAGCCTTATTCTTATTGTCGCTCCCAAAGCATTGTCAGTCAGGGTGTTTCACTTAGAGGTCAAAGTGAACTTGACAACCAATCACTTTCATCTGCACTCGTCTCCACTCTTCGCCCTCGTGACCTTTACTGGCCCCAAGGTATCGTTTGGGATCCCGCAGCATATCTACGTTAATGGGAAGTGTTGCTAGTTTCCCGACCGCTCTATCAGTTCTTACAGATGACATTGCCCGACTTGATATTTGCAGCACCACAGGTTTAGACCAAAGGGTGAGTATTTACGTTGATGGAATTTGTAACAGTTTTATTGTAAACTTCAATGGATGCGAGTTTATGACTAGTCGCATAGTGTTCTTTCACATGTTTTGAATCTATCTGTGTAGAAGATCCTATTTCTTAAAGGGGCTGTAATTGTGAATCTCTGTCTGAAATTTAGTAATGGGAGAGCAGTATAACACAAGTGCTTTACTAGCTCCATTTAAATAACTAGATAAATTATTGCTATTCTTGATTGATAGTATTGGGGCATGTAATGTGGATCTAGAATGGTTGGCTTTGTATGGAATCCCTTTTATTGAAGTGGTCTGTTGGACTACATGTGTAGTATGAGATAAATTAAGCTTATGCTATATCTTAAGCTAGAGAGTTCTAAATTGCCTAGATTGACTGTTGGGCATCAAAGTATTATCAGCTGGACGTTTATTATGATGAAATGTTAAATCACCTAATGTTTTGTAATGACAAAGCATTTATGTTTTAAAAAGTTGGTAGGTATATTTCACTTAATTAGCTGGGATTCGAGAAATTGTCATAAACTGTTGTAATGTCACATATCTAGGGTTTTAAATTTGAAGCCATAACCAGTTTGAATTTGAAGTGGCAAAATTTGGCTTTGCCAATCAGAAGTTGATTCCCTTACAATATTACAAACTAATTTATATAAAAGTGACCCAAGCTGTTTCTGTCTCTATTCCGTTTTTTTACTGCCATTTTCAAAATGAAGAAGACTAGGTTATTGTTTGCTTTAAATGATTATTTTTTTTGTATTTTGTATTTCAGTAATACATTGCCAGCTAACAACAATAGTGGCTGATACTTAGGATACAGTTTTATTTACTCTATTGTATTTTCTCTCCTGGCAAAATGTTTTTGGAACCAAAATTATGATTTACATTGAACAATTGAATCCATTATGACCTTATTGCTGACAAAAGTTCTTTAAAGGAAAAATCAATTCTATTATTGTGTCTCCTACATCATTTACAGAGTTTCAAAGGCTCCGTCATTGGTATACTCGATTCTATGCGTCTGTTACGCAATAAGGCGTTTTTAATCTTCATTTGCTCTTGTGTGTTATGGGCTCTTGGTGAAGCTCCCGTCTTGATGTACCTTCCTTCATATGCCATCAGGTATGACTGATTTATATCAGGATTGTAGAACATCAATAATATTTTTATGAAAGGGTGTTTCCTCTTGATTTTCCTTTTATCACGATTATGTTTTGTCTCGATAGATTTCCTGTCACCAACATTTTTGTCCAATGTTGTGAGCTGAGCCTTATGGGCTTCAGAATTAATTGTGTTATAAATCTGATCTTAACATATTGATGGAAGGATAGACCGTGGAAGTTTTAATGATTTTATTTTGTACCTTTGAATATTTTAGAAGATTAAGGAAAATTGCATAAAAAATAAAAAATCTTGTCGGCTTATCCATACAAATTGTAGCATCACTGGCTGTCAGACTTAAGACCATGAGGTGCTGGGTTTATATCCTATCAATTCTAGATCCAACATTATGTTCCTTGGGAAAGAAATGTTATAAGCATTTTCTACTCGACTTATCTTCAAATGAAGTAAAGCTAAGTTCTTTCAAGGCCACTATGGCCCATAGAGCTAGAACTTATCATGGTTTCAATAGCATGAAGCAAAAACAGGTGATAATAATCACCTCCTGGACAGGATACTAGTCTAATGCAGATTTTTACTCCCAAGCTAGTGCTTGTACCCATTTGTACCTGTGTTGAGTGAGGAAAATACGTGTTAAATGTCTTTCCCTTGGCACACAACATCAGGGCCAGCTTTGCTAGGATTCAAACTCGACCTCATGATCCCCAGTCTACTCGGTCACCAACATCACACCTATCTTCAAGTGGGTACCAATATCAGCTGGGAATAAAACCTATGACAAATTAGTATCCTGTTCAGAAGACAAAATCATCTTTTTCACTTCATGCTGTAAAAACTGGATAAAGCAATAGCTCCACGGGCCATAACTACCTTGAGAAAACCTTTATTTACTTAATACATAGAAGGGGTATAGAAATTGCATGGTGTCTTTCTATCAGCAGAGTTCTTCATGATTGTTTTATTGGATCATTTTGGTAGGCATAGTCAATGGAGATCTGGGCTAGTCCTGACTTCAATAAGACCATTTTGTAATGAATTATAAAAGTGAGATACATTGTGTGCTTATTAAAAAGAAAAAGCCAATTCAATATCACATATTCAGAAAATGTTTAGGGAAGATTAAAAGAAGTGTCAAGTTTGGTGATCTAAACATGATGAGTCCTTAGCACCATGGCAGTTCATCAAGCCATCTTATTTCATCATAATGTTGTTACTGATTTCTTATGAATCTTTGACCCCTAATGACAAAAACAGTATAAGAAGATGTTCTGGGGTCTCCTATTGCAGAGTATGTATGAATTACATTAATGAATAATGTTGCTCCATAGTAAAGGTACAAGTCCGATGCAAGCGTCATCCCTGTACACCACCATGGGAATTGGTTCCATCGCTGGCGCTTTCTGGCTGGACTTGTAGCATCTGACCGTAACATTGGACCTGTGTTGCTTCATATAGGTAAGTTTTCATCTTCATTTGGTGAAAAGATTTATTTCAAGCTGCATTTTACATAGATTCTTATTCTTTCACTTCTATTTACTTTCTTCTTCAAATTTTAGCACAGGTGCTGTTACTTCACTGTTTCTGCTAATACCAATACTTTTACTTGTTGTATGAGAAGGGCAACCATGACTGCAATTTCTACATTTTCTATTCTAACACATATTACTTCCAGTACTATAACGTCTACTACTACTGCTGATACTATGACTTCTTCAACTACTACTACTGAATCTACTATTGCTACTAATTCTACTGCTACTGCTGCTGCCACTGGTCTGCTACTGCTACTATTACTGCTACATTGTACTTCTAATACTACAAAAATGATGTACTTCAATTATTACAACAATGACTACCATTACCACTATTGCTACTGCAACTTGTACTTCTACCAGCACTAACTATTCAACACTGACACTGTTGAGGATGACAAAAGTGTATTCGCTAACAAACAGCCACTTATATTACAACCATGATCCAGTTCAACATATTTCACCTGATTACTTTTTCATTACTCTTTGTATCATGTTCATTTGTCTTTCATCTTTTTCCTCACAAGTATCATCCCTGTTCCTTGCTTTTCTTTCCCCCATTGGTCACAGATCATCATTAAATACAATGTAAGGCAATGGAGCATTGGAAACCATTCAACCCAGTTGTACCCACACTACCCTTTCTGTTTCCTTACACTATTATTCTTTTCCCTGTTTAATATAACAAATGACAACAATTGCTTTAATGTGTCTTGTATGGAAGGAAATGGGTCTGTGTGTGTGTGTGCGTGAGAGAGAGAGAGAGGGAGAGAGAGAGAGATAGAGAGAGAGATAGAGAGACAGAGAGAGAGAGACAGAGACAGAGACAGAGAGAGAGAATGTGTGTATGTTTATGTTTTGTGTAGCTTTAATGGTATATTAGGCCTATATGTACCACACTGTGCATGTTTTATGTTTTCCATCCTTTAAAAAGGCCTCCTTTTAGTCTTCATATCTGTTGATGTTTTTCATGGCTCTGGCAACATTGCTGCTTTTTTTTTCTATGCTTCGTGTTATATCTGTCTCTGTTGTGTTACTTTCTTTTCCCCTGAAATGACTTAAATAGTTGGTAGACTCTTTTTCTCACTCCTGCTGACATTTTTATGTTTTGTTTGTTCTTCTCAGGCTTCACTTCTCACCATTCTCTTTCACACATTTGATATTTGTACACGATTAATTTCAGTTATCTGTAAACTCATGCATTCATCAAACAGCTATAAACATGACTATTCGCTGTCTCCTTCTCTCTTCTTCCTTTTCTTCACTTCTTCTTCTTCTTCTTCTTCTTCTTTTCCTTCTTCTTCTTCTTCTTCTTCTTCTTCTTCTTTCTTCTTCTTCTTCTTCTTCTTCTTCTTCTTCTTCTTCTTCTTCTTCTTCTTCTTCTTCTTCTTCTTCTTCTTCTTCTTCTTCTTCTTCTTCTTCTTCTTTTCTTCTTCTTCTTCTTCTTCTTCTTCTTCTTCTTCTTCTTCTTCTTTCAGGTAATTGACTAACTCAATTCTTTGAGTATTACTGTCAGCGTGTATGATGTGTGGCAACAAATTTTCAGGATGTCTTGGACTGACTGGGATCCTTGTATGTCTCAGCCCCCTCTTCATGGAGACGGTGTTACAACAAAATGTCTTCTCATGTTTACTGGGGTGTACACAGGTTCCCTTTGTTCCTCTAATGACGCTTTTGACCATTGACCTTCTGGGTATCACTGAGCTCCCTGTCGGCTTTGGCTTCATTTGCATGTCACAGGATGTGGCTATTTGATTGGACCACCGTTAGCAGGTGCGTTTTTTTAATCTTTTCTTTCATGTCTCAGAGGCAGTGAGGTCAGTGTTATCAATAAGGCTTTTTGCTTGGACGGCTTTTTAACTGCCAAAGGATTTTGAAAGGCATCTTGGTTCTTTTACGATTAAAAACTCTTTTTACACACCATTAAATACAAGGGTGTTTAACACATGAAACTGCAAAATGACAACAAAACCATGTAATATAATATCAAATTTTGAGGCCATCGTTGTAAAGGTTTCTTTCAGTGAAAAAGAAAAAACTAAATGCATAGATGTGTATAATATGTGTGTAACGAAAATGTATATTTACGTAATGCATTTCTGTGTCTATGTTTATGTTTATTTTTGTATAAGTGTGTGTGATTGACAAATGTGCATTAATACATAAAGTCGCATTGATATTGGTATAGATAGCCAAGCGTATAGAAAGCAGAACAAATAAAAGTTGGTTTCTCACAACCTGACAATTTGCTTTTAATGATTTTATAGGAAGTGAGAATACTTTCAAAGCAACTGTGAAGACAAATGACTGTAACAAAGGACAAGAAATTTAAAGGCTTAAGACCCTTTGTCTTGTTCAAGGGAGGAGGGGCACATTTAAGGAAGTTCATGAATAGAATCATTTTAATAGAGTATTTCCTCATGCACCTTTAGTCTTAACATATGCAATTCTACTTTTGATCTCTTTCCAGGTGCCTTTGTGACCAGCATAGGGTTTTCTAAAGCATTTGTGTTTTCAGGTAAAATTGAAATATACCTGGTCAATGCATTTGTAAAATTCTGAATGTTATGGTAGCTGTTTTTTTATTTTCAGTTTGAAGAAATCACAAGCTAGTCTGAAACATTAAAATCATGTCTGCAGGCAGAAAAACTATTGATTGTTTGTTACTTCAATAGCATTGGAATTTTATTTTTTATTTCTTCATCTCAGCTATTTCATCTCCAGCCATTCTTTAACATAGGGATAAATTCTTATGAACCCCATTCCCTGCTGTTTCCCTTAAATTCCATAATCATGTGGTTGGTGGATACTGCTGGTTGGTCCTACTTCTTTCCCTTTACTCTTCCACATCTTTTATCTTGCTGTTTTCTCTTAATTCACCCTCAGACTACCACAATGGTGGACGGGGGCATATTTCAATTAATTTTTAAAACAACCCTAAATTCATCCTCGTGGGTGGGGCAAATGTCATTAAAACAAAGCAATCTCAAACTCTGTTTCCAATCCCATCAATTTGCTTATGTCAAATTTAGCACTGATAACCAATGGTTGATAACAAATGAACAGGAAAAATACTCCTGTAGGCTGATCAGTCAATGAAGAAAACAATGCGTTATCATGCTCTATCTGTGTTTGTCACCTTTTTTCCTCACACACTATATTAAATACCTGCGTTATGCATGTTTTTATTTTTCTTAATGCATGTAGTTAAAAAAAAAAATTTGGCATCATCATCATCATCATCATCATCATTATCTGTCAGTGACAGTGTCACCCCTTGGCAGGATAGAAGCCATGAACGAACATTCTCCATCTCTCCTCATCTTTTGCCAATTTCTTGAGATCCTTGCAGTGTTTCGTCTCCATGTTGCTAATGACCTTCCCTTCCTCCTTGCCCCTAGTGGGTTCCACCGCAATGCTCTTTTTTCTTTTAAAATAATGTAGAGAAAACACCCAAGCAGCTAGGATATGGAAAAATCCCTTTCAAAAACTTCAACCAAATATTTATGACTGATGCAGGATATAGATGGGAATTTAATGGTTGGTATTAGTGTTACTTAAGAAATCTGTAGTCTTCCTATTATAACACTACTGTGATGTGGAGCAGGACGTTTTCTTTCTGCATTATTTTGTCCTGTCTTACTCTTACACTTGCCGTAGCAGTCTGCCATGCAATCATATTTAACACATTCCATAGAGTTATATCATAATAACTGACTAAATCAATTCTTGAGTGTTACTATCAGCGTGCATGTGTTTTTATTCTTCCCCTAACTGTTCATCCAATGTTGATTTTGAAGTGATGTTTTCATCTCTTTTTTTAAAGTATTCAGAGCTAATGCTGACTTTAATTTCTGTTGACAGTTTGTTCCATTACCTTACCGTACTAGTGTTAAAATAAGTGCAGGTAATAATCAATGTTTGAAGTTAGGACCATAATGTATGTTTGACAGCCTGATCTAGTTGTTCTTATATTAAGTTTAAGCTTAAGGATAGACTTATGTTGAATTTGATATTTTTTGTCCTGGGATAGAATTATGCTGAATTTGATATTTTGTCCTGGGATAGCATTATGCTGAATTTGTTATTTTGTCCTTGGGGTAGACTTATGCTGAATTTGTTATTTTGTCCTGGGATAGCATTATGCTGAATTTGATATTTTGTCCTTGGGGTAGGCTTATGTAGGCTTATGCTGAATTTGATATTTTGTCTTATGCTGGATTTGGTATTTTGTCCTTAGCATTATGCTGAATTTGGTATTTTGTCCTTATGCTGAATTTGATATTTTGTCCTGGGGTAGACTTATGCTGAATTTGATATTTTGTCCTGGGGTAAACTTATGCTGAATTTGGTATTTTGTCCTGGGGTAAACTTATGCTGAATTTGGTATTTTGTCCTTAAACTGCTGAATTTGATATTTTATCCTGGGGTAAACTTATGCTGATTTGATATTTTGTCCTGGGGTAAACTTATGCTGAATTTGGTATTTTGTCCTGGGGTAAACTTATGCTGGATTTGGTATTTTGTCCTTGGGGTAGACTTCGTCCTTGGGATAGACTTATGCCGGATTTGGAAATCAACTTGTAAATAAACTGAGATATTTGTGTCAATTTTACTTGTTACCATGGGTGATCCGGGCAGTGGACAGGTAAGCACTTGTACAGGGAGTAGATGATCCCGCCCTCCATGAGTCTCCTGCTGCCTTGCAGGTCGGTCTTGGCTGACCAAAGGCTAAGGGAGTTAACCATGACAGGAAACAACCTGCTGCCTTGCAGGCCGGTCTTGACTGACCAAAGCCTTGATCTTTCAACGGCGAAAATGGAAACGAACACGGATTGTGATTTTTAGAACATGGAAAGTTAAGGCAATAAATGGAAAAGAGTTAGAATTAGTTGAAGAAATGGAAAATGGAAAATTTTTGGCTATTACAGAAACAAAGAAAAAGGACAAGGAATAAAAATGTAGGATGAAATCATATTTTAATTTTCTCAGGAGTATATGTCAAAGATAGAGCCTAGAGCAGGAGTAGGTCTCCTAGTGCATTAAAGTCATGAAAATCTATTAGAAAGCTGGACATTTATGAGCCCACGGCTATAAGACGTAAATATTAAACCAAAAGGAAGAGAAATTAAATTATTAATAGCATATGGACCAAACGAAGACGCCACTAAAGAAGAAAAAGATACCTTCGAAAACGATTTACAAATAGCTGCAGAGAATCTTAAACACAAACAGGAACTATTGGTTTTAAGAGATTTAAACGCTAGAGTAGGCAACAATGAAGAAACATCAGGAGGAGTAATAGGTAAAGAAGAAGAGACAACAACTTCTCCGAATGGAGAGAGACTAATAGATTTTTGCCTAAAGAATAACATGAAAATAGCCGACACATTTTTTCCTTATAAAGATATACACAAATATACAAGAGTAAATGAAGACAGGTGTGAAAAGTCAATCATAGACTACATAATAGTCAGCAGCTCCCTTTTTTACAGAACATTGGATGCAAGAGTAAACAGAGGAGCAGAAATACTTAGTGATCATTACCTAGTGATTGCCAAAATGAGATTATTGACTGAAGAAAACAAACAGAAAAGGAAAGAGAAGAAAGCTACTCAACTCAAAATAGAGGAACTAAATAAACCAGTAGTAAAACAGGTATACCAATCTAGGATTGAAAAGATTTATCAGTGAAAGACAGATGGATCTGAATGATAGCACAATAGAAGAAAAGTGGCAAATATATAAAGAAACATTCCTCAGTCGTACTGAAGAAGTCTGTGATAGGAAATAAATTAAAGGAGATAGGAAAAGAACAGCATGGTGGAATAAATGTCAAATCTAAGATCAAAGAAAAGAAGGATGCCTGGAAGAAATACTTGCAAACAAAGAGACCAGAGGATAGGATAGATTACGTGAGTAAAAGAACTATCGCAAAAGAGGAAGTGAGGAAAGCAAAACAGGAACAATGGGAAGAGTTTGGACAAAGACTTCAAGAAAGCTATCAAGGAAATCAAAAGCTGTTCTGGGGGACAATGAAGCACGAGAAAGACCAAAGCATGCCCAATATGATAAATTAAGAATGCCAAAGGAGAAATAATATAAGAAGACAGCCAAATCATGGAAACATGGAGAAAGCATTTTCACCAATTACATAATCCCTCCAGAACGTATGAAACAAGGAGTAAAGATCAATCAGTAAGAGTAACAAGTAATCCAGAGGAGACAGCTGAAGATGTAGATATATCAATATAAGCTATAAGAAAAGTGAAATTAGGAAAAGCCCAGGAGCAGATCAAGTTTATCCAGAAATGATTAAAAACCAAGGGAGAGAGGCAGACATACTACTACATGCAATATGTAAACAAGCATGGAAGTCCAAACAGGTGCCAGACGACTGGAAAAAGGGAACGGTAGTACCAATACATAAGAAAGGATTAACTATGGAATGCTCAAACTATAGAGGGATATCACTATTTAGCGTTCCAGGAAAAGTGTATGCCAGGATTCTGGAAATGAGATCAAGGAAAAGAGTAGAGGATCAGATTGAAGAACACCAGAGTGGATTTAGACCAGGAAGAAGTGTACAAGACCACATATTTACAATTAGACAAATAATAGAAAAATTCCTTGAGAGAAACATTGACTTGCACATGTGTTTTATTGACTTAGAAAAGGCATTTGACACTGTGAGGAGGGACGAACTATGGCATTCCTTAAAAGAACACAATGTACAGCAAAATTTTATAGAAGCCATGAAAAGTTTTTACAATAAACCAATATGTGCAGTGAAAGTAGCTGGAAACGTATCTGCAGAATTTGATGTAGATATAGGGGTAAGAGAGGGTTGTGTCCTAAGTCCTCTTTTGTTTATCACATTTATGGATTCAGTCACAAAAGAAACCTCAAAAAGAAAGAAAAATGAATGTAGATATGTGGAAGCTCAAACCAGTAAATGTATCAATGTTTCATTTGCCGATGATTTAGTTCTGTTTGGAAAATCAGAAAGTGACCTTCAGTCGAATATCAACATTATGAACAATGAACTAAATAAAAGAGGAATGAGAGTAAATGCAAAGAAAACCGAAACAATGCCTGTAACTAGGGAAACTAAAACACAAAATCTTAAATTGGGCAGGAGAATTGAGAACAAGTTCAAAGCTACAATTACCTAGGAGTAATGATTAATTCTGAGGGAAAACTAAGAGAAGAAATCAGCCAGAGAATCCAAAAGGCAAGTGCAATATATAACCATCTAGGAAAGGCATTTGTAGATAAGCAAGAATTGTCAATAAAAACCAAAATGGCAGTATACAAACAGTTTATTGCCCTAGTCTCCTCTATGGCAGCGAAACCTGGACCTTAGACAGTAGAGAATACAGTTGAGTACAGGCAGCTGAAATGAAATATCTAAGAAGAATAGTAGGGAAAACTAAAAGAAACAAAATCAGAAACACAACAATAAGAGATCACACCAAAGCAGATGGCATAAAAACTAAGATAGAAATAAATCAATTGAGATGGTTTGGGCATGTAAACAGAATGAATGACAATATAATAGCTAAATCAGTGTACAGTGTTAAAGCCCAAGGTAAAAGACCAAAAGGCAGACCTCTGAGAAAGTGGGAAGAAGATGTAAAAGAGGCATTGAAGCATGGAAATTTAACTTTTTTGGAAGGAAACAGAAAATGCCAGGACAGGGCATCCTGGAGAAAGATCATCTCGGGCATCTGAACCCATACACCGAAAGATAGAATGGGAACTGATAAAGAAAGAAAGAAAGACCATGGGTGATATCAAGTATGATTATTAGATCAAGTTAGTACTCAAATTAAAGTTGCACTCTTAGGCGTGAACTATTTTATTCCAACTTATTAATGACAAAACCTGTTGAAGATGATGGCTTTGGTGAATGAAAATTTTACTCAAACTCAAAGATGTGGAAACATAATTAAAAGGCACTTTTGGTTGAAAACTTTCTGAGATGAAAATGATCTTGAAATCATTTAGACACTACATACAATGAAGGGTTACTCTTAATGGCCTGGCAAAGCCAAAGAACGCATACAGAACCAACTCAAAATTATGATATATATTGAGATGGTATGAGCTTGTCTGGTGCCTATTGAGACACTTTCTTCTTTCATTTCTCTGACCATCTTTATATTTTAGTTCATCCTTTCATTGTACTTTTTTTTATTTTTAAGTGTATATGATGTATATATTTTTTGTGAGTATATATTTATTTATGCAAGTGTGCTTGATATGAGAAACAGACAAACACAAACAGAAAAAGTGAGAGATAGACAACATATTTAATCAACGTTAACTTATGTACTCAATGAATTTTTGTAAAACAAACATCAAAATTAGGTAAGCATTATTGTAAGCATTTTTTGCAAATTTTTTTTTCTTCCCTTAGGCGGTGCTCTCATAGCGGCCAGTCTCCTTGGTCTACTCCTTCCTCTGTTTATCAGAAGGAGGATGATGAAGATGATCACAATTCATTGGATGACCTGGAAAAAGCCTTGAATCAAATATCAGACAGTGATAGTTATGATGAACACAACGAAGAAGACCAAGTAGAAGAAGAGGATGGAGAACTTGACGCTGGTCAAAAATACAAACTGGAAGATTTGAAAGAAGTAGATTCAGAATCAAATGATCTTCTCTTAACATCTGACACCGATATCCAAATAGCCGATGATAGGTCTAAACGGACATTTGACCAAGAACTTGAACCAATTCCAGAAGTAGCATCAAGAAGTAACCTTATGGATGCAGTTTCCAGCAATGAACAGTGAATATTTGTATTTTTTTAGTTACCGTACTTTCCCCCAAGAAGCCTTTTATGGTTTATCCTGAAATGTTTTGTTATGTTTGTGAAAACTCTGAGACTAAATAATGAATTTTATACCAGTAACGTTCACTTGCCACAATCATATTGACGGTCACGCTAAGTATAATATTATTGTTGTTTACAGTCGTCAATAACAATTGATATTAAATGTGGACCACCTGGTGAAGCTCAGACATGTTCAAATACCTTTTTACTGATACATTTATACATTTCATACTCAGTATACCCCTGATCCCTTTATATACCTTATACAATTATATATATATCATTATTTTTGTTGTATGCCATAGCTGCTGTGTGTATTTAAATAATGACATATCTGTGTGAACATAATTAGATTTAATGATAACTCCCACTTTAATGAATCTCTTGCTGTACATACTCACCATGGCTCTTTTATACGCTTCCTTTCCTAAAAATAAACTGTTTGCCTTTCAAGTCCAAAAAGCGTAGCCATATTCCTCCTGATAAATGTCTGTATATATATTCTGAGCAAATGAAAATTTTCACCGGTTGTGTATCATAATAATGCTGTTAATTCCTATAAATTTCTTTGCCTTTAGCAATGGTTTTGAAGAGCTGTCCTTGTTTTATCGATATACATTTGTTGAAAAGCTGCCTAAACACATTCTGCATTACACTTGAAAATGAATGTGGAATTATTGGGGTTTTTTTCTTTTGAGTCAATGGTTAAGAAATAAATACTACAGGATTGGGGAGTTTTATTGTATGTATTTGATGAACAAACAAATCATGCTATGCTGTATAAATATATATTCTAAATCTAATCTATGTTGATCAATGATTATACATATTTGAACTTCTAAGACACAGATAGTGGAATGCATTATTGAAAAATTTGTAGAATTTTAATGTTATGCAGTGTAGTTCTTTTTCCTAGGATATGAAACATTGTTTTAATCCACATCTTCATTCTGTCTGAAATTTAATTTTCCGCACTTCAAAAAGGATGATATTATATTAATTGTTATTAGAGGGTTTTTTCTCTCTAAGAGGCATGAACAATATATAAATCATCAAATTACACTCAAAATATGATATTATGAAACAAATTTGTTATCTTGCAATAAATAACCTTCAACTAAAAATGCAAGGGCATTATACAGAATATTAATACAAGTATCAATTTGTTTTGAGTTTGCAGGTAGTAATTTCAATGGTTTATTTAAGGATCAATTTGATTCTTCACTATAGAAAAATTTTTACTCTTAATTCTTTTTCTTCATCATAATAACGGACTAACTAACTACCTGAGTATTACTGTCAATGTGCATATCAGCATTCAGCTCATTCAGTTTTTTTAGCTTTGCTGGGCAGCAAATAAAGAACATGAGAGCATGGGCTTTACATTCTTTACCAGATATTTACATATTCAATCCGATAAAAGATAAGACATCAGTACACTCTAAGTATAAAAATTATATACGGTTTGCCCACCATTGTGAATTATCCTACTATAATACATAATAATAATATTATGTCTAGAGTCTACCATTTTTGTTGCAAGTAAAGAATATGTCATTTGCCCTGGGAGTAACCAAAATTTTGTCACATTTTTCCCCCGCAGCCATACTCGTCAGTCATGATGTCGATATTAAACATTTTGCTTTTCAGAGTTAAGATGGAGTTCTTGTTTCCCGTTGGTTGCAGATGTTTACACTAGTCATTGCCCTTTTCAATGTTTTCATTGTTCATATCATATTAAAAGTACCATACAACGATGAGAATAGGGACTTGTTTGAGCCCACAATGTCTGGGAGTCATGTATCACAGACCTCTTGCTCTTACTCCTGGATTCCTAATAAATTTCTCTATAAATGAGTAGTATTATCGTCTTAAACACAAATCATCTCCTAGAAGCAAAACATGTCTCCTACATGCAAAAATTCACCCATGAAAAATGAAAAGTCTATCGTACAATCTCATTCACACAAAACATGATCACATACAAAAATTGAAAAGTAAAGTTGTTTAGGCCTGAATACAACATGATTGATGGTATTATGCTTAGAATGATCTGTTAACAAAAGAGTGAATTACATCATTACGACATCACTAACGTATTTGTTTTTACTCTATTACTAGAGGAGAATAGCTTTATAAGTAAGTAAATCATAGTATGTTTTCTTCCTTGGTGATTTCTTCACAAATCTCATTTGTGCAAAGACTATAATTTATATATATATGTATTTATTGATCTATGAGTAACCAGTGCGATCTGATGTTGAATGCAATGCTTTCAGGTTTTCACTCTCAATATCCCGGGCAGTGGACAGGTAAGCACCTATACGGGGAGAAGATGATCCCGCCCTCCATGAGTCTCCTGCTGCCTTGCAGGTCGGTCTTGGCTGATCAAAGGCTAAGGGAGTTAACCCTGACATAAAACGACCTGCTGCCTTGCAGGCTGGTCTTGAATGACCAAAGGCTCAGGGAATTAACCCTGACAGAAAATAAACAAGGCCTGGTAGGGGGCCTCAAGGTGATAGCCCCACTATCTACCTAGGGTACAGTGGGCTAATCCACTGCTTATCCAAAACCTAACTGATGCAGAGAAATAAATATAATATACATGGCTTGACCTTTCAACGACGAAAATGAAATGGAAACGAACACAGACTGTGATTTTTGGAACATGGAACGATAGGGCAATAAATGGAAAAGAGTTAGAATTAGTTGAAGAAACGAAAAATTTCAAACTAGACATTTTGGCTATTACAGAAACAAAGAAAAAAGGACAAGGAATAGAAAATGTAGGACCAAATAATTTTTAATTTTCTCAGGAGTAGATGTCAAAGACAGCTAGAGCAGGAGTAGGTCTCCTAGTACATAAAAGTCATGAAAAGTTACTAGAAAGCTGGAATTTATAAGCCCACGGCTATTAGAGGTAAATATTAAAACAAAAGGAAGAGAAATTAAATTATTGATAGCTTATGGACCAAACGAAGACGCCACTAAAGAAGAAAAAGATACCTTCGAAAACGATTTACAAATAGCTGCAGAGAATCTTAACCACAAACAGAAACTAATGGTTTTAGGAGATTTAAACGCTAGTGTAGGCAACAATATAGAAACATCAGGAGGAGTAATAGGTAAAGAAGGAAAGACAACAACTTCTCCAAATGGAGAGAGACTAATAGATGTTTGCCTAAAGAATAACATGAAAATAGCCAACACTTTTTTACTCATATAAAGATATACACAAATATACAAGAGGAAATGAAGACAGGTGTGAAAAGTGGCAATTGTACAAAGAAACACTCCTCAGCTGTACTGAAGAGGTTTGTGGTAGGAAACAAATTAAAGGAGATGAGAAAAGAACAGCATGATGGAATGAGAATGTCAAAACTAAGATCAAAGAAAAGAAGGATGCCTGGAAGAAATACTTGCAAACAGAGGATAGGATAGATTACGTGAGTAAAAGAACTATCGCCAAAGAGGAAGTGAGGAAAACAAAACAGGAACAATGGGATGAGTTTGGACAAGGAAATCAAAAGCTGTTCTGGGGGGCAATGAAGAGAATGAGATCAAGTTTATCCAGAAATGACTAAAAACCAAGGGAGAGAGGCAGACAAATTACTACATGCTATATGCCAACAAGCATGGAAGTCCAAAACAGATGCCAGACAACTGGAAAAAGGGAACAGTAGTACCAATACATAAGAAAGGATCAACTAGGGAATGCTTAAACTATAGAGGGATATCATTACATAGCGTTCCAGGAAAAATGTATGCCAGGATACTGGAAATGAGACTAAGGAAAAGAGTAGAGAATCAGATCGAAGAACATCAAAGTGGATTTAGACCAGGAAGAAGTGTACAAGAGCACATATTACAATTAGACAAATAATAGAAAAATTCCTTGAGAGAAACATTGACTTGCACCTGTGTTTTATAGATCTAGAAAAGGCATTTGACACTGTGAGGAGGGACAAACTATGGCATTCCTTAAAAGAACCCAATGTAGAGCAAAATTTAATAGAAGCCATTAAAAATTTTTACAATAAACCAACATGTGCAGTGAGAGTAGCTGGAAAACGTATCTGCAGAATTTGATGTAGATATAGGGGTAAGAGAGGGTTGTATCCTAAGTCCTCTTTTGTTTATCACATTTATGGATTCAATCGAAAAGACATCCTCAAAAATGAAGAAAATGAATGTAGGTATGTGGAAACTCAAACCAGTAAATGTATCAATGCTTTCATTTGCTGATGATTTAGTTCTGTTTGGAAAATGAGAAAGCGACCTTCAGTCGAATATCAACATTATGAACAATGAACTAAATAAAAGAGGAATGAGAGTAAATGCAAAGAAAACCTAAACAATGCTAGTAACTAGGGAAACTAAAACATAAAATGTTAAATTGGGCAGGGAGAATTTAGAACAAGTTCACAGCTACAATTACCTAGGAGTAATGATTAACTCAGAGGGAAAACTAAGAGAAGAAATCAGCCAGAGAATCCAAAAGGCAAGTGCAATATATAACCATCTAGGAAAGGCATTTGTAGATAAGCAAGAATTGTCAATAAAAACCAAAATGGCGTATACAACACAGTTTATTGCCCTAGTCTCCTCTATGGCAGCGAAACCTGGACCTTAGACAGTAGAGAATACAGTAGAGTACAGGCAGCTGAAATGAAATATATAAGAAGAAGAATAGGGAAAACTAAAAGAGACAAAATCAGAAACACAACAATAAGAGATCAAACCAAAGCAGATGGCATAAAAACTAAGATAGAAATAAATCAATTGAGATGGTTTGGGCATGTAAACAGAATGAATGACAATATAATAGCTAAATCAGTGTACAGTGCTAAAGCCCAAGGTAAAAGACAAAAGGCAGACCTCTGAGAAAGTGGGAAGAAGATATAATAGAGGCATTGAATAATGGAAATTTAACATTTTTGGAAGGAAACAGAAAATGCCAGGACAGGGCTTCGTGAAGAAAGATCATCTCGGGTATCTGAACCCATACACCGAAAGGTAGAATGAGAACTGATAAAGAAAGATAGAAATTCTCGCTATCCTTTCAAATCATGTTGTCAACTTTTCTTGTTTTATTCATATTCATTATCATCATCTTTCAAGTTGCCTCAAATCTGTTGTAAATTATACTACTTATGACTTTTCCATATTATTATGGCTTACACTGCAGTCACCACTTGTTGCTAAAAATCATACAAACAAAATCCTTGTTGCTTACCATTTGTTCAAAATCAACGTAGTTCCACCAACAACTGCATCATGGAAACCATATCAATGTCATCATCATCATCATCTTCATCAATGCCTCTCACCCATGGCAGTGTATGGTTTGACATTGATTGGTAAGGCTGCCGGACTGGAGATCATGAGGTCCCAATTTCGAATCATGGCAAAGCTAGGCCCGAGATTGTATTCCTTGGCTAAGACACTTAACACGCATTTTCCCCACTCAACCCAGGTGCAAATGGGTACAAGCAATAGCTTGGGAGTAAAAATCTCACGTCAGACCAGCATCCTGTCCAGGAGGTGATTATTATCACGCTACAAAAACTGGGATAAGCTCCGACTTTAAAGGCTATGATAGCCGTGAAGGAACAGACACTGACAATGTATAGGCCAAGTACATGCAAATTCCATCTCCTTCTGTCTTGGGCTATCCTTCCAAGATCATTCCATGTGAACCTTTATTTCTGGTATGTCTCTGTTAACACATCTTTTCCATGTCTGCCATGGCCTATCCCTGCCTCACGTTTCTTGTGGGTTCCATTGCAATGCCTGTCCGGTGATGTTGCTACTTTGTTCTCTTAAGGTATGGGAATCATAGCATCCACCTTATCAATCAAAATGCTGCTGTTGGTTTCCATTTTTGTTTTTTGTCATCTAAAAGATGAGATTTGCTCCTTCTCTAAATTGTTGACTGTTGTTTACCATCGTTCCAAGTTTACTCCATTTTAAGAGCTATCTCAAACATATTATATTGATACAAACCACAATTTTGTCTCTAGATTTGAATGATCTGTCTACCTCGCAAGCTGTTGCTAGTTAAATGCTTATGATAAAGATGTTTTCCACTGCTTCTTTTTCTTTGATTTGTTCTTATATGTCCATGAGAAAGCTTTTTCATTGTTTAGTCATGTCAACATTCCCCCAATATAATGTGAGGTATTTCTTCCATCAGTTGTAAATATTTTATATGCTTTTTTCTTCATGAATAAATTACTATAGACTTGGTTTTCAATACACGTACTTGAAAATGTCTTCTTAATAATGATAGTAATAACTCACTCAGTCACTGAGTATTCTTATCGATGCATATGGTCTTTGAATTTAAATTATGTAGTTCATCAAATTTTTATTTTAAAGTAACTGTTGGTAGATTCTCCCATAGTCTTGCTGTATTGGGGTTAACTTAGCGCTGGTGTCTATATCTATGTTAGAGGATGGGACGGTGTGTATGTTTGACAACCTGATCTACTTATTCTTGTGTATTAAATGTCAGGAAGTGTCTAAGTTTGTCTTCAAATTAATATATTATGATATATTTTTAGATCTGCCAGTTCTGTTTATAGCTGTATAATAAATGTGTCCATCATTAAAAAGCATTGAAAAAAAAAGCATTGATCAAATATGTCATAACACTTGTAAGTCAGGATAAAATGAATACCTAGTATTTTTGTCATGTATTTTCTATTTTTTTTATTTTGTTTATTCAATGCTCCAACACTTTCTTCCATCATCATTTAAAACCACATTTGACATGACTAGAATTTACTGCCATTTAAACTGCTTTGCTTCCTAGTTATGAACAATTTTATCAATTATAATAAGAAATTAATTCCATTATTATCTGGCTTTCAGTCAAATTCCTGTACTAAATTAGTGAAACTTTACTAACGAAAGTCAACCTGTTACCAGTATGGTACTGGTAGGTAACACCTCTTTCCTCTCTCATTCTTTTACTTACATCTGACTTTCATCTTGTTAATTCACCCCGAGACTATTCTACAGTGGAACCCACTTAAGATCAACACCTCAGGCCTGTGATAAATAGTAGATCACAAGCAGGGTTAATGTTAATCAAGTCCAAGAGATTTAACCCTATAACCTGAGGCAAATTGAGGGCCTAGCCTATTATTGTAACTAACAGTACATTATATACACCATCTCTTCTCAGTACTCTGTAGCCAATAATACACTCTATTACATGTATTATAAAAATAATAGGTCATATATTTTATGGGCATGTGCTAGTATACATTCCTACATTTACTGAATGTGAAATGCAATTATTATTTTTTTTATTTTTACAATGGAGCTTCTTCATGGCTATGTGATATACTTTTCGGAGTTCATTTTTAGTCTCAAAGTAGTTGATGTAATCCGAGGTTGATATACAATGAAATAATAAGGGGAAAAACAGGGCTGGTGGCAGAGTCGATCACAATCCAAAATTGACGACAAGCGAGTTGATTTCTCGCAGGTAACACTGTATGTGGTGGACAGGGTAAATTCAAATGGAAGACAAAGCAAAATCAAACCACCGGAGGTGTCGGCTTGGGCTTCGGCAAGTGTAAGTACCATTTCATTCCTTTCATCATTTTACATCTGTCTTTCATTGTGCTGTTTCCTCTTAATTCACCCTGAGATCACTGCATGTGGTTGACAGGGTATATTCAAAGGAAAAGAATCCAGTTGCTATGCTTTTTATCGACTTAAACAAGCACATAATCTTTTATATAAAAAGCATTAGTGTAAGGCAATAAAAGTATGACAAACAACATGGATGTGTTTTAATGATTTTCTTACATGTGATTTGATGGTTTTATTTCATTAGATTTTATTCATCTTTGTGTTCAGACTGATGGCTATGACTATGAAAGGCAACGTGCAGCTTGCCCAACGCTGTAGAAAGTCACTGTTTGCTTCCAGTTATTATTGTTAATGGGATTTTGTATGCAGTGTACTCGTTTCTGTTATTCTTGTTGTTGCTATTTTGCAGGCAGTTGGCGGGCACTGTTGATAGGTCCTACTTCTTACTTTTCAGTCTTTCTCTTATCTTTCATCTTGCCACTTCCTCTAAATTCTCCCCGATTATCACCGCATGTAGTTGACAGGGTAAATTCCAATCAAACAAATAAACAATCAAAACCTATTGCTGTCCCTCTATCCCATAGATCTTTCTTTTCGCTATTTCCTCTTAATTCACCCTGAGATTACCGCATATGGTGATGGTAAATTTCAATGAAACAGGCAAAGGCTCTCATCAAAGTATCCCAACATACTGTACTTCAATCCTTGCAGTCATTAGTCTGGTGAATGTGAAACAGTCCAGTTGTTCACCCATCTGTATAATAACTGCTTTATATTTATAGAGCACAGAATAGGATGACAAGGGTAGGAAGAAGCAAGATAACAACACAAAAAGACAACTGAAAATTACATGGATTTGTCACACATGCAGGGAAAAGATTTTGCGGTAGCTTTTATTTACTTTCATCTCAAATATAATCATCCCTTTAGACTTGTAATTTCACTACAACAGAAAATAGTGTATCACTGTAGCTACTGTTGCTGCTATTACTACTACTACTGCTGCTTCTGCTACTACTACTACTAGTACTACTACTACTACTACTACTATTACTGCTGCTGCTGCTGCTGCTACTACTACTGCCACTACTACTGCTGCTGCTGCTGCTACTACTACTACTACTACTACTGCTGCTGCTGCTGCTGCTGCTGCCACTACTACTACTGCTGCTGCTACTACTACTAGTACCAATATATAAATATGGCGAAGACGTTGATGGCTGATGATGATTGATACTAAGAGCAGTGATAGTAGTTGTCGCAATATCCATCATCATCATCATTTTGATTATACATGCAGTAATAATTATGATAATAATATGTACATGTAATAACAAGTACTTGGCGGTAGTCTCATAGCAGATTAATAGGAAACAACAAGATGAAAAACAAGTGAAAGAATGAAAGGAAAGAAGTAGGACCTATCAATAGCACCCACCACCCACCCACTATAACTAGAAGGATAACTAGAAGGATAGCCTACAGTATGAGTATGACATGCTGACACTGAGCACGGGTCAGTCTTGTCGGACATCGATCCAGGTAAGTATACTCTTTTCAGACGCGTTTTACCCCGGGCTGCTCCTCCACCGCGAGTAAAAGAAATGGCATTGAATAATACTATTACTAAAGCCCCATAGGAACAAAGACGAGACAAATACAAGGTATAGACAGAAAGAAAACCTGCCCACCATGGGGATTGAACCCGCGACCTCTGCGTTGGCACCCATCGCCTTGCCATGAAAATAACCATGCTTTCAACCGAGCTAACTACACTCTTCACCGCATCGTGTGCTGCTAGTCAAAATCTGACTTACTTTTGTTGCATCTACGGCAACAACAACAAAAGCAAAAGCATCCAAAAACGACAACTTAAAAGCAAATATACCCACAAACACACACTTATACACATACAAACATTTACATACACATATACATACACGTGCTGACACACACCAACAGTCAAACATTCACGCATTCACAAACACACACGTAAACACTCACACAAATACACACCTGCACAAATACACTCAAACCCACACCCAAATAAAACACAAGAGGCAAAACGTCAGTTGAAAAAAAAAGAGAAACCTAATACTAATAATTATACTCTAGTGTATTCATCGGGCACTCTCATATTAAATGGCCGCTACAGCTTTTAAATTATTTGATGTCTCCATAGAGATAGTTCGGCATGAACCTGTGTAATTTAAAAGTGATAAAATTTTTGATCTGGGAAGTGGACATGTGCTTACACTGAGGGACTGAGCGTCCCCGCCCTCCATTGGTCTCCTGTTACATTGCATGCGGATCTTTGCTGGCCAAAGTCTAAAGGAGTTGACTCCAACAGAAAATCATAACTTGTTGCCTTGCACTTTTCTTGCATGTGAGTCTTGGCTGCCCAAAGACTAAAGGAATTAGCCCCGACAGAAAACCACACACAGGGCCCGGTAGGGAGTCTCAAGGTGGCAGCCCAACCATCTACACAGTGTACAGTGGGCTAATCATCTATCTACCCAAAACCAACAGATTCAGAGAAACAAAGATATGATACCGGACTGATCTTAAGAAGACGACCCTGAAACGAAAACAGACTTTTATTTTGGGAACATGGAATGCTCGGGTAATAAATGGAAAAGAGTTAGATCTAGTATTATCTACATAATTGGGAAAATTACTGGTAGGTATGATCATCGAGGTGATTCCAGTCAGCGATGGTGCGAATGAAAAAAGCGCACGTTAAAGATCCCTTGGCTGTTTACAGGGCAAAAATGAAAATCCTACCAAAATCCCGAGATCACCTTAGTTGTGGATGTGGGTAAATCAAATCAAATAAAAAGCTATGATATTACTAATTGTTGTTTGTTTTTCGTCCTTTGTGTATGTGTGTGTGGGTAAAAAATAAACAGTGTGTGTGGGGGGGGGGGGGGGGTATGAGTAGTTTGGAGTCAAACCTTATCGTATAAATAGTTTTTATTAATATTTCGTTATTTCTCTTCCTCCAAATACCTTTGGATTGAATGGCATCGATTGTTTATGCTGGGTCGCCACGGATGAATCTTCTATGTTTGCCGGTCTTGTAGATTTGATCCTTTGTATCCATGAGAATGAGAGTGAGATATTCGAATCCGAATATAGATTTACACGAGTGTCAGAAGCGATCATACACTGACGTTTTGAACTGTTTTGCTGTGATCACGTACAGTTCTGGCTGACTGGCAAGTGGCGAGTGTGGAATCTTATTTTTACGTGGGGCCCCTGAAATTATGACAACAGAGATTCTAGATCTAGTTTTGTAATTTATTCTTCCAGGATCTAGACGAATGTCCTGAACATTACAGGATCAAGTAAAAGCATTTGTTGGTGGGAACTCCAGTCCCTGTCTCCTTCATTATATCTTCGTTATCCTCGCTGGAGTGTGGTGTTCCAGCGAGGACACGTGCGGCCTTCCTTCAAAATGACTGAATCAGAATATGACAGTGAATATTCAATTTTTCGAAAAAGTTCGGGAAGGATGTCCACTGTCATCCCCTTACCCCGTTACAATGTGTTTGCTGGATCTAATATTGGATATATAAAGGGTGTTAGCTTCTGTAAGAAATCGTACTGCAATTTGAGCTCAAAGACTTTAGAAAATTTTAAGCCAGGCCGTCGCAATGGCATCAATTGTTTATGCTGGGGTGCCAAGGATGAATCTTCTCTGTTTGCCGGTCTTGTAGATGGAGGTGTTTTCAAACACTTCCTCGGAACAGAAATAAGTGATTATGTTAAAGTTGCGAAAGAAGATGGAGACGGTCAAATGAAATCTATTAAAAAGCATGAAAGTAATCTACTGTGTGCATTTAGTAATGGCATCATCAAAACGTTCAACCTTAATGATGACACTGACTCGCCATCAGATATTTTTCCTTCATTAACAATAAATTCATTCCAAGATGGAGAACAGAAACATCTCGAGTGTATGGATCACAATGTGTCCATTCCCAACACACTTGTTGCAGGTGGAAATGAAAGTAGCATAAAAGTTTGGGATATGAATGCTCCAGAGACTCCTGTATTCACAGCTAAAAATGTTAAAAACGATTGGCTGAATTTGCGCGTGCCTGTTTGGTTTACTAACGTTCAATTTTATCCAGAAAGCAGCAAAATTGTCTCGGGAACAGGTTATGGGCATGTAAGATTATATGACCCATCAAGTTCTCAAAGGAGACCAGTCATTGAAGTGAAATGTGGAGAACATCCTATCAGTGCTCTGTGTGTTCGGCCCAACTCAGATTTTGAAATATTCATTGGAGATACTACCGGCTTTGTTGCATCTGTTGATCTTCGTAAGAAAACAACTGTCAAAACCTTCAAGACCTTCAAAGGAGCCAAAGGAGGAATTACAGACATTGCGGCTCACCCGAAATATCCCATTTTTGTGGCTTCTTCTGTGGATCGGTTTGTTTATTGCTACGATGCAGACAATTCTAGAGATTTGATTCATTCTGTTTATCTTAAGAATTCTTTAAATTGCCTCTTGTGTTCATCCTCTTGGAAACAGGAGGACTATGGAAAGCCTGGAAATCCAGGAATGGAAAAGGCAAGCAGTCAGAATGCTGATAGTGATGATGCTGAAGAGAAGGAAGACCTATGGGACACAATGGAAGTTGTTGGAGATAAAAAGAGAAAAGCTGAAAAATCAGAGGCCTCTAAAACTAAAGCAATGAAGAAATAGTAGATCTTGTAAAGAAAATGACTTTATAAACTATAAAGACGTAGGACTATATACTATAGTGCTACTAGAAGCTGATGATAGTATTGATAGGGAGGTATTTCCTCATAATTTTATAGAATAAAAGCTGTTTTTTTATAGCCTTTTTCAAATCATCTAATGTAGCGCTCATGGTGTTACCGAACGTGGCCTTTTTTACAGTGAGAGGTTTCCCCAGCCATTTGCATGAAAAAACCAGAGTGTGCAATGGGTGAAGCTAGGATTTCACTTAGTTTGAACAATGATTTCATATTTGCAGATGATAAAAGACCTATAAAACGTGCATTTTCTATAAGTTGAAAGAATTAGAATTCATATTAAGATGTTATTGCAACAAGAGAAACTTAAACTAAAGACTAAACAATAGCAGTGATAGCCATGCAATCAATTTAAACTTAGACGAAGTGTGTTGAATGGGAAAGCGTCATTTTGACTAATGATAACGAGGCTATCGAGGCTATTAAAATAAATTGTCATCTCATTGGCTGTTTAACTATGAACTCAAAAGGTCAAACAACGTCATAAACCATTTAAGAAGCCTAATCTGGCCCTAAATATATGAGCTTGCCAATGACGGTGTCCCTAAATATAGGGCCTGCAGCTGCCAATCGTGAGCACGCCCTAAATAAAGGGCCATCTTTCCTTGGCTGTTTAAAGAGGATTAATGGCTTGTTCATGAACTCAAAAAGGTCAAAAAAACTAATGTCCAATGTATTGTATGCATTTTAAGATTTTACTTTTTTCTTTTTTTTTAAATTTAAGGGCTAATAGACTATTTTCAGTATTTGTAACTTATAGGTTTTTACATGTAAGGGAGTTAAAATGTTTTAATGAAGCATTTAACTACTATTCCGCAAGGTCACAGTCATTTGAATCTCAATTGACTACTGTGGACAACGTTTGAGCGTTCTTAGAGCATTCAATTCCCTGTCTAAATTTGTTTTGTTATAAATATTAGATAGCTTCATTTTCATACCAAAATTCCATATTTTCTGTCCTGTATTTATTTTTATACATTACCCTTGACTTTTACTGTGGTTCCCATTGTAGTTGTTGGATAAGTTATATAAAAAAGAGAAGGGGAAAAAACTAATAGAAATTGGCATGCTTTCACTTTTGACTTTGAGCATTTTTTGCAGGGATATTATGTTGAACACAGTAATGATATTCCTCACACAAGTCACTGACTGTTCTGTATGCAAAAGCAAGGCTGTATCAATATCTCATATGTTCATTACTTACAGGAAGCAACTGACTAAATTAAATCAGATTATGTCCAAGTTCGATTCTTGTCATATGCAATTGGTTGTAAAGCTGTGATTGTTGTGTTAATACATGTACACATGTATATTTGTATTGATTTGTTAGTACGTTACTGTGTGATGTATGGTATGAGTCAATCGAAAGTAAAGAGACAGAGCATGAAAGCTGAGTAATAATTTACTTAAAGGTAGCATGAGAAAAGGAGTGATGGCTGATACACTGTACTAGCAATGGGTTTACTTTCTTTTACTGCACAATTACATATATTATGAACTGAGGGGATAGCTCAAGTAATGTATGTTTACAGTATTATTTAAAGTTTAATGTGTGCACACTGCATGCGAAATTGCTACTGTAGTGCAATGTAAGTAGCAATAGATAGAAGTAGATTGGTGGGTGCTGCTGATAGTGATAGGTTCTTCTCTCCTTGCTTGTTTCTTCTGAAACCATTTTGTTTCTTTGAAGTAACCCTGTCCACCATGGCGGTTATCTCAGTCTTCTGAAATCACCCTTAGATCACTGCATATTGTGCTCAGGGAAACATCAATGAAACGAAGTAGTAGGTAGGCCAGAGAATACATACATTTTTATGGGTTTTAGATTCATTAGCCCATGATTAAATAGAGAGGACTGGTGAATTATGCTTGGGGATGAATCATAACATTAACAATAACAGTAATAACACACATGCATAGTGGACGATATAACAAATTGTATTTTACACAATAGTTATTATGGGATTTTAATGTGACAGATGGCTGTGTAACGAGTTACAGTCCAACTCTCTTATATATCGACAACACTGGGACCACTAAATTGTGTCAATATAAGAAGTCGATGTATCAGAGCAACCAATAAAATAAAAGCACACCACCAAAAAAACCCATAATATAAACAACATCAATCGAAGGCAATGTGTGGCCCTAAAAAGGACATCAATGTATGCTGGATGTCAATATATGTGGGTTCGACTGTATTTCATTGTTGTTATTTGTTCACTGCTTGATCTGTAAGTACATGGGTGAAAAGCTGGCGGTACACAAGTATGGCGAGGTTTGAGTGCAGGCCCCTACCTGTATTTAGTAAAACGCTTTTAGTCTAAGTGGATCTTGATGTTGTTTAAAAACGGAAAGAATACATTCAGATGAGGAGTTGGATAGACTTAGTCATATTTTCTTTTTTCATAGACGTAAATTAAAATCGATAATTTGTTAAAATAGTGTAAATGTGCAGATCAAATATTACAATGCGTTTGTTTACTTGGATGGATCAAATGACCTGAATGTTTTTTAAACACAAATCATATCTTTTGTCTTCTCATTCTCATATTGCTGATGCTGGTTTGACAATGTTTAATTACTAAGACTAAGAAGAAAGCAGACTTTCTCAATTAATGAAATGTTTCCATATGTATCGTGAAAAACTGCTTATAAAACTATCCTATGTGATTGAGTTAATGATACGATATGTACATGATGTATTATTATTAATATTATAATAAATTCTATCTGTAAAAAAACATTTTTGCTCCTGACTTCTTTGCTATATCTTCATTTGCTTTACAAGGTCTTGTTTTGTTGTATTCACAATACTATGTGTGTCGTTGTATACCCATATTTAAAGTGTGATTGTAGTGTTTTTGGCTACATATATTTTGACTTGATGGATTGAAGTGGAAGATTATTTTTAACATTGGTGAAGCATGCTTAAAGTGATTTTTTTTTTTGAGTTTAGGTTTTTGCTTTTAGTATGTCCATGAGTAACTGTCAAAATACAGGCATCCTATATCATTGAAAAGTTTGTAGCGTCCTTGGTTGCCAATATTGCTATAGAAACGGCCGCCACCTTGAATTTTGACTCAATTTCCAAAATCTATCTCCTCCCTTAAATAAAATCACTCAGAACCTGTGCAGATCGTCTTTTCCATTCAATATCTAAAGAGTGACTCAAAATTTTGACTGTTTTTACCAACCCTTGCCTACAAAATGTTTTGTATAAAAAAAAATTATACGTCATATGGACATTTTTCTGCCATGAACATGTAGATAAATGATCGTTTTACCCGAATATGCAAAGAACAGAAAATCAACCTTTGGTCCAAAACTCGCCAGTCTTGGTGCCGCCCCGCCCCCTCCCCCTTAATGCCTCTTTTATATCTTCTTCCCACTTTCTCTGAGGTCTGCCTTTTGGTCTTTTACCTTGGGTTTTAGCACTGTATACTGATCTAGCTATTCTTTTGTCATTCATCCTGTTTACATGCCCAAACTATCTCAGTTGATTTATTTCTAAGTTTTCATGCCATCTGCTTTGGTTTGATCTCTTATTGTTGTGTTTCTGATTTTGTCTCGATTAGTTTTCCCTACTGCTCTTCTTAGATATTTCATTTCAGCTGCCTGTACTCTACTGTATTCCCTACTGTCTAAGGTCCAGGTTTCGCTGCCCATAGAGGAGAGTAGGACAATAAACTGTGTTACAATATACTGCCATTTTGGTTTTTGTTGACAATTCTTGTTTACCTATAAATGCCTTTCCTAGATGGTTATATATTGTCACTGCCTTTTGGATTCTTTGACTGATTTCTTCTCTGAGTTAATGATTACTCCTAGATAATTGTAGCTTTGAACTTGTTCTAAGTTCTCCTTGCCCAATTTAAGATTTTGTGTTTTAGCTTCCTTAGTTACTTGCATTGTTTTGGTTTTTGCATGATTTACTCTCATTCCTCTTTTATTTAGTTCATTGTTCATAATGTCGATATTCGACTGAAGGTCACTTTCTGATTTTCCAAACAGAACTAAATCATCGGCAAATGAAAGCATTGATACATTAACTGGTTTGAGTTTCCACATACCTACATTCATTTTCTTCATTTTTGAGGATGTCTTTGCTACTGAATCCATAAATGTGATAAACAAAAGAGGGCTAAGGATACAACCCTGTCCTACTCCTATATCTACATCAAATTCTTCCGAAACGTTTCCAACTACTCTCGCTGCACATGTTGGTTATTATAAAAGCGTTTAATTACTTCTATAAAATTTTGCTGTACATTGTGTTCTTTTAAGGAATGTCATAAGTTCATTCCTCCTTAGTGCCTTTTCTAAGTCAATAAAACAGGTACAAGTCAATATTTCTTTCAAGGAATTTTTTTATTATTTGTCAAATTGTAAATATGTGGTCTTGTACGCTTATTACTTGGTCTAAATCCACTCTAAGATCTTAATCTCATCTTCTACTCTTTTCCGTAGTCTCATTTCCAGTTTTCTGGCATATACTTTTCCTGGTACGCTAAGTGGTGATATCCCTCTATAGTTTGAGTATTCCATAGTTGATCCTTTCTTATGTATTGGTACTACCATTCCCTTTTCCAGTCGTCTGGCTCCTGTTTGGACTTCCATGCTTGTTGATATATTGCATGTAATACTAGTAGTACTTTAGTAGTAGTAGTTTGTCTGCCTCTCTCCCTTGGTTTTTAATCATTTCTGGATAAAAACTTGATCTGCTCCGGAGGCCTTTCCTAATTTCACTTTTCTTATTTACTGTCATTATAGTATTATTAGTATCTGTTTGGATTTCTTCCATTGAGATTTCTACATCTTCAGCTGTCTCCACTGGATTACTAGTCACTCTTAGTAATTGATCTGTACTCCTTGTTTCATATGTTCTGGAATTGTTGAAAATACTTTCTCCTTGTTTCCATGATTCCGCGGTCTTCTTTCATTATTTCTCTTTTGGCATTCTTAATTTGTCGTATTGGGCATGCTTTGGTCTTTCTCATGCTTTTTCATACAGCTTTTGATTTTCTTGATAGCTTTCTTGAATTCTGTGTCCAACCGTTTTGCTTTCCTAACTTCCTCTTTTGCGATACTTCTTTTACTCGCATAAAATCTATCCTATCCTCTGGCATCTTTGTTTGCAAGTATTTTTTCCAGGCATCTTTCTCTTCTGTGATCTTAGTCTTGACATTTTCATTCCACCATGCTGTTCTTTTCTTATCTCCTTTAATTTGTTTCCTACCAAATACCTCTTCATTACAACTGAGGAGTGTTTCTTTTTATACATTTGTTACTTTTCTTCTACTGTTCTATCATTCAGATCCATCTGCCGTTCACTGATAAATCTTTTTATCCTAGATTGGTATATATCTGTTTTAGTATTGGTTTGTTTAGTTTTTCTATTTTGAGTTTAGTAGCTTTCTTCTCTTTCCTTTTCTGTTTGTTCTCTTCAGTCAGTAATCTCATTTTGGCAATCACTAGGTGTAGGTGATGGTCACTAAATATTTCAGCTCCTCTGTTTACTCTTGCGTCCATTGTACTGTAACAAAGGGAGTTGCTAACTATTACATAGTCTATGATAGACTTTTCGCATGTCTTCATTTACTCTTGTATATTTGTGGATATCTTTCTGAGTAAAAAAGGTGTTTGATATTTTCATGTCAGGCTTTGGGCAAAAATCTATTAGTCTCCCTCTCTCCATTTGGATAAGTTGTTGTCTCTCCTTCTTTACCTATTACTCCTGATGTTTCTACATTGTTGCCTACTCGAGCATTCAAATCGCCTAAAACCATTAGTTCCTGTTTGGGTTTGAGATTCTTTGCAGCTATTTATAAATCGTTTTCAAAGATATATTTTCTTCTTTGGTGGTGGCATCTTCGTTTGGTCCATAAGCTATTAATAATTTAATTTCTCTTCCTTTTGGTTTAATGTTTACCTCTAATTATACTAATAGCCCTGGGCTTATAAATTTCCAACTTTCTAGTAGCTTTTCATGCCTTTTATGCATTAGGAGACCTACTCCTGCTCTAGCTCTGTCTTTGACATCTACTCCTGAGAAGATTAAAGTATGATTTGGTACTACAATTTCTATTCCTTGTCCTGTTTTCTTTGTTTCTGTAATGGCCAAAATGTCAACTTTGAATTTTTCCATTTTTTTCAACTAATTCTATCTTTTTTCCATTTATTGCCCTAGTATTCCATGTTCCAAAATTCACAGTCCGTGTTCGTTTCCATGTTCGTCGTTGGGCAAGCCGAGTATATTGTATTTATTTTTCTGAATCAGTTTGGTTTTGGATAAGCAGGGAATTAGCCCACTGTACCCTAGGTAGATGATGGGGCTGCCACGGTGAGTCCCCCTACCACTAGTACCATCTTTGTTATATTCTGTCAGGGTTAACTCCCTTAGCCTGTAGTCAATTAAGAAAGACTGGCCTGCAAGTGCAAGGCAGTAGGTTGTTTTCTGTCAGCCAAGGCCCACCTGCGCAAGGCAGTAGGAGACTCGTGGAGTACGGAATCGTCTATTCCCCGTACAGGTGCTTACCTGTTCACTGCCTGATTAGTTTGATATACGACACAGTTAATTCCATTCATTACTTTTGTGATATATTATTAATATTAACGACTGCATTACTTTTCAGCCGTCCCCATGTATATACTCACATACATAATATTTTATAGTCATCTTGATTACAACAAAATATTTTTAATGACCTGAAGAAATATAAAATTAAAATAATTAAACAAATGCAACAAACCGGTATCTTACTATTACTATCATCCATGACATTGAACAAAAATTTCTTGCAAGAAAAAAAGCTGAATAAGGAAGCAACTGAAACAGAAAATCATGAGTGAAAATGACATTATAATAGAATATCAGTGTTGGTTTGATACAAAATGCCATCTAAACCCAAACACTGGAAGGTAGAAGAATGGGAACTGATAAAGAAGGGACAGAAAAAAAGTCTTATTTCACAGCAATTCGTAACTTAAAATAGATTTCACTGTAATTAATGTTGTTTTCTTCATACTGCTTTTCCTTTCTACGACCTATTCAATTATCAAAGAATGCAAGTCAGGTACAGTAGTCGCTGGACAAATGCACGCCCTTTGGGTGCTGAGAAAAGCGTGTGTTTATGCAAAATCACTGGGAGGTAATAAATAGGTAAGATGTCGGGGATTATTATTATTGATAACGCCCCTTGATTATCATGCACATTGGTGTGACAGGTATGTCTATACGTTGGCGTGTAAGTGTAATACTGATTGCTTGTTCACTTTTGTTTCTTTGGGGGGTTTTTAACATGCCATCTCAGAAAGCAGATCTGAAGTCATACACAAATTTTCGGAAGATAATGCTTTGGTTCTCAACTTTGTAAAAGAAGTGACTGCGCAAAGGTAGATCTAAGTAGTAATGTAGTATAGAGTTTTGGAATATCCCGCATGGCCCTTCGTTCCGCTACGGCCAGCGCAGGATATTCCAAAACCTAATAAACGCGTTTATTTAGGGCCTTTTCACCATATGCTAAAAATTAAAAATATTTCTCGAAGGATTCCACTACATGCAAAATCGTCTTTAATCAAGGTAAAATACACACTTAATAATATTGTACCTAGAGAAACAAAATTAGGAGGGTGTGTTAAGTATCAATCCTCTACACTATAATTATAATTCTGTTATTTTATAATAATGCTCAGATTGATAGGTTGGATTTATAAACTCTTGATAATGATATGCTTGCTTATATTTCTCTTTATTATTTTGATAATGAATTTGTTTAGCTTCTTTTCTACAAGCAATACATTGCGCATTTAACCCCATTGGTTTTGTATAATGTTTATGATACTTATTAAGAGGTTTTAAATCGTGGCATTTGGTACATTTTTTTCCTTCCATTTATTTAGAATAGTATTTTATTTTCACTTAGGAATACTACCCCTTAAAAGTATGAGATAATTAAAAAATATTGTTATTAATGTTATAGAAGCATTTTCGTATGTCTGAGGCTGAGCGAGATCTCCACCTAAGAATATTACTAGAATTATTGTGTAGAGGATTGATACTTAACAGTAACACACCCTCTTAATTTCCTAGAACTAGAAGAAAAGTTGTTGTCTTTGGGGTAGATGAAATATGGTTAGCAGATCTTGTCGACATACAAAAATTCTCAAAATAAAATTAAGCATTATAAATATCTTCTAACTGTTAGTGTTATTGATGTTTTTAGTGAATTCACTTTCGTAATACCAAAACCATTATTTTAAAAAACAGGATTAGAAGTAACAAATGTTTTTGAACAGATATTCAAAGAAAGAAAGGAAAAGAATTTTATAAAACTTTTAAAGATTTACTAAAGAAAGAAAAGTTAGAATTATATTCTACACAGAACGAAGAAAAGTCCTGTATAGCTGAAAGATTTAATAGTTAATAGAACTCTTAAAGAAAAGATTTCTAAGTATTTCACCGCTTATAATTAATACAACAAAATACTACAACATATTAGATCAAATAGTAAAAGAATACAATAACACTTTTCACAATACTATTAAGATGACACCAGTAGAAGAAGGTAAAAAAGAAAATGAAGATGATATTGTAAAAGAGTATGTCAAGATGATATTTGTGATTTACAATAAAATTACAAAGCAAATTTAAAGTACGGATCATTCAGTATAAAAGACATTTTGAGAAAGGTTACACTAGTAACTGGACTTCAGAAGAAAAAATTATTGACAAAGTGTTACAAACTAATCCTATTACATAGAAAATCCGTGATTTACAAGGGGAAGAAATAACTGGTTCTTTTTATACTAACGAGTTATTGAAAACCAAATTTTAAACTTCTTTTTATTTTCTTTATAAAAATGGAAATCAATAATCTGTTCTTAACGATTGTATTTCTAAAACTAAATTAAAGTTATTTTATAAACATTAAAAGATATATATAACCTTAATCCAAATGATTATACACATTTTTTTAGTGTAGAAAAAGAAAGTAACCCTAATAGAGAAAAGACTCCTATCTCTGAATTAAGAGAAAGGTTATCTAGGTGCGAAAGTGATTCACACCCACCTGACATCTCTGTAGAAATACCCAATTGAACAGATATTGATGAAGTTCTTAACAAATGTGATAAACAAAATGATATATATTGATAAAAAGAATAAGATCTATTATTACGACCTTGGGAAGTATTTAAGAAATTTTAAGTTACTCTATATGTTCTGTGATTATACAATTAATGAGTTTAATAGTTTTATTGAAGAAAATTTCATATACTTTGTATAAGTATATAATATAAAATTTAGTGTGATGTGTGAAAAATATCAAGAGTTCTTACAATGTGATCTTGGATTTACTGAAATTATGAATAATACGCCAGAAATTATTGAAATACTGCGAAGCCCTTGTGATTCTCCTTAGACTAGAGGAAAAAGTCAAAATTTATTTTCTTTGAAAATCTACAATTGGTTTTTTACATATGTTTGAATTGGTGTAGCATATTTATAAAGGGTGCTTTTAGATTTATCTGATAGACTACCACCAGTTTTTTTTTCTAGGAGGAATAATCTTATGAACTATTTTTTGCATTCCTCTATTACAGTGGAATCCTGTTATAATGAGGGGGGACTGGTGCGAAAAATCCGTTATAGCAGGATTCACGTTATAATGGATCCAGTAATAAATTCAATGAGTTGTCAGGATTCTTTTTCTAGCGCTAGCACTAGCAATTAGCAATGTTGACAGCTCGGCGTTGGCGATCAGAAAGAAAGGCCTCTAGTTCTACTCTCTAGACTCAAGTTTAACTCGCCCACTGTGTTGTCCCCACCCGCTGCCCCCACCCCACCACACCCTACGGTGCGTATCGCGTGCTTGCGCACATCAGGTACACACTACACACCACACCTTGCCCACACATTCTCTCCATCCATCACAGAACTGTGACCTCTCTCATCCCCGCATCGGAGAAATGAGAGGCATGGTACTGGTAGTAGTAGATCTAGGCTGGCCTATCACTATCACTACATGTACCACTATCAGTAATCACGCAATGCGTTCTGCTTGTCTGCGCATGCCACACCCTCCCCACTTATTCGCTCCGGCCTTCATTGTTAGCACACAGGGGCTCTCCTATTCTTTGTTTTGCTAGATCACCAACAAGTTTCTCAACTAGCGAGGTTTTATTGGTTTATGCAATGTGCACAGCAGAAGCAATATTCCGATATAACCGACTTGCGTGTTTGTCTGATTGCGCTATAGCAATATTTTATTTACAAAGATAAAGAAGGAAAAAACGGGTTTTAGAATAGTGTCGTTTCAACCGACTTCTCCTTATTTGAGGACTCGTTATAACTGGACTCTACTGTACCAATCTCAGTTAGTGTTTTCTCCAAATTTTTTACACATACGTTTGTTGCAACTTCTTTTACTGCTTAAGATGTAACAGCACTAACTATAGAATCAAGTAATCCACCCCATTAATTCGGTATTAGTATAATACCCATTACCACTTCCATTATTTAATTTTAGTTATGAATAACTTTCATTACCACTTCCTGCATTTAATTCAGGTTTTGAATGATATATCATTTTTAAAAGGAACAAAATAAATCCTACACAGCTATTTACGATCATTAAGGTTTTTCAATTGATTCTTTTTAATAATTTTGTTCTTATATATAAAGTTTTAAATATTTCTTTCAACTCTTGATCAACACCTCTGTTACCAGCTTCTTTACTAGCAAATAATAAACCCATTCTTTCAATTAGTCGATCAGGATTACAATTACAAGGTAGAATAACTGATATACCATCACCAATAGTTGGTCTTCGAAGTTTTGATGGATAGTATGTTTGTATGATGGGTTTAATAAAAAAAAAAAATTTTTATAGGATTCCCTTACTTCTTTTCTACCCTTTTCTTTTTGTTTCTTCTTCATAAAACTTTTTATTCTTAGACGCTCTAATACTTTGTACTGATTAAATTTCTTTTCTTCATCTAAAATAAGTTGGTACTCACTATGTTCAATGTGTCCATTTTTAAGTGCTTTGGAAATAAGTGATTTAATAGTGTTTAATTTAGTTTCTACTAATGTATAAATATCTCTATGTTTCTGTTCTTTAATTTTTAACTTTTTGTTTAGTTTACCACAAACAGCAGATAATGCCGATAAACTTAAACTAACTGGTAATACTACTAATAGGGGTAGAGTTGAAACACCGGCAATAGTGAACGCATGACGAAACAGCATTTAATTCATAATTAGTATAATTTATGTAATACATTAGTTGCTTTACTGTATTTTTTAGATAATGACCTCTGTTCACCGTTTCATTGTAAATAATTTTTCACTTCCTTTATATCACACAAACGACTGAGACTTTCGTCAACCGTCTTATTTATATCAACATATTCATTTTCAACAGATGGAGCAGAAGGCTCAGGAGTTAATCGCGGATAGATGTCTCAACAGCTTTTTCGTTACCCATTTTTAGAGTTAAAAAATTAAATTACGTAAAGGTATTTCTTTTGCAATATTGTGAAATATTCCAGACCCATCAAACTATCCATCTTCGTTTTTCATATAAATCCCTTCACCAACTCCCTGTAGGTCTTTAGGAGGTGTTGGTTTTGAATTTAAATATAATCCTGATCCCATGGTTTGTACTTTATATACGCCATTACCCTTTTTTATATACAAACCATTCCCC
Source organism: Doris montereyensis (assembly GCA_037039925.1). Taxonomy (NCBI): domain Eukaryota; kingdom Metazoa; phylum Mollusca; class Gastropoda; order Nudibranchia; family Dorididae; genus Doris; species Doris montereyensis. Next base: position 356,778 of record JAXRKP010000036.1, on the reverse strand, counting down.
ATTATTTTACTAACCGCAGCTGAACCAAGCCCTGCCAAACTGCCTAGAGCAAGATTTTTTTGCTATAGCTGGTTTGGCTCTTTTTGCGATGCTTGGTAAAAAGCTTCTAGCTAACCCCATTAATGCACCAAGAAATCCACCTTCTACTTTATTTTTGTTATACTGTAGTGTAACTGTGCTTTACTAAGTTTAATATTAACACTTTTTCCATTCTTAAACGCAATATTTTTTTTTCAATTTGTTTATTAGTAAGTGCAATTAAATCATCACCAACACCTGAGATTCTAATAGTAGCCGACTCTTTGTTTTTCATAGCAAGTTTAATCTTTTCTTTCTTTCCTTGAAGACATATCCGACCTTTGTTCGATATATTATGTAGTCATTTTCTTATATGAAATTTAAGATAACATTTATCTAGATGAATATTATTATTATCATTATCTTTTATTTGAACTTTGAAATGTTTAAAATTTTCTTTAATTGGATGATAGATTAGTTTATTTGGTTTCTCTTTTACTTCACAATCTTTATAAGTGAATATTGTTTCCCCATTATTTCTCTGTAATTGCTTTAGTGAATAAACAGTTTGATTCTTGTTTGTTAAAATAACTATTTTTAATAGTTAAACTCAATTCTTTATCAGACTTCCATTATCTAGATGAATATTATTTTCATTATTGTTAATTGAAAAGAAATTTTTCTGCTCTTCTCTAACCTTTCTAATAGATTTTTTCATATTTTTAATCTAACTTTTCCTTGAAACTCACTTTTCATCAAATTACAGATTTATTTCTATATAACTATAATTTTCTTATATGATCTTTTTTGAAGATATTTATCTTAATTATTAAGTATTTTTTATTTTATCTCCTCTTATTTTATCATTATCTTTTATTTGAAATTTTTAAAATTTCTTTAATTGGATGATAGATTAGATTTATTTGGAAATAGAAAATATTGTTTCAAGACATTTTTGGGTAAATTGCTTTAGTAAAATTTATAAACAGTTTATTCCATTCTTCAAGGGAAATCTATTTTTCCAAGATTTATCAGACTTTCAAGTTAACTTGGATTAAGTTGTAATGGAGGAAGCTTAAACTATAATTTGATGATTTTCTTTGAGGGATGTATTCTTAATTAATTGCTTAAGTAATTATTTTTTTCCAATTTTATTACCATTATTTACTTGGCACAGACATTTTTGGGGAAATAGAAATGACCAAATTATGACTGTATTTACCAAACGAAGAAGAATTATCTATTGTTAAAAAGTTATAAGGAACTTGGATTAAGTTGTAATGGAGGATTAAAGCTTGTAGTAAAGACAGATTTATTTCTACTAACTATAATTTGATGATTTTCTTTGTGATTTTCACTCTAAACTTCTCTGAAAACGAACAGTTTTCACACAGCCTTTAAACTCATCATAATCCATATCCATTGAAACATGATCTTGAAATATATGTTGTAGATTTTTATCACCTTGTTTGAATAAACATATAAATAAAAAAATTCTCGAATAGTCTGCCTTGAAAATCTAAAATGATTTTGAGACAAATAAAAACAAACAGTATTTGAATGTCTGCCATGTGTATAATAATCATTACACTTATTTTGTTTTTCTAACAACACATCATCAAATGTCATTAGATTTTTGTCACTTGATATTAAATCTTTTGGATCAATTATTTGATTACCACCTTCAAAATATTCGCAGTTGATTGGATTTTTTGATGGATTTATTTTTCTCATTTCTTTTATTACTTCAGAAGGAAAAATATTTTTTTTAATACTCTCCCTATTAATAAAAAATATTGAATATTACCTCCTTATCTAAATTATTATCAAACCCACATTTCATTATCTTATATTTTGTTTGAAATAAAGACTTTCTATTAACTTTATTACTATTAATTTGTCATAATCTATTTGTATTAGATCAGGGTTTTACAATAGTTTTAACATTAAATTTGCTTTTCCACACCCGGATTTACCAACAATTAAATCTCTGATTGACTTCAGTAAATCTAGATTAGTATCCATTTTATTAGAGTAAAAAATAAAAATGTTATAGAAGCATTTTCGTAGGTCTGAGGCTGAGCGAGATCTCCACCTAATAATATTATCAGAATTATAGTAGTAGTAGTATCGTGTGGCTACATCTCTAGATGGAAGCGGTCAATCCATTTTTTTAATTCTTCGCTGGATTTTATGACTGTTTTGAAACCTTCGGGTAGTCTTGTTGCACGGCATTGCAGAACTATGTGTTCGGTGGTCTCTTCTTTTTCGTGACATCGAGAGCAAACTGGCGAATCTCTCAGCTGCCATCTGTGCATATTATGTGCTGTTCTGGCATGCCCAGTCAACAATCGGTTTGAGCTGACCCAGTATTTTCTTTCCGTGTCAAAGCCTGGAGATTGAATCATCAATCAGTTGACCACCTTGAGGGAGTCATTTTTCCACTCTTTTCCACTGATCATTTAGATCATATCTGGATTGTTCTGACTGATAAAATGGTTTCCTTGATCGTACTCTTGATGTTTTTGGAGCATCGTTAAAGATTCGTATCAGAGGATGTTGTCTGGTGCGGTTTTTATTCTTTTAATTGCTTTTTGATTGGCTTCTTCTGTCCGTAAATCAGGGTGGGGAGCAAGTGTGTCGGTGTAGATTTCAGACAGCCTGTTATAGTCCTCATGGACTCCCGTAATTTTGCGTCAGTTCTCGGATAGACTATCAAGCGCCACAAGAAGTCATACACTCCAACCCAGCGGGTCCCCAGGTGGCGGATAGGGGAGTGCCCTGTAATGGGGTAGCTGTGAATATTCAATAAACATTCCCAGACCAAATCATGGGAAACCGTTTGGAAAGGCCAAGTACCCATCAGCCACCCTAATTAGGTTACTTGGAAACCATGGAAAGCTGCAAGGTGGATGCAGGTATCAGCGGAGGAACTAGACCTGACTAGTCAACGGTGATCACCGCAAGACATCGGACAGAACTGCCTAAGATCAACCAGCTCAGTAAGGAAGCTACTGCTCAAACCAGCAATGGTTCGTCACGTCTACGTGCTGTGAAAGAGATGGTTCAACCCGGCGTCCAGACAAGGCTTGCCTTCTCCTGGACCCACATCTCAAATATGAAAATGGCAAAAAATAATCGATTTTAGTAGTAGAGGATTGATACTTAAGAAAACCCTCTTAATTTTATTTCTCTAGGTACAATGTTTTATTAAGTGTGTATTTTATCTTGATATCAGTAGGTACCACAAACCAACTTTTCAAAATGCTCAGAGAGTAAATCCAGTGATATATTCAGACAGACATTGTAAATACAAGAACAACACACTTTATTACTTCAACAAAATCTAACAATAAATAACCAAGATATGAATTTTTGAAGTTTTTATTTGGACATGTGATATTTTAAGTCCAATTTCTTGAACAATTTTGGTCGATTTGAACTTAGAATAAAATAATAACAATAAACCAACATGTGCAGTGAGAGTAACTGGAAATGTATCAGAAGAATTTGATGTAGATATAGGAGTAAGACAGAGTCATATCCTAAGTCCTCTTTTGTTTATCACATTTATGGATTCAGTCGCAAAGGCATCCTCAAAAATGAAGAAAATGAATGTAGGTATGCGGAAGCTCAAACCAGTAAACATATCAATGCTTTCATTTGCTGATAATTTAGTTCTGTTTGGAAAATCAGAAAGGGATCTCCAGTCAAATATCAACATAATGAATAATGAATTAAATAAAAGAGGAATGAGAGTAAATGCAAAGAAAACCAAAACAATGCTAGTAAGTAACTAGGGAAGCTAAAACACAAATCTTAAATTAGGCAGGAGAATTTAGAACAAGTTCAAAGCTACAATTACTTAGGAGTAATGATTCACTCAGAGGGAAAACTAAGAGAAGAAATCAGCCAGAGAATCCAAAAGGCAAGTGCAATATATATCCATCTAGGAAAGGCATTTGTAGATAATCAAGAATTGTCAACAAAAACCAAAATGGCAATATACAACACAGTTTATTGTCCTACTCTCCTCTATGGCAGTAAGTACCACAAGCGCTCACCTTTAGCGGTGGAAAAGGGTTCAGTGAGGCGAAGTTTGTCAAAAAGTTGACTTTCTATTCTCGTCATATCTTTTCTTTTTTGAAATCAAATAAAAACTGTAACAAAGGTCTACTGTTATATATCTTTTTGACATTTCGTCTACAAAAAGTGTGTTGTTCTAAACTATTCCTTATGAATATTTTAAAAAGCACAATCGAGCAGTTTTTTCGCCGTGGCTAGCGCGATTTTCAATTCCCGATTTCACTCCTCTCTTCTGTTTTTGTTCATACCTCCGCCGTGACTGAATGATAGGAATGATATCACTGGAAAGGTGATTAACTCTACTTTAATTTGAGACCACACTCAGTTCGATATCTCTCAAAATGACGGAGAAACGTATCGAATCAATTCTTTTCTCTAAAAATAATCCAACTTAGAAGTAACGTAGAACGATGTACACTCTGATAATAGATAAATTTATCTAGTTTTGCAATAGTATAGCCACAATGTGATTTAAAATCTCATTGCAAAGTAGAGCGCCGTTAAGGAGACCTCCTCAAACACGATTTGAATGAGTTTTCTCTACTCTAAATACACGACGGAGAACTGCTTGAGATGGGACTTACCCTAACCTTACCCTAACCCTGCTGGTGAACAAGTGACAAATTTGTCTCCTGAATCCGAGGTCCCGGTCGGTTACAACAGTACATTTGAGATGTTTGACCATTGACAGGTAATATTGTTATTTGATGAAAAAGATTTTGATAAAATTTAGTTTGATGTGCGATTTTATATGATAATATTTTACGGAGGTATTCACCCGTAGAACAGCCAAAAGTCAGTCAAGAGTCGGCAATTTTTTAAAATGTTTTTAATTTTGCGGTTCTAGTTCTAGATTCTAGTTTTCTAGATCTTCTAAATGTGAAGGATTTTAACTGCTAGTGTTCAATTTTGTTATAATGCATTAAAACTATTACTATTATTACTGTTACTATTACTATTACTATTACTATTATATATTTGGCCCAAAATGAGCTTTGACTGTGATCACACTAGATCTAGTTGATCAATCAGAAAACCAACCAAAATAGTTATTGTATTATTATTATTATTATAACTGTAAAACGATATATATAGGCCTATAGTCTATTATATTGTATTATAATTGTGTTTTAATTACAATATGGCTAGACTTCAGGGAAAACACTATAAGCACCCATCCTTTCCCCTAAAATCAGACCAAATTATATTGCTAACTAGAAAGATAAAGCTTCTTTCGTCTGTATGATAATGAATTTTGATATATTTTATGCCTAATGTGCAACAGTATTATTATAGTTATAATTGTATTATAGGCCTATATAACAATACTGATTTTATTGATGTTGTAAGATAATACTATAATACTATTATCATATATAATTTCTATAATTATAATATTAATAGTTATATATATCAGCCTGCTCATTTAGCGGTGTGGAAGTGAAAGAACAGAAACTAAAGATAATTCTTTAGTTCAGATTGTTGTCATGTTCTGATTTGAGTTATGACATTTTGAATATTTATATATCTTTTCACAGAGGATGATTTCTACAATGCAATTAAAAGACACTTTCTGATGCATGGAAAGGGGAGACGGCCCGACCTACCCCAGGTTTAGGAGCTTGGTCAGAGGTGAGAGTATTACTTTGGGAGGGAATAAAGCAGCTCTTTATGAGCGTCTGCTTTGGCATATTAGTAGTTAGTACAGTGTTGCTGTTACATTATGTTTAACGACACTGGGAATAACGAGAGATGTATTTTTCAAACAGTCATATATATGGATATGAATGTGAAGCATGGACAATAAACAAAGTGGAGGAGAAGATAATAAATGCTTTTGAAATGAAATGTTATACAGAGATATGCCAGCATGATGATGGAATCAGATAATGATCTGGAATAATGAGTGCAATGTAATGCCCTAGAAATACCATACGTTTTTTGTAAATTTCATGCATTTTCTGAATCCGAATGATTAATGCTTTATTTTTGAATCTATTGCTTCATATGTTTATAATGTCAATGTGACATGTTATTTAATAATCATTATCACCATGGAGCTCAAATATCCTTTAATTTGACATATATATATGTCTCAAATTCATAGCTCTGTTAGTATCAATTTTGCTCTCAAAATACATTACAATACAATATGTTTTTCGCAGTTTTTCTTGCGTACTTTTCTTAAGTAATTTGTGTCATATTCTTGAATCTACTGCTTCCTATAAATATAGTGTTCAAATGTAATTTAGTTTATCTCATAAAACTCAGAATATCCTTTGATTTTATATATGTCCCAACTTTATAGCTCTGTTAGCGTTTTGCTCTCCCAGCCACAATACGTTTTTCGTAATTTTCTTGCATACTTTTCTTAGTAATTTTTGTCATATTATTGAATTTACTGCTTCATATGTCTACAATGTGCAAATGTTATTTAATTGATATCATACACGGCTGTTCTAAACGCTTTCAACTCGGTATTTTAGTTCGACTCCGTTAGGTTCTCGCCTACCCTCCGCAGAAGCGCAATAAATTACCTGTCAAGTCGAGGTCATGGGTGCTAACCGAAAGCCGCTTCTTTGAGGTCACGATGACTCAGCTTGTCGAAAAGTTACTCACTTTCAATCCCTGATATCTGATAGTTTCATCACTTGGAACGATCTATCCTTTGTATCACTCTACTATTTGGCTTTTGATCTACTGCTTGGAGGAAGTCGCATCTTTTTACTGTGGTAACTTTTCGAGATATCAAACGCACAATAAGGCCTATTCCTGGATATTCTAAACGTGTTTGATTTGCTATCTGTGTGATATTAATTATCAAATCATGATTCCTGCCACGACCGATTTGAAAGTTTTTGTGTTTTTGTGTTTGGAAAATAACGTTCATAAATCAGTGAAAATACCAACACCCCGACATTTTCCCAAGAATTTATAGATTTTTTCCTCCAATCAAAATTTCAACCGACGTGAACTGAATACGAAGAATATTACACCAATATCTATTCAACGTGAGTTTATCTGTTCCAGTGGTTACTACGACTATTCAACATTCTGTGAAATACGTTTAATCTTTATTCACAACAAAAGAACAATTTCAATTATTGATTTCACACAGCGCACGGCACTTCACAACAAAGTTTTATCTACGATATAAAAATAATCCAAGGTACATATCCGTGTTTGTGATATTTGGTTCCAAAGTCTACAATGCAGTCAGGAGCAAGCAACTATCTCCTTCGAACATTAAATACAATAAAGAATGATTTTCACAGATTTCAAACATATGGCCATGGGTATAAGAAGAATTTTGGCATTTATCACAACAGTGTGCATCTGTCACTTATAGATGTGCAAGTGAATAAAGCTGCCCCACCATATCTCCACATACTTTTAGGGATCGTTTTAAGACATCATCGCCTACTAGAGGAAGCTGCAGATCAAATTGATGTTTGCATTTCAAAACAGCCAGAAAAAGAAGATAAGGGTGTAGCAGGCTCCCTTCGTGAGTTTGGAAAGAACTGGGGAAGGGCAGAGAAACTTCAGGAAAAAATTGATAAGCTTCAGATATGCTCAGATTGTAGTACTGATGGTAGCCAAGAACAAGCAGTTTCGGGAAGAATTATCAAAAGAAGAAAAATCTTATTCTGATTTAAATGATACCAAAATCAACATGATGGGTTTATTTTCAAGGAAGTTATGCCCTTTTGAATTTCGCGAAAAATGGGTCAAAATATGGTTCGGTGAATTACGACTCAAAAGGCCATTTTCAGACCGCTATTGTGTAATAACAAATTAAGCTAACCCTTGAAAACCACTAAGGTAAGAGATAATGTCGCTGACAGTAGGTCCAATTTTTACAGGGAGCCTGGAAGTATACTTTTTAAGTTATACTCTTGGAAAATATGCCGTGAATCAATTTCACACGTTTTCGTTAATGGGGCCGAAAAACACAAAAAATGGGAATTTCAAAACCTTATAAAATCTTTACTCTTTAACCAATCTTGTCGATCTTGGTATCAAATAAAAGAGTAGAAGGAGCTCTTTCCATTCCTGATTAGATAAACAACATCAAAGAGAAACATAACTACAATAATGGCTGGTTATGACATGATTTCAGTTTATTAAAATATTTACAATTTTTAAAAATTAAGTAAAAAAAAAATTATCACAAGAAAGTTTTCCCCCACCAGATATATCACCAATAAATATGAATTTATCAACATAAAACAAAGAAAGGCCTCCGAATATGTTACAAAATCAAATAAAACTTCATTAACTAGACCCATGATTTCAATTTTATTTCAGACTAAAAAAAAGAAACACTAATTTAGAAATTGTTTTAAATTTGAGATTAAATCTTCTTGAGTACCTGACAGAGTTAGAATTTTATCTTTCACACTTTTAACATTTTTATAATATCTTATTTGATCTTTGATTATTTCTGTTATTTGTTTTTTAGATTTACCAGTTGTTGAAAGATGTTTGATTAATATGTCTACTTGTTCACTACTTTCACAAACACCTCCGTTGTTATCTATCCATCTTATTAATAAACCATGTTTTTCTAAATCTGCTGCTGCAGCTTGTATTAGTCAACTTTGTAGCTTTGCTCGTTCTCAATTTATGATAATTTTTGTTACATTTTTAAACATTATCCGTTGTTTTTTTACCAAATAGACAATTTTGCCTAGGAGTAGGAGACAACTTTTATCACATCATAAAATTAAAATGTAATGAACAAATTGCTTTAAAAAATTTGGACATTATCTATATATCATTCTAAATGGATTCTATGAATTTTGACTGTTTCATTGATCTCAAATATCTGTTGCGAAAACTGGTATATGGGCTCTGGCTAAACAAAATTTGGGCTATTTTTTTGTAAGTCCAAAATAATTTTCTGAGTACTTAAGGCATGATATTCTATAAGATTTAGAATGTAACAAGTATTTTCTTGGTATGTTCCATAACTGTTCCTTGTACAGATGTAATTTATGTAGTCATATGCTGTTAATCATTTTATTTTATTATTCTATCTTTCTTTCTTTCTTTATCAGTTCCCATTCTACCCTTCGGTGTATGGGTTTTAGATACCAAAATGATCTTTCTCCAGGCTGCCCTGTCCTGGCATTTTCTGTTTCTTTCCGTGAAAGTTAAATTTCTGTGCTTTAATGCCTCTTTTATATCTTCTTCCTACTTTCTCCGAGGTCTGCCTTTTGGTCTTTTACCTTCAGTTTTAGCACTGTATACTGATTTAACTATTGTATTGTCATTCATTCTGTTAACATGCCCAAACCATCTCAGTTAATTCATTTCTATCTTAGTTTTTATGCTATCTGCTTTGGTTTGATCTCTTATTGTTGTGTTTCTGATTTTGTCTCTTTTAGTTTTCCCTACAACTCTTCTTAGATATTTCATTTCGGCTGCTGCACTCTACTGTATTCCCTACTGTCTACTGTATTCACTGCCATTAGGTGCCATAAGCCATTTTCAATATTTGCCTAAATATTGAATACAATGCTTTATTCAAATGCAACTTAAAACCATGAAAAACACACTTTATTTCAACAAAATTGATTCATAAATAACAAAGATATGAATATTCAAAATGTATTGGAACTTAGAACATTTTCGACGTTTTCAGAAAAGCATTTTTCGGCCATCTTTGACGCATAATAATCATTTATTCCTATAATTTAGATTTCTCCATCAATGAATATAGATCAGATGGATAGTGAGATTAGACGGAAAGCTAGAACATTTATGTATCCCTATAATTTAGACTCCTCCATCAATACACCTTCTTTCATCAGGGCCAAAATTTCATCTTTCTTAAAATCAAAATCAGGTAACACACTCAAAGTGTGTTGTCCCAATCTGGGAAGGGGTCGGATGTCTCGCACTGCATCGATTCTACTAAATCTCGGAGCTGGAGCAGCTTGTAGATTCCCATGACCTTCTTTACGGTATGTTCCTTTGTCCTTATTGTGAGGATGTTCTGCTGCTTCTGCCACATCCAGAATGGGAGTTACACAAGCATCCAAACCATTGAATATTTCTGTCCATTCATTTCGAGTTTTCGTTCGGAAAATATTGGCAAACATCTCTCGTTGTTCTGCCTGGTCATCTGATTGACTCACATTGTTGCTGTCCAAGCCCAGACCTGTAAAGTGAAGAAGCATGGAAATAAATGTCTGAGTACTGGGGATGGAACGTTATCATCTCATATCACTATCAGTGACAAAGGAAAAACTTAAAAGTTCAATAAACATAGACAAGATTTATTATTACACTCGCACTAGTGCTACTTGCACTACAAAATATGTACATGACGTAAGTGCCAGTTCACGACAACCATAGGCTAGACAAACCAAACATCCATTACACAGGTGTGAAATCAACCGTCGAGCCAGTCTTTGCTCATCCACTTAACAATACAGTACGGCTTTGAAATGGGGCGATGCTTAGAAAGCAGACTTGTTCACTCACTGACATAGCTTTTCATTGCCCGTCTAACCTGTTAATCACAAGGATGGACATGTGAGGAGAATTAACGATCCACATTCGTTCTTGATTACAATCTATCAACCGTCAACAAAGCTTGACTGTGAGTGACATCAGTGACGACTGTCATGTTTGCTTTGAGCAACTGGTTTTGTGGCTACACTAAATTGATTGTTTAATTCTGTATTTTACCATCCACAGAAGGGTTTATATACCGGTACCCAAAACTGTTGAGGGAAAACCAAACTCCCTAGGTCCCCTGGTAATCGGGTAACCCAGCTATGGGGATAATTTTACAATCCACTGAGAATTCCCGATTTAACAGGTTCCACTGTACCAGAACAACTAGATAAGATTGTCAAACATATACGATCCTATCTTCAAACATTGATTGTCACCTGCACTCATTTTACACTAGTACAGTAAGGTTGTGGAACAAACTGTCAATAGAAATTAAACTCAGTAGTTGCATTGCTACGCATGTATTATGTATGTTTAATATTGATTATGATCGTGTTTTTTTATAATTTACCTAGTGACTTGTCAAAGCGCTTAGACTTAGAGTTCTTATGTTCATGTATAAGCGCTATAAAATATACTTTATTATTATTATTATAAAGTCTTTAAAAACAGAATTAAGCACATTACTTTACAATCAAAACTAGATTAACCCAAGAAACGCACAGCTTGTTGCCCGATCGCTGCCAGCAGAGAGGTGCTGCCATGGAACGTGAAGCCAGCACTGGACATGTGACCATGTGATTAACGCTCTTTTATTCTAGGTAAAGAGCTGTACAGCTAGCATTATGTCTTAGTCAAGGCGATAGTGGGGAAGGTTACGTATTTATCGGTTATGTTGTGTAATAACCACACGGAGCGCGCATCTTGTAGCCCTGGCCGTCTCCACCCAGGCAACCCTGCCCTGTCATTGAACGTAAAGTGAAGGTTAGACTGGCTCTGACCAGATGATTGACATCTGGTCCTGCAGTCATAGTCAGGGAAAAATTGTTACACGTTCATCGTTATATAATAAAGCAATTTTTTTTCGAGCGATAGATGACAAGGTAAATTAGTCACACATACCCCATCCTCTCCTAGTAAACTTCTACACATTACTGACCCATCAGTATTTACAAGAGCTTGCAATTTTCTTACGGCTTGACAAAAAGTCAGCAGCTGTCTATAGCTATGTTTCAAAAGCTTCTGTGGTCGCATAATGATGTAATCTATTCAAATTACAAGCAAAGTGGATGGTTGAGATGAGATTTCTTGTGGGAAATTCCATTTCCACATCATGCTGTGAATCGTTTGTCAAAGAACAGACGTCTGGGAAACTTCCTTTCTTATTTCTTTCTTGTTGGTCGATAGGAGCATGTGGCAGCCTCACTTTTGTTCATCACCCACATGCAAACCATGAATTCAATGTCTGGCTTCTAAGCAAAGTTGGATCTCTGAAAGAAAGAGGGAATGATCTTTTTGCCACCTAGTCTGGTCAGCTAAGATTCTGGACTGCCATTCGAAACACATGCTGACATGCAAGTGCCAATTGGGACATCTGGTGTTCAAATTTTCCTCTACCTAGACCAAATCAGGTTTGATTTGTATAGTGTGGGACATTATCATTTCAGCTGGAGTTCTTTCTCTCTTTCTCTGTCAGTCTGTCTGTCTACTGTCTGTCTTTCTCTTGGTTTGCCTCCCTACTGTCTGTCTGTCTGTCTCTCTCTCTTTCTATGCCTGTCTGTCTGTCTCTCCCTTTCTCTCTCTCTCTCTGCCTCTCAGTCTTTCTCTGTCTCTCGACTTTTTCTGTCTGTCTATCTCTCCCTCTATCACTTTCTGTCTCTTTTTATTTCTCTCCCCCCCCCCCTCCCCATCCTCTCTATCTGTCTCTCGCTCTCTCCGTCTCTCTCTCAGTATTACACATTCACCCAGACAAATGCTTGTCAATCTTATAGTAATGAAATGGGAGGACCAATCCATTTACAGTTCATGTAAATGTGTGCATTCACTGAGGGCATGTGTTGAATTTATCCAAAGAAGTAGCTTTCAGTTGGTCAAGTATAATGCAGGTTTATTGGCTAATCAATAAAAGCAAAATGCCAATCAAATGAAAAGTTCACGTTCCAATTTCAATTGAGCTCAGTCAGTCACAATGGTCCTTATACAGCGATACGCGAGGGCCAAATTTCACACCTGTTGCCGGTTACCGGTCAGAGGTGTGAGAAGTGATAAACGAAGCAGGCCACACCCTCAAAAACGAAAAAATGTACAGGTAAAAAACAAATATGTACATGTACGTCCTGCGTGCTTCTTGGGTTAACAGTTTGTGGTTTGATTAAAAGAACAAAAACAAAACATGAGGGTTGACAAAAACAATAATACTCAAGAATTGAGTTGGTCACTTGTTATGAAGAAGAATGTCAGTAGATTTTGTCTAGGATCCTAATGTGTATGCACATTCTTCACTTCTATCATTTCTTTTTACGATTTTCTTTCAGTGAATGACTTTCATGAAAATCGATTCTCAGTTCCCTATTTCATGTTACCTTAATTTATAGAGGCAAAAGAAAAATACTGCCTTAAAAGTAAGTTAAAACAAAAGTTTATAAGTATATCCCATTCAGTACCTTTTAATAAGTCTAGATAAAACTTTGGCTCCAGGGATCCAACAGCCATGTGTTTTCCATCCTTTGTTTCATATGTATCATAATAAGCAGCTCCACCATCAAGCATATTTTCACCTCTCGGAGATGAGAAAATAAAGTCTTTCATCGAATCTACCCATGATCCTGTAAATCAATACAAAAACTGAATTATTTTATTAAAGAGTTCGTCTTCAAATAATAAAATGCAAACATGAAACAATTTTGTTTTCAATAATAAATACTTGTTGGGAAATAGCCAAAGACGGATGGATTGCTAAAAGAATTTCAACAGAGAAGACAATAAAAGTGAGGATGACGGTATTGATTCATTGAAATGTACGCTGTCAAACATATGCAGTGATCTCAGGCGGAAGCAGCAAGATGAAATAAAAGTGAATGAGGGAAAGGAAAGAAGTAGGACCCATCAGTAGCACCCACAAACCACCCACGCCAAAGACGGAAGGTATGACAATTATCCTAGAGTTTAGACAAATGAAATGCGACTTTTAAAATGAAATCAAAGTATGTGTACGCTTATATTATAATCTTTGCAAATCATTTCAATCTTATCTTTTTCAATACTTTCATATTAAACAATTTTTTAAATCAATGTATCAGAATTAAGATGAATTTAAATTTCATGAAAAAGAAATGCATCAAACAAACAAAAAGGATGAGCAAAGTCAACACTTCTCCGTGCCGACATAGGCAGAGCCTTCCACCATGTTGGCATCGATGACTTGACCTTTGCCTGAAATACTGCGTTCAAAGAGGGCAAGAAGTATCCCATATGCACAAATCAGACCACCACCAGCAAAATCTGCGAGGTAATTTATGGGAGGTAATGGTCTCTCGTGCTTGCGACCAAGTTTTGATAACTGACCTGAAGAAATACGTAACACAAACAAAAGACTGTAAAAGCTTTGTTTACAAATTCCTTCCTGTGTATAGTGTTTTCTTTATATATATTATAATCGCAGATCTATAAAAGATAAATGATATAAAAAAAAAACAAACAATTTAAACCAAAAAGATATTTCTCCATTGATTTTTACCCCTTTCAAAAAATTAAACTAACCTGAAGGATTTTTCTGAAAGAATTAAGTCAATGCATTTCTTAGAGGGGTACTCAAACTCATATTCAAATCATCAAAACAATAAAACTCTCAGCTCAATTATTTTGAAAATGACAATTTATAGTTGCATATTTCCCTTGATACAAAGTCCCCCTGTTCAAATCACCATTACAGAAGTGCATGTAACTTACCAGACATTGCTATGTAATTAATGTCATGTCCTGCTGCTTGAGACATAACTCCTGTTTGGCCATAGCCGGTCAAACGAGCATAGATTAGACGAGGATTTGCACTGGTAAGAGTTTCAGGTCCTAGTCCAAGCTTTTCCATAACTCCTGTGAAATATAAACAAATAAATTTAAAGTACATCAGATTTTTGTTTATGTTTTTCTTAGTTAATACAAACGAAGATGATGTTACTACAACATGAGCGTCAAATGTCAATATTACGTACCTGGGTTGAAGAATGTGTAAAGGATTAAAAGTTTTAAACCTGGTTCAGTTCTTCTATCTGAGAAACAATACAATTGAGCCTGAATATCTGAAAAGCGACTTGATTATATAACTGGTTTGTATTGTAACTAGATTTCATGTCCTTAGCTCATTGATTCTTTGGACAACTATTGAATCAGACGTAAAATTCTTATCACTGCTGACATCAAGTCCAATTTGATAATTACTGCTGAATGTCTGATGTGACTACTGACGGTTGTGAATGTGAGAATGAATCGCCATTATTACTATTACTATCAATACCTTCCAATTCTGACTTGATAGAATTTAACAATGAAAGTGGATCATCATATTTTTACAATTAGCTTGATAAAAAAAAAGTACTTTTCTAATGTGTCAAAGATAAGAGAAAGAGAAGAACTCAACAAAGCCCAACAAACAGTAAAAATAAGCAATTTACAACAAATAGAGATAAGAACGAAAACAAAATTATGATAACTTCATAGGTGACATAAACATGAGCTGTAAAAGAAAAAAGGGACCAAACATGTTTTAAAATTAAGCAAAAAGTACATTTGGCAACAAAACATCCTCTATCAAAAACAGAAAAAGTTTACTGATGAGAAGTTTTCTGTTCGTAACTCTGTGGTAAATCTTTTTATTTCTTACATTTATTTCTCAAAATATTGTTGAATGCCTGTAACCAAAAACAAAATCCCAAGAACAATACATTGTGCTTGACTTTTACACCATCTACGCACATTAACAATTTTTGAAGATCTTGTAGCCTACTTAATTTACGTTCAGTATTTTGTGTCTACACAACAAACACCAATGAGCAAGAAGGTAGGAAAGAAATATTGAAAAGGTAAGTACCAGCATTATTAAGTTATCTAATGAAACAAACATCTTTCATAACTATGCTGACATTTATACTATAACACTTAATGTATATCTGCTTCTTCCCTAAACACAGTATCAATAATTGTTCATAAAGTTGATATTCGACTGAAGGTCACTTTCTGATTTTCCAAACAGAACTAGATCATCGGTAAATGAAAGCATTGATACATTTACTGGTTTGAGCTTCCACATATCTACATTCATTTTCTTCATTTTTGAGGATACCTTTACGACTGAATCCATAAATGTGATAAACAAAAGAGGACTTAGGATAAAACCCTATCTTACTCCTATATCTACATCAAATTCTGCAGATATGTTTCCAGCTACTCTCACTGCACATGTTGGTTTATAGTAAAAACGTTTAATGGCTTCTATTAAATTTTGCTCTACATTGTGTTCTTTTAAGGAATGCCATAGTTCGTCCCTCCTCATGTGTCAAATGCCTTTCCTAAGTCAATAAAACGTATGTGCAAGTAGTCTTGGGACAAGATAGATTTCTTCGTTGTAAATGTACCAGGACATGTCATCCTTGGCCTTCCAACTAGCAAACACTTCAAAATAGTCACACTGCACTGTGTGGTACAAAAGACAACACCGATCAACAGTACAGCAGACCTCAAAACAATGTACCCCAATCAATTTGATCGAATTGGTGAATTCAAAACACAACATACACTAGCTACCGATCCAAACGTACCAGCCAGAATCAACCCACCAAGGAAAATACCAATTGCCTTGAAAGATACCATAAAAAACGAACTAGACAACATGTGCGAACAAAACATAATACGCAAAATCGAAGAACCAACAGACTGGGTAAATTCACTTAACTATGTGACAAAACAAAATGGCAGCATCCGCATATGCCTTGATCCGAAACACCTCAACAAAGCGCTCCTTCGACCACATCACAGCATACCAACTGTGGAAGACATCAATCACAAACTCACAGGTGCTAAGTTCTTCTCCAAACTCGACGCCAAGTCAGGCTACTGGTCAATCAAATTACATTCAGATAGTCAGCCACTCACAACGTTCCAGACATCATTTGGCAGATACTGCTTCCAGAGACTACCCTTTGGTCTCTCAGTTAGTCAAGACATTTTCCAGCTGGAGATGGACCGAATTCTCAGCAAATGTACCAACACATGTGGCATAGCTGATGACATCATTGTGTTTGGAGCAACAGAAGAAGACCATGATCGACACTTGCATAACTTCATGAACATCGCAAAACAAGAAGGACTCGTGCTTAACTCTAAAAATGCACTATCAAAAGTGATTCAATCACATTCTTTGGACATGTATACACAACATAAGGCATCAAGCCAGACCCATCAAAAATCAACGATCTCAAGCACATGCCTGAACCAACCTCGAAAGCAGAGTTACACCACTTCCTAGGGTTCGCAACCTATCTATCAAAGTTCATACCGGACTTCAGCTCCAAAACAGCTGTAATCCGAGATCTACTCAGCAAAGACACAATCTTCTTGTGGGAAAGTCACCGAGTCAACACTACACTATTACAATCCACACAAACCAGTAAAACTCCACTGTGACGCCAGCCTGAGAGGTACTGGTGCAGCCCTAATACAACCGGACAACCAGAACACTATGAATCCCATAGCATTCGCCAGCAAGAGCCTAACCCCAAACGAACAACGATACGCATGCATCAAACGAGAACTACTCGCAATTGTATTCGGCGTACAACGTTTTCACACCTACCTATTTGCCCGAAACTTTTAATAATTTAATTTCTCGTCCTTTTGGTTTAATATATACCTCTAATAGCCGTGGGCTTATAAATTTCCAACTTTCTAGTAGCTTTTCATGCCTTTTACGCAATAGGAGGCCTATTCCTGCTCTAGCTCTATCCTACATTTTCTATTCCTTGTCCTTTTTCCTTTGTTTCTGTAATGGTCAAAATATCTACTTTGAATTTTTCCATTTCTTCAACTAATTCTAACTCTTTTCCATTTATTATCCTAACGTTCCATGTTCCAAAAATCACAGTCCATGTTCGTTTCCAAGTTGGTCTTCCAAAGATCAAGCCGGGTATATTGTATTTATTTCTCTGAATCAGGTTGTTTTGGATAAGCAGGGGATTAGCCCACTGTACCATAGGTAGATGATGGGGCTGCCGACTTGAGTCCCCTACCAGGCCTTGTTATTTTTTGTCAGGGTTAATTCCCTTAGCCTTTGGTCATTCAAGACGAAACTGCAAGGCAGCAGGTTATTATTTTCTGTCAGGGTTAACTCCCTTAGCCTTTGGTCAACCAAGACCCGCCTGTAAGGCAGCATGAGACTCGTGGAGGACGGGATCATCTACTCCCCGTACAGGTGTTTACCTGTCCACTGCCCGGTGTATATATATATATATATATATATATATATATACATACATACATTTAGTGTGTGTTTGTCTCTCTCTCTCTATCTGTGTGTGTGTCTCTCTCTCTCTCACTCCCTCTCTGTCTGTCTGTCTTTCTATCATTCACTCTCTCTATATATCTTTCTCTCTGTGTCTGTCTGTCTCTCTATCCATCTCTCTGTCTATCTCTCTCTCTATCTATATATCTATGTATCTATCTGTCTATTTCTATCTCCATGCCCCTCTCTGTCTTCCTGTCTCTGTATTTAGTCTATATGTCTCTCTAACTCTATCTCTCTTTGTGTGTGTGTGTCTCTATCTCCTTCTCTATTTCTATGTGTATCTCTCTCTCTCTCTCTCTCTCTCTCTCTCTCTCTCTCTCTCTCTCTCTCTCTCTCTCTCTCTCTCTCTCTCTCTCTCTCTTTCTATGTGTATCTCTGTCTCTTTCTCTCTGTCTGTCTATAATTTTATTGTATTTTTTATCTGTGTGTGTGTGTCTCTCTCTGTCTGCCTGGCTGGCTATCTGTCTCTGTATCTCTCTCTATCTATCTATTTATCTCTCTGAATGTCTCTCTCTTTTTCAAGGAACACAAAGTTGGGGCTAGCTTTGACAGGATTCGAACCAGGACCTCATGATCCCAAGTCCAACAGTCTAATCACTCAGCCACCTGGCATAGGTCACATATATATTATTTTCTCTTTTGGTCTTCAGTGTGAGATGTTTTTGCTCCCTGAAAGTTTAAATTCTCCTAAAGTTTTTACTGAAATGTCAAATTTTACTAAAATCTCCTCAAAAAATGATAATCTTGACTGCTACTACGCCTGTTATATGAAGACAATTAAACCAAAAACAAACAAACAAACAAAAAGAAAAAACCCATGATGTATCTGACTTTTTTTCTCACTACTTTCAATCTGCAACATTGGACATTTGTTTCCAAAACATTTAAGTTTTAAGGGCATGCCTTATGTAAAATGTTTAAGAAGTATTACAACTACAATTAAAAATGTCTACTGAGACAATAAATGAGTAATACTTGAGTTCTCATCCATTATGCAAAATTATTTAAGAATCAAGAATGCAGGAATATGAAATGGTGTTAAAGTTAAAGTAAAGTTTTAGGATTTCACAAATTCAAAAAACTTAACAGACATTTAGAAAGAAAGAAATCAAGAACAATTTGCTTTTTATATGGGCATTCATGAATATCACTTTCTTTCTATTTTTATCAGCTCCCATTCTACTTTCCGGTGTATGGGTTTAGATGCCCGAAATGATCTTTCTCCAGGCTGCTCTGTCCTGGCATTTTCTGTTTCCTTCCATGAAAGTTAAATTTCTTTGCTTTAATGCCTCTTTTATATCTTCTTCCCACTTTCTCTGTGGTCTAACTTTTGGTCTTTTTTACCTTGAGTTTTAGTACTGTATATTGATTTAGCTATTCTATTGTCATTCATTCTGTTTACATGCCCAAACAAACTCAGTTGATAATATCACAAAAAATTGGAAACTTTTGCCAAAAAGAATGAAAACATTCAAAGGCCCATTTGCATATTTTTTTCTTTTAGAAATCCCTGCTCCTGATTGACCTGATTCACCAAACACAAACAGATGACTTCAACTTCAGATGAAGTAAATTCAGCACTGATTCGAATTCAATTTTGATAAAACCATTTAGGAAAACAAATAAAGAGCTAAACGAAGAAAGTCACCCCAGCCCACGAATTCCCTCTTCTGTCACAGGTTTGAATCATCTACCCCTATGTTAGCATCTGTCTATGTATTTATCTAAATATCCTTCCACCCACCCACCTATCTATCTCTCTATCTATAACTATCTGACTGTGTGTATCTATCTATCAATCTCCATGTATCTAGCAATCCTTATGTACATGTATCTGTCTCTCTATGTATCAATCTTTCTATGTATGTATGTATGTATGTATGTATGTATGGTCATTAACTAGACTGATGTTAATCGAACAAAATAAATCTCTCTTTTGCTTTTTATAAGAGATCTGACGATTCATTATTCTGATTGACATTCATTTTCGGCAACAATTTAGTACTTTGTAGTTATCACGTTTTCATTAATCCACCACCTGTCATATAGATATTGAGAATCCTTGTTCAAAATCATGGTAGTTAAAGACATGGGTGGTTATTTGATCCTAAAACTCACCTGGGCGGAAAGGTTCAATAAGCACATCAGCCTTTTCACATAAACGTTTCACCACATTGATCCCTCCCGGCTTCTTAAGGTTGATAGAAATCGACTCTTTACCCCTGCTCATTCTATCAAGATCTACAGAAAGTGGCTGTCAGATAGAATAAACAAAAATGGACGTGAGTTAATCACTGTCTCCAGTGTCTGTGTTCACACAAGAAGCCCATTTCAAATTCAAAGCCATTAAACTGCAATGAGTACATATATGTATATATATATATATATATATATATATATATATATATATGTGTGTGTTACTGGATCATGGTTTAAAAAGAAAAGAGGAGAAGAAGAGAGAGAAAGAGAGAAAAGGAGGAAAAAAAGTGGATAGAGTAAGAATAGAAAATAATAGAAACAGAGAAGAACAACGCCAAATGTTGGTTGATCGTGGTTTGAAAAATAAAAGAGAAGAAGAAGAGGAGAAAAAGAGAAGCATAGAATTTATTTAGGTATAGAAAATAGAAATCAAAATCTCACTGGCCAATGCCTAATGATTAGTTCTAGTTGTCCGAGGCTAAAATCACTATGACAATGCCAAATGTGAGTTTCTACTGTGCCAGATGTAACACAAGGTTTTTGACACAATGTCGACAGAAAGGGGGACGTCTCCACCTATCCTATCAATACCTCAAAATACCCTCTCAAGATACTTACTGAACGACCCTAGTCGCAGTACCAAAACGTAGCATCTTATCAAAATCAAATACCTCAAAATATATTCCCAAGGTACTTACTGAACGACCAAGTCGCAGTACCAAAACATAGTATCTTATCAAACTCAAATCCTTCAAGACGATATTACAAACGCGAATGTTACTAACAACAAGTCATGCAATGCAACAAAATACAAACTTGTGTAACAACATCACAACGTAGACAAGGAGACAAACGAGTGGAAAGGCAAACACAGGCAAGATTTGGATTGTGTGGCTCTACTTTTAATTATGGTACTTCATAAAGGCCAACATTTGCATTAAACAAAAATTGACACATCAATACTTAGCTTAACTAACAAATGATATTTGTATCACTAACCAGTGACAACACATGAGTTATAATCTGACCATTCTATCAACCAATAAGCAATATTTCCAGTATTCCTCTAAATGAACTACTAAAATCTGTATCACTAAACAGTGAAAACACACGAATTATAATATGACAGTTCTCTCAACCAATCAATGACATCTCAAGTATTCATGTGAATGAACTAATAATGTCTGTATCACTAAACTGTGAAAACACACATGCTATAATATATGACAGTTCTATCAATCAATCAACGACATCTGAAGTATTCATCCGACTGAACTAATAATGTCCGCATCACTAAACAATGACATCACATGAGTTATTACATCAAAACCTCCGTCCAGGATTCGCGCATCTCCATGGACTGACTTTACATCTATTGGACTACAAACACAATCACTCTCTTCTTGATCTAACCCCACACTTTGCCACACACACAACCTCTAGGCTATATGTGTTACAGGCATTTATCTAGTAGTGTTACCCCAAATGTATTACACAGAACTGAGAGTACATTGGATAAGACCGTTTAGCAACTATTGATGAGCAATATCCTAAACGCTTACTGGCCCAACTTCACGCACACTCATCGGCACCTTTTCTGTGATAATAGAGTTAGATATTTTCACAGATTCCAGACATTTATCACCGCCTAAACCACTCCAATTGAACCGTTTTAAAACCGGCAACTATTACCACCAGGGTTAATCCTTATTGAATTCAAGCTACGTCTCATAACGCATCTATTGCCCCGAAGATTAGTAAAACAACAGTTAAATCCCAAAACATAACTCAGTTCTCATAAGAACAACAAAAGGACGTTTACATACTTCACTTAACATGAGCAAAAGAAAATGTCGACTCACGTGTGGGACTGACGTCTCACCAAACAACAGATTTAAATATACTTAAATCACGCACATATATATAAATCTAACTGGTACTACTTAATAATACCCCCATTCGCATCAGCGTCCGAAGGTTATTCAACACAAGATTTGAAATCTTACAATAGCACTGAACACAAGACTACCCATTATATAAAATAATCTGTACGGGAAACAACCCAGGATCTCAAAGTAAACCACATAGAGTTAAGAGAAAATTGCTCTCGAACACAACAAGTGCAACAGCGCAAATCAACAATAAGGAAAACTATAAATATAAGCAAACTTAAGAAAAACAATTAAGTAATTAAGACAAGGGAAAAACTTGATTCAACTTGAAGGGAAAAGCTCGACCAGGCGATACTCCCATGAGAGAAGGAAAATGAATGGTTGTATAGAGCAACCACTCCACTGAGGTGATCACAACTTAATGCTAACAACATATTGTATGGATATCAATGTGAAGATGGAACATTGTTACAAATATCTAAAACCAACAGGGTTAACAAATACACACGTTCCAATTAAGTGAAACCTTCTATACGAAAGAAAATGAAGTGATCCACCTAAGAGGTGTTATCCGTTACCAAACCTCTAAGGTGAAATATAGTTTTAAACAAGTAGAAATCACCAATAATTATGTAATTATTTCTGAAGGAAATTCATTTACCTTCAACTCAACGAGATAATCAATCTCGATCCTTTAAAATTCTCAACCACAAATCTCAAGTCCTTGAACATTTGTTCTCAGTACAACATTCAAGTAAGGATTTACAAAAAGTGTTATGTATACTTGTACAACAACTTACGAGACTCATAATAGTATAGCCTGCGCACACAATTTATTTTATGAAACAAACAAAAAATGAAACAGCAAAAATAAATGCTCTAACTACCAGGAAGCCAACTTACCAAGATCCTGAGGACCTTTTCTTACATTGACGGACTAGTGACTAGACAGTAGACGGGAAGTGTCCGGTTTTGAGGTAGAAGTCTGTCCGTATAGATTGTGGCACGCTAACCAATTATGCACTTCTTGCATTCAATTGGATACTCATCTTGGCACACAGGTACCGTAGCCAAATGACGAGAGAATCATGTGATAAAAAGGGACTAATTTTCACCGCCAAAATCACTTTTCTTAACGTTTTTTTAATTGACCCAAGCTCGCACCAGATTTCCCCCCATGACCATCACATAACATCCACTAAGAAAGTCTGCCTTGTGCTCCCGTCTACGACAACATATCTCCCCATCCTCTAAGTTCCCCAGGACAATGCACACACATACACAATTTAGCTTCCGACTCTAACCATGGGGTAGAACTTGTATTCTCCGTGCAATCGTCCAATATATCATAATAGCAACATCACAGGGGAATCTTAAGTTAGATTACTAGGGGTTCTAGGATAAAATTACACACGGAATCCAATAGCACGCAAAAACGATTAAAGAAAAATTTAAGTAAGAAAATAATCATTTAACACAGGCATTGTCAGGCCCCTACAGTTAGGTCTAATTTCATCTTTGCCTTTAATGTAATTTATGTGAAAACAATTGAGGTTAATCGTTTATCAAATCAAATACATGTTTTCAATCTCCCGAAAGGTTATCTTCTTACACCACTACTGCTGTAAGATAAAGCGCTTGAATAAAATTTTAGTACCTTGTCTACACGGATGACTCTGGCTCCAAAATCAGACAAAAGCATTCCACAAAAACGGTGCAGGCGCAAGCCCTGCCATTTCGATTACATTCAAACCTTTCAATGCCATGTTTGTAACCTTGAAATCACCTGAAAATATATAATAAAAGAATAACATAAGAATGATAAAATAACACAGAATGTAATCAAATTAAATTTGAGCAACTGAAATAAACTGAGAAGACTACAGTCTTTCAACAAATATCCTTAACAGACGGCATTACCTAAAAATTAAAATAAAAAGAATATCATCAAAATTACAGAAATTGAGCTGTTTTTAAAAAATCCATTTTTACTAAATTCTAGACATGGATAGCTCATATTGACTAAATGCCTGTTGTATATCTCATGAAATAACTAGCTTTTAACCTTTTTACTTTAAGGTTTTCAACAAATTATCCACATATATATTTCTAAATCAGCTGTCAGCCCAACAATGCCATAGGCTTTTCTGATAGGTGACTGTGAATAAAGCTTCAGAAATAACAGGGGTTATATTGAAGTCTGCATGAAACAGAATGTTGAAGAATAAAGGCAAATAAGTCTCTATCTGAAGATTGAGGAGGGCGTGTGATGAGAAATTTGTCATTGTCATGATAATAATATGAGCCTTTCACTGCACACAAATCTTTCTCACTCTTCCCCGCCCTCTAAGTCTAAGTGTCTCTCTCTATCACTCTCCTTCTAACATCATTTTCCTTTGTAATACAATTTTCATCTCCAAATTCTCTCTCTTTCTCCATTTCTTTCATACTCCTTATCTCTCTGTCTAACACCTCCCCCCCCCCCCCCTCTCCGCTTACTATACCTTTTAACCCCGTAGTCTCTCTTTCACACTTCTGATCTATCCTTCAAACCTATTACATTCCTTTCCATGCTTTTCAACTCTGAATTCTTTCTCTCTCCGTTCCACTTTCTACCTCTCCCTCTTAACATCATTTCCCTTTCTACACCTTTTATCTTCATAGTCAGTCTCTCTCTCTTTCTTTCTTTCTCAATCCACCATTCCATACACCTTTCTTCCTCCCTTCATCCCTCTTGGTGTGTCTGTCTGTCTCTCTCTCTTACTCGCCAGAGACCATGAGGTCCAATAGGAAGCTATTAATCCATGGGGAGATGGTCTGTGAGTCAGGGATGGTGATAGTACTGATAGATGTTAAAATAATGGCTAGGTCCTGACTACGAATCTCCTTCCAATATACAATAGTTGCTGTATAAACGCACACTTCATAAAAGTACACTCTGCATAAGCACATGCCTACATCTGCTGACCGAATTTTTACTATATATATAATAACAGTGTGTAAAGACACAGGTCCAAGCATAATAGCGCGTTTTTTTCTCTGAATACTGAATGCAACTTCATACATGTTCATTATTGGCCTCAAACCAAGTCTTTTATTGTGTAGTTCGAGAACAAATAACACACTAGAAAACAATATTAGTTACTAGGGCAAATGTGTTAGTACCGCTAGCCTCATTAATCTTCTGTCATTGTCATGTCTAGCTTCGTTAAATCGTTGTCTATCAAGCCCTACCAAGACGAAGGTGTCAGAGTCTTATGTCATGTCTAGAGTTCATTCTCTATCCTGCTCGTTACGAGTCATAAGTCTCTGTGATTTCCTCACTATCAACGACTGGTTGTCCAGACTTTATGTTGTGGATCGCAAATTTATCAAATCGCTTTTATTCCAAATATATCTCAATGAATAGGATTAGGATTGAGACAATAGACTGCGATATCATTGGCTGCAACAATGAAAGAAGACAAGATGTTGTAGAGGACAGCTGACAATAATTATAGTAATAGTGACATGCATAAGGGACATACAGAGAGTAAAGGTGTGAGTACTGTGAGGGCTGGGTGAATTGGCCAAATGCCTGTAGTGATTGGCTCTTAAATCTTATTATTTGTACGTGTGTAATTATACAGGAGCGTAATCAATTCATGACACCTTTTATTTGTGGACCTTCTGCATAACATATATATGAATTACTCCTATTGAGTTCCCATAAACACACAGTATGACTGAGACTGATTATGCATAAAAGCTCGCTTTTTTTTTGGCGCCTGAATTTTTTATCCAGCTGTTACTGTACATTATTCTTATTATATAATGCTGAATGCACTGATAAGATAATGGACACAGCTAAAAATAGTGATTTAGATTTCTTAGACAATGAACTAGAAGATCTTCTCAATCCCTTTGCAACACTGCCGACTGCAGGAGTGCAAGAGAGTTAACTTTTAAGGAGCTAAATCTTGATATTAAACGACGCAAGTTTCATTAACTCGAGAGATCTTTAATCAATGATCTTTAGTCCAAATCAAGCAGATCTAGAATCTAGAATATCTAAAACTAAATCCATCATAATTCAAAGTAGAACTAGATATATCTAGATCTAGACACAGGTAACATTTACACTTTACTGCATTTGAATAAAGCAATAATTTTGGTGTGTTCAAAGATTCAAAGTCCATGAGACCTACCCGACCGATCTCATTAGAAAAGTTTTTGGTGTTACCTTCTTTATGAATCAGTGTTTATGAATAATACATCGATACTATGATCAAACTTTCTTTATTGCTATTTGAACTCTGACCTGATCTGAGGTCGCCTAGGTCAAAGAGAAGTTATTCAGGATTATATTTTCATGAACAATAGATGTAGATGTTTGAATAAGAAACGACGGTCTCGCTGTGATGAAATTTAAAAAAAATGTGATTATGTAGATCTAGTTTAGAAGAGAAATTACTTCAAGAGCCATAGATAAACACAATCAAGAATCGATATGACGGGACAAATACATATTGTCCAAGTAATGTACACAACAAAAAAGAATAAAATGTATTAGATGTATCTGTATAGCAATTGAGTAAACCTTAAAGAGCTAGTTAATAAAAAGCATTATTATATCTATTTCCATCCGTTTGTAAAATAATATTAAGAAATGGAATAAATAATAATGGCATAATCATTGTGTATTCAGAAATAATACGAGCGGTCCGATAATACGCCGTCAATGGACATATTATGTAGTTTCGAAATGCACTATGGATACGGTTTTACGGCAAAGGAGCCACTTCGATTCTTCTGTATTTCCATCAACTCGGAAGTGAAGCTGTGAAAGAGAATGGTGAGACATCGTATCGATCTGCAGCATAATGCTACGGGAGAACCGTTTTCATGATGTTCTTTGTGGCGTCCCTGCTCTGTCCTGCACGAAACATGGGAACAAGTTCTGTAATACAGTCATGTATTAGTAACGCGTTTTTGTAATATATTTGTATAGTTTCACATTTATTTTCCAGCTATGGTTGGATCTAAACCTGTGTTATTTTCTTCATTCATCAGTAGGATAGGTTTAATTTTATGCCTGTCAGTGTTGCAATATCGGCAGGTATATTGTCATCTCTTTTCGAGTGGATACAGTGAGCATGGGAACGTTCGGAAAGGTAAGATTTCATACCTTTTTTATTTTAACTAGAAGTAAGTGGGATAGATTAGAATCTAGAAATATAGAGCTAGATCTAGATCTAGATCTATATCTTCTATGCTTATAAATTTATTGGATCTTGATTTTGGTATAAAGATATTAAGATCACTATAGATCTACATTCATTCTCCATTGTGTCTAACAAAGTATTTGAAATGCCAAATTATAATCTTTTTTATTATTAAATTATAAAGATCATTCTCCTTAATATTTAGTTATTGTTTGACAAATCATTTAAGCTGCCAAATTATCAAATAATAAGGCACTATCCTCAAACTTTACTTTGAACCTATTGTTTGTCCTATTGCCTTCATAAGATCTAGATCTAGATTAATTCAAGTATTATTATTATTAATATTTATTATATATTATGTTTTCTGCTGTTTCTTTTCTTTGACCATCATATTAAAATGTCACATAGAAAGAAATGGATGACTGAAGAGAATGAAATATTTGAAGGATATCCATAGTCAGGCATATATATTGAAGGGACATGGAACTAAGATCATAAAGTGGGGGGGGGGGGGGGGGGTTATGTCATAAAGACTGCAATGCTTTTGAGAAATTGTCTTCTGTCGTACTCACTATTTCGTGACTGTTTGAGACAGCAATTTGACACAATGAGACATCTAAGAAAACAGATTTCTATCTAGATCTAGAGCAGTTCAAATTCAAAGGACAATGGAAAGTGATATATGACTGGGACCAACCATTGAATCAGAAGTGAAAGACTAAGACTTCCATTCGGTCATATACCATATTCCTTCAAGTCACCCTTCGTAGAGTTACCTATATTTGCATTGTAATAATATTTGCATGATATGGCATAGATAATGCTGTTATAATTCAGTGGTCTTCGGGAAACAACAAACCTCTTAGCTGGACAATCTTAGGCGAATATTGAATACAGGGGAGGGGGGGGGACAATATAGATTTATTTTTTATAATCATTTCATAACGCTTATTGCACAGACCTTTAGGCTTAGAGTTTAAACTCAAAACAAGAGGGAGGATATTTATATTTAGAAAGATTAGGAAGAGCAAAGTAATGTAGATTTTTCTAAACTATTCTATTCGTCTTCTCTCTTTCTATTGATCACAAAACTAGGTAGCCATTGATTCAAACAATTTATAAGGATTACATGTAGATCTTATTCAATTCTAATCCAGACCATCATCCGTCCTTTATGAATGAAAACATGTTTCTAGCTTGCATTAGTCTTCGCAGTATATATGAATGGGGCAATATTTTCCAGTGACTGCGTCTATTCTGCAAGTATTGCGTGCAAAGGTGGATCATAGTTGTCAATCTTTTTGTTCATTTGGTGGGTGTCTGGCATCAATATCAAAGAGCCTGATGCGAGCTAGGAGCAGTTCACAGAGATTCTAGTATTCTTTATT
Source organism: Doris montereyensis (assembly GCA_037039925.1). NCBI lineage: Eukaryota > Metazoa > Mollusca > Gastropoda > Nudibranchia > Dorididae > Doris > Doris montereyensis. The sequence continues at coordinate 327,965 of JAXRKP010000036.1, read as the reverse complement.
CTAAAACACTAGATCTACAATAGCATACATGTTCCAAACAGAGAGAAAGCGACATTGTCCACTTGAATTTTGGTTTTTAGTGTTATCGCATTGAATTTGTCAAAACATTTGGCCTTTCGATGAAAGAAAATATGGCCTCTTAGCTGGACCTTAGACATTAAGATTGAAGAGGGCTATATGTTACCCCGAAAAAGTGGTAAGCACTGATACGTTAAAATTAAATTGATTACAATTATCCTTCAGGCGATGTTGTATACTGTGTCATTGTTGAGTTTGTATTGTTGTGTTAGTTTAAATGTATTCAATGAGACGTTAAAAACATGAGTACAAGAGCATAAATGAATGGATGAGAGAAAAAAGTCTGAAAATGGATGATTTACGACTTTAATTACTTCCCTTGGCAATGCCCCTCTTCATAACTCCTTTTGAAACAAGAATTGCTATCAGTGTAAATTATTTTTTATTTAAATTGATTTAATGGCTTCAAATTTGTATTTTAAAGTTTTGAAGGTCACATTTGTCATTTAAGTCTTCAATGCTCTTGTTGAGCTTAACTTCTGATAGCAGTTTTTTTTTCTAATCTTACAGCACACTTAGATATAAAATTTTAAAAAGTATGAAGGGACTCACATTGAAGTGGGTAAGGAGACATGGATGAAAGAAGAATGTCTTGCATAAGGGATGAGAGACAGTTTATTTGGAGAAGAACACTGCTGCACTAGAGCAAAGTAAAGGAATATAACCAGAATATTAAAGAGATCAAGACTGATAGTCTTACCAAAAAGGGAAAGCATGGTTGGGAGGGAGTACAAATAACAGAAAGATTTGCTTTTGTGGCGTTTTAGGTTTGGGATGGAAAAGGGTTGTGTCTGCAAAAGTGAAAAGTAATGTATGAAAGTCATGAAAGATGTCTCATGGCAGGCTGTGTATGCAATCAGAAGGATGCAATCGGCCACATGTTTTGAGGAAGGCTGATGTACACTTTTATTGCCCCACCATTTTCTTTAGGAGCCTTCTGAAATGTAAGAACGATAATCTATATCAAAACTCAAATAAAAAATGAAACTTCATTGCATGCTTGTACATGGCCTGCCATGCCCACATTTGAATAGACTGGAGCAGAAATTTATCTTGTCAGGTTTGTAAAATAATTTTATCATATCGGTTGATCAAAGAAGCTAAAAAGTGATTTGGAGGTGGCAGAGACAAAGACTAAAATCATTGAAAAGATGTGAATATAGACTACGGTGGTTTGGGCACATGAAAAGAGGAGATGATATGTACGTCGGTAAAAGAGCATTATAGACTGCCAAGGGGTCCCTTGGGAACTTGCAGCTTTCACACGCTTTCGATGCAGATGATATTGAACAAGAGATGGGGCAGAGAACACTACAGTTGATGAAGTTGTGCATGACAGTTAGACATTGTGCTATCTTATTTTTGTAATGCAAAGTAACAGTGAGGTATGTGCAAGAATGATTTAATCCAATTTAAAAATGGAATGTCATTAGATCTATTTATAAGGTCATTGGTTTCAAAGGTCTCCTATCATATCTTCTTAGTAAGATTATTTTAAGGATGTACTACATTCATCACATAGATTTACATTCTGTGTTCACCTATTTGTGTGCATGTCATGTATAGTGTAGGCGTGCATTCGAACGTAAGCGTGTGTTTATAGGCTACTAGGAACAAATGTTGTACTGTTGGTTTTTACCTATGTGTTTGTGTGAGTGTATGCGCATGAGAAACAGATTGACATGATGAACAGTGATCTCAGCTTTCCATACATCTACCATAAGACCTGACGATGTGCGCTTTATACTCGTATGTAATACACATTTAGTATTTGGGATTAAACCCTGGAGATCCTGATTACGCAAGACGAAAGGGAATGGTTGGGAGCTCGCTCTCTCTCTCTCTCTCTCTCTCTCTCTCTCTCTCTCTCTCTCTCTCTCTCTCTCTCTCTCTCTCTCTCTCTCTCTCTCTCTCTCTCTCTCTATCTATATCTATCTATCTATCTATCTCTATCTCTATCTATGTGTGTGTAGTTATATATGAACTCACAGCGGATAAGTTGCAGCCACTTTTGCTACGTCTTTGTCTGACCTCTTTCTTTTTGTTTTTTCCGTCTGTCTCATCGTCATGTTCCCCCATGATCACCACGAATTCACCACCTAATGAAGCAGATTCTGAACACACACCCCCCCCCCCGTGTCATCTTTGGATATGTTTCTTTCCAAAAAAACTCCTTAGGCCGACAGGGAAATCAGCGAGAACGCGTTTGTTGTTTTAGTAAATTGGTCTACTATAATGTTAACCGGCGTCCTGCAGCCCGTTGTTTTGTTTTAATGTCTGTGAAGAGAGCTAGTCTTTGTCTTGGTACACTCGCGTGCAAAGCTCGTGGAGTTGAGTGATATCACCGCTCGTGTCGTTAATTTAATCACAGCTGGGATACGGCTTGCCTTTGTGTACTCTTTTGTCTGGAATAACAGCCAGTATTTAAGCATGCGCCGACTCCGCGGTTTTACTGTATCTAGCTCTATTTTTAGAGACCTTTATTTGATGATGCTTTTAGTAACAAAAATCTATTTATCTCTACGTTCCATGTCGATGTGCACACTCCATCTTTATTCGTATCGATTTTAAAAGTAATCGTCCACCCACATCTAACGTTGGGATGAGCCGTGGGTTTACCAGATGTCGTACCCTTCTGTATGCCTTTGAGGGTTGGATAAAACGTAGTTGAGTACAAACCGATATCCGCTTTTCATTTTGACGTGAACTCATTAACATTTTATGTTCCATGGGTCACCCGTGAATGATTTGGGGGAAAAAACGGTTTGCATTGTCTCACACCATCATCATCTCTCCCTAAATCACATAATTCCAAACCAAAAGATTGTCTCTTCGACTGTACGCTGTCAACGATAAAAGATTAATAGGCATTTTCTTTAAAAAAGTATGTTTTGTCAGTCCATGAAGGGATTGTTTCTCTTATGAATGTGGATGGTTTGTTTGGTGGCACATTCAGTCGTGTTGTGAGTTTGTAACCAGTGAGTAATCAGTACGATACTGGTTCAAAGCCTGGCTGGACCACATTGTTCTTTTTTCTTCGTGACGTTGTAGTTTGAGGGAAATAAGCTTCACTTTGCTTTACTCACTTGACACAAGTGTCAATGAGTGCCTAGCGATAGGCAGAGAAGGATCTTGTTATAATGTTAGTATGAAGCGCATGACATGCAGCTATATTATATTGATTTTTATGCTTCACACGAAGTTAAGAATGGCTTTGAATGAGATTGTGACCTGCTTCGTGATAAACTATTATTATGTGAAATCGGCGAGCCTGCGCGGGCATACAGACTACAAATCCATCTTTCTCTGTTATCTTCCTTTTTCGTTGTTTCCTCCGTCTTTAACATCTCCTGTAATGTGGTGATGTCAGTGACCGAATGCTTAGGTGGGCGGTTGGCGGGCGTAGCTGGTAGGTCCTACTTTTTGTCTTTCGCCATTTGACGTATGTATTTCATCTTGCTGTTCCCTCTTAATTTACCCTGAGATCACTACATACGGTGCATGCACCAAACAAACGAACCGAGTTGTTAGGCTTCCAGGTCCCGGGTTAAAATTCTAGTTAACCTAGGCCTGACGTTGTGTTCCTTGGGAGATCAATTTAACACGGTCGACCCAGGTGCAGGGACTAGCTTGGAAGTAAACAGCTGCGTCAGACTAGCGTCCTCTCAAGGTAAATTTCAATTAAACGAACCTGTCATGTGTCCACGCTTTTCGGTGTACCAGCCTCATTTTCGTATCTCTACCACAAACATGACTCATTGGTCGATTGGACAATTATTCCGTCTGGATTTTGGCTTTTGATTTACCCGCCAAGGTGTACCATATCGTGTGTTGCTGTCCCATGCTCGGTCAATTGAACACGCTGTTTACGGTATTCTTATTGAATTTGCATGTGAGTCAGTCTTGCGCGTCTCCATTTTTCCTTTCTCTTGTTTGCATGCACAATTTGATCGAGCAGTCTGGTCATAATAATATGCTGTGTGTGTGTGTGTGTGGTTGTTGATTTGTGATACCCTTGTAATTGGTGAAAGTTTTATCAGCAGGTGGAAGAGGAAAGGGGTGGTTGGATGGGGAGAGTAGTAATAGATGAGGCTGTTTCAAAGGCATCGATTATCAAACCCTGAAAAATTATAACACGGCAAAGCACTTGCCATGCAATTACACGTTCCAGATCTTTTGTAGTGAAAATAGGAGAGAGGGGGAGGCGGGGAGGGGAAATTGTCGATGACTAATACGTGTATGTCAATATAATACCATAATGATGTAATAGTTCAAATCGAAAGGCTCCATTCGTCATTACAACCTTCTAAATATTTACTTTGGATGCTTGCTCTTTTTAATCATGGATTTTTCATGGCTCTACCAGACAGTTTTCTGTTCGCAGAGTTTTATCCCATGTAATAAATTGTATAATCAATATGCAGAAACGACAGACAGACAGAGCCGTAAAATCAAAGAAGATAGTGTTATGGAAAATGTCAGTGATTTATTTTACTCATTATCCAAGTCGTTAAATTACTTTTTATCGATAACCAAACCATATTACTCAGTAGCGAAGACATTGATTTGTTTTACTCTGTAGTCAATTCATTAATTGACTTTATTCAGTAACCAATATCATTTAATTTTGCTAGCTCTTCCTAGTTATTAAAACCAACTGCCTTACACACAAACTGTTTCCTTTCCCAATGTTTCATGGGACTTTCATGTTCTATTTCATTGTGCTGTGGGACCTGTTTATCTAGGAGGGGGGGGGGGTGTCATCCACCCGCTCCCACCCCACTAGGTCCAGGTCTTGGTGGGATGAAATCAGGGTTGGTTCTAACGAAGTTCGAACTTGACATCTGCCGACCCCCTTTTCCAGCCTCTTGCATCTCGCTAGCATCCTAGTGCAATCCACGAAGCTAATTTAGTGGCGATGATTATTGTTATCGAGATGAAATGCAATGACAAGTTCTATTCGTAAGCCACAATTATCACATGTGCATGGTGCAAGGGCCGTCAGGGTCTTGATGCTCCTAGAAAATCGAAACTTTTCCCGGTCTTTCGGTAGTGTTGAACAGAATGAGTGTCACAAAGTCATGTCCTGAAGAGGACAATGGTTTATCGAGGATTACTCTCCAGCAATAGCTGCTACACACTTGTACCTTGATGCTACGTGTCAAGTGTGTTGAGTATTTCTTAAAGATAGCAATAATGCGTAGCTTCGTAAAACTATGATTCGAACTCATGACATCCCTGTCTTGAGTTAGATTATCTACCACCGAACCTCATCCCTGGCCTATTACTGGTGTTGGTAAATAAATGCCGTTTTCACTCCAGTGTTATAGTGGGTCCACATTTGAGCATTTTTCGGCGAACATGGTGCAACAACAAAAAACGCGCCGCACACAATGCTCTGGTATGGACATGTTGTTTTGAAGCTGTTTTTCTTGCTTGCCGCTCAGGTCGCACAGACCGATCACGTCTCGAATGAGCGTTCGCCCTGCTCGCCGAAAAAAGATGAAGTGTGGACCTAGCCTTACACCAAACTTTTGTAAAGGTGATATAAGACTTAACATTTTACTTCCCTGCTAGGGTATTTGTCTAGATTCAGTTGATGTATTTGGTATTCCTTCAATCGTTCGTCTCTTCTTGTCTGAAACGGGTGATAGGTGTACCAAGGTTAAACGATTTTTGAAGAGGATATTCTCAGGTAGATCTCTCGTTATTCGGGTTGAACGGTTGAGAGGAAGCAGGCGCCTTCCGCCGTGGCATCCCTACCTCCGTGGCACTTTAACTAGGTGTGGAAAACCAATTAAGATAGCTGGGCTGCTCAACATTTCTAGCGTTTCTGCCCTTGTCTTCTTTTTTACTCTTTGTTGACAATGTTGGCTGCCTTTTTTTTCTTCTTCTTTTCTTTTTTTTTTACTTCACGTAAAGGGGTAAGGAAGATGGCTAAGCCGTTGTGTTTATCTTTAGGCAATTTCTGAAGGGCATGGATCATTGCTTTTAGGGTTTTGCGGTGGCCTCGGTTCAGCCCAACAGTCCTGCTAGTTAATTTCTAGTGGGTTTCCTTTTTGTTGTACTTATTGCATGGTCAGGAATGTTCTTTTTTGTGTACTTTCTCTTTAGAAGTCATAGGCTTCTATTCTAGTCACATTTCTCTGTGTGTGTGTGTGTGTGTCTCTCTCTCTCTCTCTCTCTCTCTCTCTCTCTCTCTCTCTCTCTCTCTCTCTCTCTCTCTCTCTCTCTCTCTCTCTCTCTCTCTCTCTCTATACAATTGCGTTACGCAGATATGCTGAGAGGACTACTTATCGAATGTCCTTTATTGTTTGTCTGATGTAGGTCTGGTGATTTCTACAACACTTGGGTATAATCACAGCGGTGATAACTTCATTCCTTTGATACCATTTCAAACAGTTACAATCTAAATGAACTGTCTCTATGTGTCATTCATTCTTGGGTCTCTCTCTCTCTGTCTCTCTCTGTCTCTCTCTGTCTCTCTCTCTCTCTCTCTCTCTCTCTCTCTCTCTCTCTCTCTCTCTCTCTCTCTCTCTCTCTCTCTCTCTCTCTCTCTCTCTCTCTCTCTCTCTCTCTCTCTCTCTCTCTCTCTCTCTCTCTCTCTCTCTATCTATCTATCTATCTATCTATCTATCTATCTATCTATCTATCGATCCACACATCTATTTGTATTAAACATAGTTCATACTGGCGTTCTCTCTAATCTTGTTTTATCAAGTATTTTACCGTTTCTGAGCCCCCAGTGGCCGATGTACCATATGCGTGGTATCCATGAAATTCCATACCATGCATTATTTACCATGACCTATGGTGTATCTATTACATTTCGCATGCCATTGCTCTACGGATGCCTTGGGGAGGCCCTTAGTCACTTTTTCTTTTATTCTACCGTTGTCCTATTGGACGGGCTATAGTCATTTTCATTGTCACATTTTGTACAACGAAGAGGACACGGCTGATTTCCAGTTGTCACTCTTCATATCCACTCAGTGTAGAGTGGATCATTATTTCTCTGCTACACTTACCCGTTCTTGGCTTACCTGTTTATATCTGCTGTACGGTATTATGCAGCACCGGTATTTAAGGAGAGTCAGTAATGTATTTGATATTATCAAGGATACTATTCCACGAGTACTGTGTGTTCTGTGCCAGTTACCTATCTTTTCCTTCACGCTCTTTGTGTGTTTTGTCGGGGTTTGTGTGTGTAAATGATTGCCTTCATAAAAGATCAAAGGACGAAAAACTAACGTTTCAAAAATGTTGGGAAAATATACATGCATTCCATCCTTCTCCCCCTCCCTCCCATATTACGGGGAAAAAGTAACTAGCAATAAAAATCGCTATAACAGCAACCGTTAACGGTTATTTGTGGTATTTTCAAGAGTTTCATGTTTTTGACTGAAACGATAATAATATTATGTGATATCCGATAAGACTAGGGCTCTATCCAGTCCATCACACAACCAGGGGAATGGTAGTTTTTAACTAGGAAAGTACATATTTGAACACCTTCGCCAGGACTCAAAACCATGATTATCGTCCGTGCCGCGAGTAGCTATTTGCCTATCCGTTATTACCCTTGCCCTCTTTGTAAGTAATGTAAGGCTTCTCTTAAAGTATCTATTTGGCTCTAGCTTTCTACTTCATGGAAGGCATTGATAAAAGTCAATGTGAAACTGCAAGGGTTTTTTCATCCTGGAAGTGAAAGTACTCCTTGTCAACGGTCCAAAGTGTGTAGTAATAATAGAATGCAATGAACAAGAACACGTGTCACACAATACCAGTGGAGTAATATCCAATAACGTTTTTTTCAGAGTGGCGCCATGTATTATTCAGGGGCCATAAATGGAGCAGTCGTCGCTCCTTCACCGTTTGCTTTGAAAGTACGAGTACGACTAGGGTGAACTTCGCCATCCTCTCATACCTCACAAACCTTCATCGATAACGCTCAGATGTACTTACGCGCTTTCCTGTTGAGAAAAGGGCAACGGCAAGAAAAGAAAGAAAGGGGAAAAGATGGAAAATGGGGGAGGGGGGACTTTGCTGTTTTACCGAGGCTGAGAAATGGTTTATTTTTTGTATGTATTGTATCTCCATTGGCTGAATGGGTCTTTTTAATGTTTTCTGTAAGGCATGTTGTTAAAATGCCTTTTACTGGTTTGCTGTTTTGTCATTTGCTTCTTTTCTTTGGTGAGGGGGCGGAGGTTGTTTTCCGCTCGTCACCAACACCATAATACCATCATCCCTAACATCAGCCACAACATAAGTCCGTATAGATGGCTTGTGGGTTTTTGTTGTTGATTGTTTTGTTGTATCGAAATGGAATGTTGACAATATTTCTTTTCTTAAAGCGCAATTCTCTGAAGTGTCACAAACGACAGTGGTGGTGAAGCGTGAGATTTATCTCTACCATACAAGAGTATTCATCGTCATCGCCATCATCATCGCCCATTTTCGTTCTGAAGAGATTATTTTATCTTTGCACTTTCCGCTTTGGATGCGTTCCAGTTTCATCCTATTTGCTGATTGTCATCTGCCATTGTTCCTTTCCGCATCTCAGTTACGCTCTTCTTTCATGACTTCAATAAGGATAATGACTGTTATTGACATTCGTATCGTTCAACATATCCCTCTCCATTGAATTTCTGATCATTAATTTATTTTTAAAGAAACAAAACGTTGTGCTGTCCGACAATATGGTGTATGTGAATTGAAAGTGCATTTGGCCCATATATTATAGGGTTATGGACAATCTTTGCCGTTGTTGTTGTTGAGAATTGATTCTTCCCCAATGAACCCTCCGCCTTCCGTTAGCCTTTGTCGTGCTGAAAATGATACGGTATTTGCATTTGAGTTTAAAAGCATTGAATTGTTTGTTTTAGAACAGTTTTATTTATATCCAGCTTTAGCATGCATTGATGCTGCTGGTGTCTTTTTTTTCTATAGCTGCCACATTCTCTTGAGAGATCAACCAGTATTACATTTCACTCCTTTTTTTTCCGAGGCAAGAGCCATAGTCGACATGTTCAAGGGCTGCGTACCATGCTTTTTTTCTGGTTGTCAACACTATTACCTTATTTTGGATACAATCAGTTATACGTTTATTGCTTCATATAGAATACGTATAGCTTCATATACATGTATGTCGAACATCATCGGTTTTGTCCATCACAGATTGTCGTTGAAATACCTGTTTTGAATTTGACTTAATTCCTTTACAATGTACATTTTATTAATCGTGATAATCGTTGGCAATGAAAGATATTCGCTATCTGATGTTGTTTTGGGGTCTGTTCCCAACGTCATTTCTCTTCCTTAATCTACTTTCGATTAGCTGCCTCTTGCTCTCCTATCACACCATATAATATGTAAAATGTCAAGCCACATTTGCCTGACAAGTACCAATGTGTTGTCTTTTAACTCAACACAAAATACTTGTGTTTAGAAAATATGTAAATTGTTGTGTCGTGTTTCATCTTCTGGTCTTTCATTATTTCAACGGACAAGAGGCATCTACATTTTGCGTTCATTCATCGTAGTAATGTCCCCTTTCCGCCATTAAAGAATATTGACACTTAGATATATTTATCCTTCCTCGACAGCCGTTCGCTTTTGACATCAAACTTTCTTTATGACCATATACATAGACACTTAGATGGGGGGGGTTGCTTTTGGGTTGAAACATTTTGAACAAGTTGTGTCCACGTTACATTTATTCTGTTTGCATCAGGAACCAGGCTTACAAGCCTTTTTAAGTTCGCTGTGAATGCCAACGTTTTTGGATTTGTTTCACTTTTTACTTTCTCTCAAAAGCCTCTCGTGTGATTATATCGTGCAGCTGCCGAATCAATTTTATCGCATCACTGGTAAAGCCAAGAGCAGTTTCCCCGCGATTCCTCAAGATGTCGTGTATTTAATTTCTGTCTTTTTACGACCGGTGGCTTGAATGTTCTCATCATGCTATTAAAGTTTTGGCTTTATTGCAAAGGACAGCAATATTTCTGAATCCTGGGAAACGATAACATCTGTGTGGAAATGACCTGCATGAAATAATTGACCCACATCCGCTGCTTTGTCAGAGCTTTTCGTAGCTTTCTTTTCAAAGTTGAGTGGCCTGTTCGGCTTGATGATTCCCTATTTATGTGGGTGGTTGGCGAGTGTTGCTGGTAGCTCATACTCCGTTCCTTTCCCTCTTTCACTTATCTTTCATCTTGCTGCTTCCTCTTAATTCACCCCGAGATTACAGTATATGGTGGATGGGACGATGTCCCAATGTATTATGTTTCTCGGTAAACTTCATCCGCGAAAGCTCTTGGAACATAAAGTGAATATCCCTAGATTATAGCATTTTATTCCAATTTGCAGCCTAGTGTTAAAAAGATTACTTTACTGTACGTCGTCACGGTCCATGTTAGCCTACATACGTGGCATTAACGTCAATTTCATTTCACATAGGCAACGTTTTATGCGGGTAGCTTTGTTGTTTTACATAATATCACTTTGAAGATTTTGTGGAGTTCTTACAAGTAAAATCGGTCATGTCGCAATATACTTGTTTTCCCAAAAAAAAAAAAAATTGTTTAGCTCCAACCAAAAAATCGTTTTATTCATAGCATTTGCAAAAAATGAAGTGATCATAACACCTCCCATTTTTACATGGCTTAGAGCCTAAGCTTGCCTTTCACATCATTCTTAAAGCAAACTCATGCTTTTTGTAAAGGCAACAGTATCATCTTCTTTGATTTCATCTTGGTCTTCTTCAGATTCAGACTTACCTGCCTTTATTCTTCAGCTGCAAGTAATAAATTTGCTCACATTAAACGAAGCGTTGCAGTGAAGCAATTAGTTGTATATTATTCTTAATTGATACCATCGAGATGCCACGAAAAAGCCAGTGAACTCGGTATTTACTGTACACCCATGAAAATGCGTGTATTTTTTTAAAACAGTGTCCATGTAATGTATAGATTAGTTTTATCAAGGATTTGTTTACGTTAGAATTGAACGAAACATATAGCTATATTGGGACATGACATGATATTTTAAGTAGCTGTGCAAATTTTGAACCTGAAACGATGTAATATAAATGAAAGTTCCCCGAAAAAAACGTTGCCCGTTTGAAATGAGATTAACTTGGTTGGTCTCGTCTCTTTGCAATAGTGAGTTACTGTAACCGGTTTGTGATCGCTTTGTTATCGTGCGTCACATTTTCGTCTATCTCATGGCGGGCGCTACTGGTAGGTCCTACGTCTTTCCTTTCCTTCTTTCGCTTATCTTTCATCTTGCTGATCACCGCAACGATGGACGGATACATTTCAATGAAACAAATTCTATCTGATGTAGATGTTAAATTTGTATTGAAATGATACCATGTGGGATGAATGACCATGCAGTATTTCTGTTGCATTTATAGGTGGTTGCTAACGAATGTAGAGGCTGTCTTCTCCTCTTGTTTTTTTTTTTTTTATTCATTTAGAAAAAGAAAAAAAAGAATACGTCACTGTTACCTGCTCCCACCAACTCAGACAAAAGCGTAGTTTTTTTTAACACCCTCGTCACTTAAAACCCTTCCGAGGTAAAATAACAACACAAAATGAACATGAAACAAAACGGTTAAAAAAAACCCATAGCTAATGCTTCTTTCCACCCTTCTCAACTTCCGATTCTACATCACAAGAGGTCGAGGTATGAATGTGTAAGAAACCGGTTGCTTCAGCGGTTTTCCTGAGACGAAATTACTGTGGTCTCGTTTCAGGATCACAGCAGCCATTGGCCAAAATTATGGGTCACTTCTGATAGTTTCCCTTCCCTGTATTCGTCTTGGAATATATATACCAAGGACTACTTTAAGAAAAAATATATATACGTATATTCATATATTCTATACCCTTGCCAAACCGTCGTTTTCTCTGCTACAATCGGTAACATGCATCACGAGAATAACAATATGTTATTTGTCTGCTACGAGAGATAGCGATGCTGTCCCTTGGGTGTGCTATTCTTACAATGCCTTTTATGAAGATGATTATCCTGAACTTGGCTCCTACCTTCCCTATCCTCCTCCCTTCGCCCGCTCCACTCTCCCTTCCCGCCAGTCAGCCTCGGGTGGCTTTATTCATTTTTCTTTGCTTAGCGTGTGGATCTATCGATTACAGGCTAGGATTTAACGATTTACTGATGTGTCTTTCCCCTTTTTTTTACTTCTTTATTTCTCTTATTTTTTAGTACAGGTTATATATTTAATCTATGTTAGCGAGAATACACCAAAGACTTGGCACCCACCAGTCACTGACCTCCCTTACCTTCTGTCGTCTGCTAACCATTGTCGGTTATTTTTAAAAGAGAACCGTTACATCCCTTTTGGGGTCAGGTATAAGATCGGTGAAAAAAAGGGACAGGAGCTGATCTGTTTCCCCCCCATTTAGATCTCGAAAATCTACGTTTACATCTAGAATTATGAATCTAATGAAATGTTTTCTTTTTTTTTCCGTTTTGTGAGAAGGTCAAACAAAGCAGAAGTGGGTTCGCCCACCGGTTACTAGCGTTGACGTCACATAATTTCATAGGTTACATGATCTTAAAATAGCTCGAGTGAAAGTAGTCCGCATTTATAAATATTATTCTCTTGGCTGAAAGAGGAATTCAGTGAAGTCGTGCTATATGAATGGAAACCCCTTACCAGCGTGCTTTATAACAATGCGTATTAAAGTACACCTAGGGGTGTAATAATTAATAATATTAATCTGGTTTCGTCGATTAATCCCAACACACCATACGGGCATTAAAAATTAATATATCATGCGGTTTTGCTTGGGGTGGGGGAGGGGGTCGTGATTTATTTTCGCTAAAATAATAGTTTGCAAGAAATCTCGTACACATTTTTAAAGTGCTTCTTGAAGCCCTTATTATGCTTATATCCGATGCTTGTTTGGTTTTTTTTTTGCCGATGCCTATATATTTTGTAGGGGTTTTAAAATGTCCTTTATATAATTTATAGTTGCAAAATATATTGATGCAGTGTTCTGGGTCAACTTTTTTTTTAAATTTTCCAAGTCCGTTTGTGAGTAATTTTCCTTTCAAAAGTTCCAAAAGTTAAAGAATTAAATAATAAGGCCAAAACTGGACCCCTTTGAGTCATCATCTAGCGCTACTCTCATTGCTGTACTTTTCCAATCAAAATCGTGACCGACCAAAAGACTCAGTTTCGGATTTCAAGTACAATAAGATCTCACAAGATGTCTATTTCAATTTAGATCGAATATCAGGGTGAATCGTAGGCAGGAACAGCAAATCAAAATAGCCGTCTCTGTGGTCACTTTGAATTCATCAATCATGAACGCCATTCAGCAAGCTTTTGTCGTGGTGAAATGGAAAGTGTGGTGGGCCGATAGAATAGGAATCGGTCGGTCCAGTGTTCGAATCCTGTGATAAAGGGTTGTTTTGTTTTGTTTTTTTAATTGTTTTTTTTTCTTTTGATTTCTCATAACCGCGCAGGGCATATGCTTCGTTTTCAAATATTTTAAAGCGTTATTCTAGCCACAATGAAACACCACAATTCGTACACAAAATTGTCTACGGGTAAATATTACGCGTGAAATTCGATGGTGGTACATGTAAACTTCCGAGATAAGTCCACCCGAATGCGCGGAAAAGATTAAACAAAAGCTTGTTGTTGTTTTTTGTTGTTGTAATGATCGCTTAACCCGGTAACCCCGACCGCCTATGGCCACTATGACAAAAACAGGTTTTTATCCCATTAACTTTATCATGGGACAAGTAAATCAACTCTTTCCGGGAAAAAAAATATTTGAAATGCCATTCGGTCGAACAGTAGCTGATTGGTGCATCGTCTGCATTTCCCCCGACTAGCCCCTGATAGAAGAGTTGCGATCTCTATAGCCCATGCGAGACAAAAATCAGGCAACACTGCCGTTTGAAAATACGGAGAAGACAGGCGTTCACATCTTCCTGCCCACGAAATACTAAACCGCATATCCACTCTGGTAGCCAGAGTCTAGGACTTGTTCACCTCTTAAAGGGTGGGAACTATATGAGGAAAGACCTCCTGATGACAAAACAGCTCTTATGCCGAAGGTGTCATGAGTGAACTTTTGCATTGGCCGCGTATCTACCTGTTGAGGTAAGAGGAAATACACTGTATCGTCTTCCTTCGACAAGTCGTCGACATCAAAGTATTTGTTGTTTAATAACATGCAGAATGTATGACCAAAGAACGTCTCACTGCTCAGAAGAGTTATCTTAGGACTCGTCAAATAATCCTCACTTAATGATCGCCATAGTGGACTAAAAGCCAGGGTCTCAAATTTGGTATGACTGAAGTTGTCAAACTCTCCGGAGATCCCAAATTTGCTTTGCATCATAAACCTGAAACTAAAGGATACCCGGGTTGTTTTGCGTGTAGGGCAGCGACATATTTGGGACGCATCCTACAGTTTGTTTTGTTCTTTCATTTATTTTATTATATGGTCGTGCGAGTGAACGATGTTTTAAACGACAAAATATGTGTAAACTTATGCACTAAATGTATTTTGTAGCATGGGAAATGGAAATCAAAACAAAATTTGCTCTCTTTGGACAATAAAGATGATTATTATTATTTTTATTATTATTATTATTATTATTATTATTATTATTATTATTATTATTATTATTATTATTATTATTATTATTATTATTATTATTATTATTATTGAACAGGAGACGGCTGATCCATCATCTGATATAGTAGCGTTCCTATAGTCATAGATCCTGAAATCTTGCTTGATCCACCCGAGAAGGGTATGGCCATCGTTTTCCTTGCTGCCATCAGCTCGCAGTCTATACTTGCTGTCATTTCGGATGAATATCCGCATCACGGGTAATCTCACATTATTTTGCCACGACGAACCATTTTGGTGTGTGGTAATTTCGTACTGCTCTTCCACATATATCATTCGGGATGCATTATCTTTGAAAGCTTCTTCATTCTTTTTCCATAGCGTAAGTCATAGTACCTTTGTACGTTGAATACAGAAAGTTAATCCCATTGATGGACAACGCATGGTAAACACCCGATGTGTCAAGGAATATTGCTTTTGGGTCAATAATTGTGTCGTCTAAGGCCCCTATGGACTTCTTCTTCTTCTGAGTTGCAGGATTATTAGTGTTGAGGAAGGTCACCACATTGTTCGTTTGGAGTTCTTGGCTGACATCTTCTTTGGTTCCATTTGCAGAAGTTTAAGACCAAATGGCATTGCTCGGCTCGTGACAAATCACACTGACGTCCGGTGGCAAACACATTTCATTCATCCATCTATTAATTGTGACTGGGTAATATTGACAAAGGACAATTCACACCAGAATGTGCCTTTATTATCAGACGTTGATTTAGTCTATTGACGAAGAGTATGACGAGTGCACCTCCGTGCACAATCGACATTTGATACAAAATTTGAGCGAAACAAGCTGATTTTGCAGTTCAGCCCGTGGACTGTGCTCATTCCTCACAAAAAGAAAACGTCTTTGATAGGCGTCTACTTTGTGCAGGCTCAGACAGCATAATATAAACACAAGCAAGTGAATTCCCTGTATCTGTTTCATTTTGATAAAATGCTTCGTATTCACGCGTTTCATTATATCATTAGTATTGTTGAAAGCAGTGTTTGCAACTTGAAAGAAGAGTCAACTAACATCATATAATAGATCTTTAAAAAAAATTATTACAACAAATAATTTGGAGCACAAAACTTCAACGAACAATTTGAGGCACGGTCTGCACTGATGCTTAACTTCCGAGGTGAAATGAAACCCTGATACCAGTTGTCGGGAGTTCCAGCCCCGCAGGCAAGAGTCATGGAAATGCCCAATATGTGGAATTTTTATAGTAACTTGATTCATCCATTAACAACACCACTGCTACGGAAAGTCGGGCTTCACATTCCAGTTCTCCATGCCACCCACCCACTTACTGCGTTTAACGAGAACGAAGGGTGGGTGTGACAGTGGCAGGGTAAGAAGTTTGGGAGTAGGGGGGACTCTTTCCCTGAAGACTCAGCTTTAATTTCCCTTTCATTTTCTTTTACATAGGAGGTAAACGAAATGATTACCTTTTCATAATTAGCATGAACGAATAATGCATGACTTTTCCGTATAGCTTTACGTTGGTGGACTGCCCGTGTATCATAATAACATATGAAACAACAGAAATATACTATTTTTGACCATTAGCTCAATATTACAATTTCACGCGAATGTTTAATTGTAACAGCCAAGGTCTTGACGACTTACTATATATTATTATGTGCCGCGGGTGTCTGCAACTGACCCCCGGAGCTAGCGGAGGTGTGTACGCCACGATTGTTGTCGCTTCAGGGGCTCCTCTCTCGTTGCCCAAACGTCCCACGCCCATCTAAAAACAAGATGAAGGCACCAGTTCTAAAACATGGTTTGAGTGTAGTCGTTGCTGCTATTTTACGTCATTAAAGTAGAGATAGCGCACATTGGTGTGTGTGTGTGTGAGAGAGAGAGAGAGAGAGAGAGAGAGAGAGAGAGAGAGAGAGAGAGAGAGAGAGAGAGAGAGATGGATGAATGAATGAATGAAAGATTGATTGATTGTTTATTCATAATTATGCATGAATGTGTCTATCTTCATGAGTAAGTGTGGGTATGGTTGTATTACGTTTTAGGGGAAAGTGGTAGGATATTGATCAGGCTGTTGGGTTAAGGCGATTTTTATTTCGTCTGTTCTGACGTCACAGCATGATTTGTTTACAGTAATTTGACTTGAATTGTTGCTTGTGAGCGAGGCTGGCTGGAGAAACGGTTCCTAAGTGAAAGTGTAAAGCGTCCAAGAATCCCTGTAACTTTCGAAAGACTGATATATTATTATGTCTTATGTACAGACAGAAACAGGAGGGTGGATCTCATTGCGGGGATCAATGTTCCCATTTGGAGTCGGCGGCTCCTCATTTGGTATGGATTCCGATGCATTTCATTTCGTCTTGCTTTGAGTATTATTCGGTGCTAAGTAAGCCATTCTTATCGATCCTCCCTCCTTATCCCTGGCTTAATGTCTTAGCTTCTTCCTATTGTCTGCTCCTCGCATCGGTACGCCTTGCATTAATCTGCATTCCATTTGTGGCGATGACGATGGTCTTAGTCCAATAAGGCGTCCGGTCTGGTGGCCGCTTCTATTGTCGTTGTGATGATTAGCTGGGGTACTCGTGTGTGGTCTGCGGGTGCTAGTGGTAGCACCCACTTCTTTCCTTTTACACTTCCACGCACTTTCGTTTCATCTTGCCGCATATGGTGGACGAGGTACATTGCAAGGAAACAACAAAAGGCCCAACCCAAAAACAGCTGGGTGGTCAATCGCTGCATTCATGCCCTGGCCATATTGAGTTACACATTGATTCTTCAAAGTTTTTATTGTCACGCTTAAATACGTATGAGACTCTCTTGAACACTAATTTGGTATGCTCCGGTAACTGCTAATTTATAATTTTAAGAAGTTCTCTAGATGTCACTCTGAGAATCACAACGTTTTGTGAAAGTGTATTTGAAAATCAGTGAAAACCGGTTTGAGATGCATCATAATGGCAACTTGATGTTCTCAACTGAATGCTGAGGTTACGTGATACGTGATATATACCAACTTGAAGCATTGATGGTAATGCCATTATGTCTGTTCTGAATGTATGATAAGCCAAATAAGGGTTTAGAACTTATGATGACAACAATAAAATAGTACTACTACTACTACTACTACTGACTACTACTACTACTACTGCTACTACTACTACTACTACTACTACTACTACTACTACTACTACTTCTTCTTCTTCTACTACTACTACTACTACTACTACTACTACTACTACTACTACTACTACTACTACTACAATAAGAGCAAATAAACATGGAATGTTTTAGATCAAAATAATGTTGGGTTTTTATTGACTTTGAAAATAGGTTGGTATCTATGTGAGCCAGGATTGAAACAAGAAAGATTATTGGTAGATCGGTATATCATGATGTTAGTATATTGTGCCGTTTTGTTTAATGGACTTTAGGTGAATGTAGACTTTACTGCATTAAAATATGTTATCAGTCATGACTTTGGGACCGTCAATAAATATATAGTTAGTTTGAGGGTTCAGGCTCGTTGATCTTAAGGTGATTTCTTCACGGGCCAGTTCAAAGTTTGGGGTTGATTTTTAAGGCCAATTCAAATTTTGGGGTTGATTTTGAGATTTATTCAACTTGGGGGGGGGGCGGATTTTCAGAGCAATTTTAAATTGGGGGAGGGGGAGCAATTGATTTCCAGGCCAAATGAAGGCTGCACACTTTAATCCATGGTGATCACAATCATCAATGACTTAATGAATAGAACCAAGACGACTAAGGGCGGGGCTATGTGGTATGTCTCTTGTCGTTACCGTTTCTTTCGCTATAATCCTTTATGTAAATTGGTTTCAAATCAATGCGATAGTAGTTGCTGATATATCGTGCTGGTGTATTTTAGCCATATTCATAAAACGACGTCAAAACATTTCATTTTGATTTACATGTATCTTAAGTCCTGATATGCCATTTATTGCACTTTCCTTTTAGAACAATAAATACTGCATTAAATGTTGCATATAAATTATAATACAAAGTATTGAATATACATATTCCATGCCGTTTTAATTATTAAAATATACTAAAAAGACACGTAAATAAAGAAAATGTAAGCTATGTGCAAATAATACAATTTGTATAACGTGATTTAGGATCTTTCTTGGCTTCTTTGAATCACAGCTTGAAACAACTCTCCTGGGTAGCAAATATTATGCAACTTGTGTCTCTACTTTTTTCCAATAACTCTCTGTCTGTCTGTCTGTCTGTCTGTCTGTCTGTCTCTCTCTCTCTCTCTCTCTCTCTCTCTCTCTCTCTCTCTCTCTCTCTCTCTCTCTCTCTCTCTCTCTCTCTCTCTCTCTCTCTCTCTCTCTCTCTCTCTCTCTCTCTCTCTCTCTCTCAAATCATAGCGTGTGTTGCACAGCATCGTTCTGTTCTATATTTACAAAACCAATACACGTACTATTATTGTACTGGTGGTTTTAAACACAATCGCTCTATCACCTAGCAGGGAGTATGTACATCTAGCTGAAGGAACCTGCAAGCAAGAAGGGAGAGGATCTTGTTTCCTATAATTGTCAGTTTCCCCCCTTCCATCGTTCTCCAAGAATGCACTCATAAATACGAATAGTAAAACAGAACGCAGGTGATTGATAAAGATAGCGTGAAGTTAAAATGGTCGTCATAAACATTATTTGTCTTTGGGCACCAGAGCTAGGGGTTGTTTTTCTGTTTCGAAGGATGCATATAGTTTACATCTTGTATCAGTGGTGCGTCACTCTCTGCTCTCTCTCTCTCTCTCTCTCTCTCTCTCTCTCTCTCTCTCTCTCTCTCTCTCTCTCTCTCTCTCTCTCTTGACTCTCTCTCTCTCTCTCTCTCTATAATCTCTATCTACTCTACTAACTCTCTCTCTTCTATAATCTCTATATCTCTCTCTATATCTCTCTTCTCCTCTCTCTATCTATCTATCTATCTATCTATCTATGTCATCCAATTAAGGAGGGAGGGAGGGGTACAGCAGGTCGCTGATGTTTCTGATAGCTCCATCCTCCGTCCTTTCAACAGGCTACGTTTACCCATCCCACCCCTTCTCCGCACATTGATTTCCCCAAAGAAAGCACTCAACCAGCCGTCAAGCCATGTTCGAGTAGGCAATCAAGCAAGCCGGCCACTGAATGCCAGACTGCTAGCCTATATGTCTACACCCTCCTCCCACATTCATAAAGTTACCGAAGCGTTCTACGATGAATGTAAAACACAACGCTGGCCATTCTTTATTCTGGCTATCTAGTCTTTTATTGCTATGTGTCATGTCCTCACACTGCCTACAGTTGTATCTCTTTGCTTTCTCCTTCTTTGTTAGAACCAACGAGAAGTACGATAGTAGCAGATTATGTGCGTGTTCCAATTGTGTGTGTGTCTCTTTATATGGATATAAAATGATAAAATAGTAATTATATTCACTATATGGAGCACATACACATAGAGATTTAAGCACACACATTTACATACATAGCGATGGATTTTTTCCCATGTAGTCAATGGTTTGTTGTTGCTTTGCTATAAAGAGTTATGCCGATGATGACAACGATACATAACAGACACCTCGAAATATCAAGAAACCAGCGTCGTGAAAAGTTTGAGATATATAATAATATGGCTACCTCTGAAAATCCCATGAGGAAAATATAGCATTTTTGTTAGCACGATGTGGCGGTGGTGAGTGAGAGAGAGAGAGAGAGAGAGAGAGAGAGAGAGAGAGAGAGAGAGAGAGAGAGAGAGAGAGAGAGAGAGAGAGAGAGAGAGAGAGAGAGATTGATTTACAATGTCTTGTTACAGTGTCAGAATTGTTTGAAGCGAAATGATCATCGCGTGTCGTTTCGTAAAGAAGAATGAGCCTTCAAACACCACATGAGTCATTATATGTATTACATCAGATTTGTTTAGTTTTTTCCAGACGAAGAAATGTAATCAAATGACGTGTCATAACGATAACGGCTTTGGTCAAATGGTTGGTTTTTATTGTTCCCCCCCTTTTCTCTTTTCCTACAGCACGTGATCTTCGGGAGCTCAAGAACCGCTTCAACTACAACCGCATCTTACTGGACAACATCAAACAGCCGTATGAAGTTCTCTACCCACTGCAAGTGGAAAGGGGGAGAACTCATCCGATCAACACCAGAAGGCACAAAATTCGCCATCACGTAAGTCCTCTGAATCGGTGTTCGTCTGTACAGTTCCAGGCGCCAAAAAGGCCATCTACCTTTGTGAAGACCTGCAAGTGAACCAAGCAAAAAGCTTTGCCCTCTTGTATCCCGTCCCAGCTGCTCCTGTTTCTTTTGGCCTCCTTCTTGTCCAAATAGCTTCCAGATACATTGTTTTCCGCTGTCTAGGTACAACATCAAAGGCTCTTTCATTGTTTCCCTTTTTCCGCCCCCCTGCCCCCCTCTCTCTCTCTCTCTCTCTCTCTCTCTCTCTCTCTCTCTCTCTCTCTCTCTGTCTCTCTCTCTCTCTCTCTCTCTCTCTCTCTCTCTCTCTCTCTCTCTCTCTCTCTCTCTCTCTCTCTCTCTCTCTCTCTCTCTCTCTCTCTCTCTCTCTCTCTCTCTCTCTCTCCTTCCTCTATATTGGGCGGTTGGCGGGTAGGTACTACTCTTTCCTTTCACTCTACACGTTTTTTTTAATCTTACCGTTTCCTTTGAATTCACCCCCGAGATCACCGCATATGATGAAAGGAGTAAAATTCAATGAAACAGACTCTCTCTCTCTCTCTCTCTCTCTCTCTCTCTCTATATATATATATATATATATATATATATATATATATATATATATATATATATATATATATATATATATATATATATATATATATATATATATATATATATATTATGTCTCACACACTCTCTGTGTTTACGTCTTGTTCTGTATATAATGTATATAATTATTATCTATCTGTCTTTATCTCTAATATTTCCTCCTCCTCCTCCTCGTCCTCTCCCAGTCATGTAACACAACACAAACTCACTCATACAAAACATGCGCACTCAATCACACTGCGCATTTCGTCTGATGAGCACTGAGGACATCCATCCACACACACCTGAAAGCACTCAGACGTGAGAGATGCAACACGTGCCACAATAACCAGCGCCCCATCTATTGTTACTTGGGTTGCCATACAATGCCGTACTTTACGCTCGTGAAATATTTGCCTCTCTTCTTCTTTTACCACCACCATGTTTTTGAATTGATGTTTTTTACCTTTCCTTGGGGGTGTGACTACGCTCAATTTCTCAGTGTACCGGTTTTGTTGGTCTCCTTGTCGGATGAGATTTCTTTTCTTCGTTCTTTTTTGTTGATGTATTGGCGGGGGAGGGGGGGAGGGGGTAATCAAATGAGAAGAATGTTGTTGATTTCGTGGTAGTCTTTGTTTGTAATTTTTGGTCATATTCATCTTTTTTCTCTTTTCATTTTTTTTTGTGTGGCTGTTTGGTATTGTTCTGTATACGTTTTTTAGCTTCCTGATGTTCCTGTTTTTTATCCTGAGCTGTATTCAAATACTCGTAAGAGATGCGTTGTTTTCGTGCTAGTCTTCTACTTCCATTTCCCACATTACACTGACTACATTTTCCTTTTCTCTTTGTTCAATCTTCTCGCTGCAGTTTGGCATGGGGTTCAGTTGACATCTCCGTGCAATTGTGGGTGGTTGACGGGTTCTACTGTTAGGTCCTAATTCTTTGCTTTCACTCTTTCACAAATATCTTTCATCTTGCTGTTTCCGCTGAATTCACCCTGAGATCACGGCATATATAATAGGCAGGGTAAAATTCAATGAAAAAGACTTCGTACAATTCATTATTGGTGGAATTTTTTGTTTCTTTCGGAAGGGCGGAGAGCGGGTGAAAATCATACCCTCACCTCGAGGGGATGGATCTAGCGCCTAGTTCTGTATCTCGTTAAAGCAACGAATTGATCCCTGGTTTTATAATAGCAATTTGAACGAACTTTTAAGGGTGCTTGTCAAATTTTTAAAAGCGTGTTTGTCAAACTTGAAGATAATCATTAATAGTAGATGGATACGAATGAAGACACAAATAGACAATAAACGCCTCAGTGTTGAAAGTGGCATTTTCGTTTCAGCTGTCTTTCACTTCACATAACAAGTCTGAATCAGGCTCGCTTCTCGCTGCTGTGTTGTAACTTTCTATCAGAGTTGTGGGACTTGTTTCCAAAGTTGAATTTCCAGGTTTCGATGGCCACACATCTGCTGTTCAGTTCAGTTCCGGCAGGAAGTTGTATATGGCAAATAGACGAGATGTCCTGTCTACGTGGGTACTTGGTGCTCATTAATGAACACAGGCGCACACACACACAAAACCAACAAAAAACACAATGTAGATAGTCTCATGGGCTATGCGAACAAGAGTGATATCATGCTATCCAAACCGTTAGATCACGCTTGTGGTAGATGTGGATGTTCAAACTAAGAGACAAGTTGTCAACATGCTGGCGGTCGATATAAAAGACATTTTTGTTAGAAACTAGACAAAAGAACACCAAGAAAAATTGTTTTTAACAACACGACTGCATAGGGAAAATTTCGTGCAACAACCAGCTTTCCATGGCCTTTGTAATGCTTAACTCTTCAGAAACAGCGATAAGCTCCGACTCTTTGAGCCTCTACGTCAGGTATGCCATGGTTGTTGTTGTTTTGTTGGGGGTTTTTGTGCTTTTTTTTTTAACACCCTTGGTAAAAGTCAGTAAACCTAATACCTACTTTTGCTCTGTTGCTCAAAGCGGTTTAGGATCATTCTGATAAGTTTTGTCTATGCCATGTTATTGTCTGGTCTTGGTTTTTCAATCCATTTTGAAAATTTTGTCTCCTCATTCATTCTCTTAGCAGTTTCCGGCCGTTTTGTTGTTGTTTTTTTTATCGACGTGCAAGACTTGTGTAGCATCGGCAATGGGCGTCTGCATCGATCGCCACCAGCCTTGGGGCGTTTTATTAATAACGTTAGAATTGGCCCCTTTGACAGGCCCCGGTGGTTTGGGAAGGGAAGTAATTGATGAGTTTGGTTTGCTTGGCAGAGAAGGGATAGAGAGAGAGAGAGAGAGAGAGAGAGAGAGAGAGAGAGAGAGAGAGAGAGAGAGAGAGAGAGAAAGAACGAAGGAGAGGAGATGCGTGTAAAGGGAAGATGGAATGGAGAGAGAACTGGTGACAGAGATCGAAAGACTGCTACACAGAAAAAAAGAGGTTGAGAAAGATTGATAAAGAAATGATACGAGTGAGATTCCGGGGGGGGTGATTTACAATCGATAAAATCTATTAACGATGCCAAGTTACGAAGTGAATTCGTTGCAGGTATAGACCGACATTGGTATTTGAAATATCTCGTGATGGTTGTTGTCGTCGTCGCTGTTTCCAACGGAAAGCTCGATGGATTACTGCCTTAGGTATTTCATACCCCCCTCCTTGTTCATGACCTTACAAAATATTGGGATCAAAATGGCAGTAAATGTGTGCTCCAACCCCCATCCACGCTCCCGCTCCCGCTCCCAGGGCATCGGAGTTGTGTGTGTGCGTGTGGGGATTCTATAAAGAGAAAAAGAATAAAGAAAAGGATAACGAAACAGCAATCTAATGTATCAAAGTTTTATCAAGATTTTTTCTGCCGGTGCAGTAGATTACGACGCCGGTGCTTAAGGTGTCGTGTTATAATAATATATTATTATCTGGCAACCGCCAGACTGACTACCTGAGGATCTTAGATGGACGCCTGGTGGTTTCACCTGAGTGAGGTGCAAGGTGGGGAGCTGGCGGGTGGTGTGGGGGAGATAAATCTGGGAAGAGAGCGCGTGTTTCCTCCACATTCCGGACAGAGTGTTTGTTTACAGTAAACGAACTATGGCGATGCCTCATTGCTCTCTACCTTTGGTCTTAACCCTTCCCTCCCCACCCCTTTCTGCCATTTCGTCTGCCTCATTTTCCAATATTGCAGCCTCCTCCATTCCCCTCCTCCCTTCTCTTTTTTTTTTCTCTTCGTACCTTCCCTATTCACCCGATTTCTGTGCAGTCCGCCTGTCCGTCTTAAACCATTAATTCTTCTCCCCCCCCCCCCCCAAACCCCCAAGCACAGGCCATGCTTCACATTATCCTCGCTCGTAGGCGGTTATCTGGCGCTACTGGTGGGGTCCCACGTCTTTCTATTCACTCTTTCACATCTCTTTCATTTTGCATCTTTTTTTCTTCTTTAATTCAAGCTGAGATGACCGCATAAGGCTGACGGGAGATATAATATTATGTTCATGAAACTAAGGGGAGAAACATATTGATCGTTGCTCATTTCTTTTCGACTCGTAGGCACAACCTACTGGGCCAGTTCCATCCCTAATTATAATGCCTTTGGTTTCCTTGATTTCATTCATCCCCTTGTTTTAAATCATGTTTGGGAGTACTGCCCCTTCCCCAGAATTAGTTTATTGCTGTTGATAAAGGAAGAGAGTGTGTGGTTGGCGGGAAGCTGCTGGTAGGTCCTATTTATTTCCTTTCACTCTTCCACGTGTTATTCATCTTGCTGTTTTCTCTATAATCACCCGAGACATCACCACGTGTTATTGTAGACGGACAGAGAAAATGAAGGGGTTAGTATTACAACAGGTCTCAGTCCATAATCGCTTGAAGATTTAGTTTTTACTGTTTCCACTAACCAATCAGGCAAGACGTTGTATTTACACCCTTGCAGGAGTAAAAGACGCTTGTTAAGCCCCTGTTTTAGACTTTTTTTCTCAAAATAAGCTAACTTGTGTGACTTACACCAGTTTTGTAATGGTATGTAACCCTTTCAATTTCAAATGGAAAATAAGTTTGGGGAAAGAGAGAGAGAGAGAGAGAGAGAGAGAGAGAGAGAGAGAGAGAGAGAGAGGTAGAGAGAAGGAAGGTCGGATGATGACGTGATATATCAGTGTCAACAGCTATATTGTTATCTCTGGTAATTGGTGACAGTAGAAGGCCGGATGACATTGTTATTGTTTGTCTTACACAGGGTTTTTTTCGGAAGAGTTAAAATATTTGGCGGAGAGATCTCCTGAAAGATCCTGCTTCTTTCCTTTCATTCTTTCTTTTATTTTTCATGTTGCTGTTTCCTCTTTGTTTACCCTGAGATCACCACATATTATATAGAGGACGGAGGAAAATTCAATGAAACAAATTGGGTTTTCTTGTATTATGATTTTTTTTTTCTCATTAATATTGAGGGAGGAGGAGGTATTTTATTTTAAAGGGATGCATATTCTTTCTTCTTCTCCTCCTTCGTCTTCTTATCCTTCTTCTTCTTCTTCTTCTTCTTCTTCTTCTTCTTCTTCTTCTTCTTCTTCTTCTTCTTCTTCTTCTTCTTCTGTTTCTTCTTCATCTTTCCCGCTCGAAGTTTTTATTCTCATAGATGATATTAAGGAATGTGATTAAAGAAATAAAAACAGAGCCACAAGTCAAAGATAAAACAGCGGAGGTTCCGGGATGTTATATCAAAAAAGATCTGTGACTGGCCCCTGAAGACATTGGCATGTGTCCAGCATCCGCCCTCCTGGAGCTGTAGAACGTCAGTGTCTATTGACTTTAGTTTGTAAGCGAAATTTGCCACTCCCCTTCTCTCTCTCTCTCTCTCTCTCTCTCTCTCTCTCTCTCTCTCTCTCTCTCTCTCTCTCTCTCTCTCTCTCTCTCTCTCTCTCTCTCTCTCTCTCTCTCTCTCTCTCTCTCTCTCTATCTATCTATCTATCTCTCTATCTATCTATCTCTATATCTCTCTATCTCTATCTATCCTTTTCTTTTTTTTCTTTTTTCTAGCTATCTAGGTCCCCCTCTCCTTTCTCTCTCTACCTATGTATCTATCAGTCTATATTTCTATATATTTATGTGAATCTTC
Organism: Doris montereyensis; assembly: GCA_037039925.1. Lineage (NCBI taxonomy): Eukaryota > Metazoa > Mollusca > Gastropoda > Nudibranchia > Dorididae > Doris > Doris montereyensis. Next base: position 301,344 of record JAXRKP010000036.1, on the reverse strand, counting down.
TCTATCCCTCCCCGCTCTCTCTATCTCTTTCGTTGTATATCTCTCTGTCTCTGTGCGATGTTTTTCCTGGGGCGCAGCAATTTTCCCCTTCATTACCCCCTCACAACAAGGCTGCCCTGGTTTCCACTTAGTTCTCACATCTACCACCTTTGCTCATACGTATGTGTGAGGACTGGCTTTTTTCTTTCTTCTTCTTCTTCTTCTTCTTCTTCTTTCTTCATCGCGGGCGGTTGGTGAGTGATACCGGTAGGTCCTACTTCCTTCCTTTTACTCTTTCACTATCTTTTATCTTGTTGCTTCCTCTTAATTCACCCTGAGATCACCACAATGGTGGACTAGGTACATTTCAATTACGTCTTCTTCATTTTCGTTTTCTTGTTATTTTTCTTATTCTTCTACGTCTTTTGAGTAATATCTTAAGGTAGTTACTACCCTATTTGTGATTCATGTCGCCTTTTCTCCGTTTAATCTGCGTTATGTCTACAACGACTGTTGTGTTTCTTTCCATTTCGGGCAACGGCTGTCCAGTCCTATTTGGCATGGTAACCTTTGCATGGCGGCGTTACCTCCCCTGGCTGTGGCCCAAAAGGCCACTGGCTGCTCTTTAGCTCATTTTCGAGCTAATCTGCTTCTTGTTGTTCCCTCTTCTCCACTCTCCCTTGCGTGGGAGGGGTTGGGGGCTTACTACTTCCCCACTTCTTCTGTTCTCTCTCTCTCTCTCTCTCTCTCTCTCTCTCTCTCTCTCTCTCTCTCTCTCTCTCTCTCTCTCTCTCTCTCTCTCTCTCTCTCTCTCTCTTCTCTCTCTCTCTCTCTTTTCTCTCTCTCTCTCTCTCTCTCTCTCTCTCTCTCTCTCTCTCTCTCTCTCTCTCTCTCTCTCTCTCTCTCTCTGGCTGTCTCTTTCTCTCTCCATTTCTCTCTCTTTCACTCCCACGTACAGCTGCCTACCTACCCATCTAACTATGTAGCAAGTTCACTTTCTTCAGGCCTCCGTGCCTTGCCTGTCTCTCAAGTCCACCAACAATGTTTGGGGAAGCGATACCGTATAATCCACGCTGCTTTCAACGTCTCTTTCTTCTGTCTTCGTCCTATTAAACACCTCGCAAAGAACATAATTCCTTTCATGATAGTTTCGTCTGTTCGCTGACTGAAACCCAACACTGTAGGTAAAAAGTTGCTCTCTTTGTTCTATATGTTTATCCTTTGCATGTCTTTCGTCCACAGTGCTATCCGTTAACTCGTTCGGGCTTTCAACAAAGCTTTTAAAATGGTTTTGTGTTTCTGTACCTTTCCTGCGTCATTCATCCTTTTTTTACTTTATGTGGAGGGAATCTAAATTACGCTGGTAGAACCACTCGAGAATGTTACCCATGTCAAGACTTTGAATTGAAAATAGAGGGAGGAGGGGGGAGAGAAACATCTGAACTCTTCGTCGCTTTTGGGATTATATTATCGACAGCCAAAGGTAAAAAGAAACAAAACATAGCCTCGTGTGTCTGGTAGCGAAACAAAACTCCCCGATATATTTTTCATTATTCATGTCAGGTCTTGTGCCTGTCTATTTTATTTGTACAGATTCAACCATGGGCGCATGTTTCTGAATTCACAAACCTCAGTATCGCGTAGAGAGAGAGGAGGGAGGGAGAGAGAGAGAGAGAGAGAGAGAGAGAGAGAGAGAGAGAGAGAGAGAGAGAGAGAGAGAGAGAGAGAGAGAGAGAGAGAGAGAGAGAAATGTTGTGACAATACTGACATTATTGTTACGTCATGGTTGGGGTTAATATTTTGGTTTTGAGATTCAGATTTTTTTTATTTTTAAGCCTGATGCTTTTGTCTTATCTTATTTTGGATTTAAATGGAAATTGATGGGGGGGGGGGGGGGGGGGGGAGATCTTTCACCACTTTGAAATGCATTTCACGCTATGCTATCCCAATTTACTGAGTGACTGGCTATAGATTTGATAAGGAAGCGTATCGCTGGCATGAGAACTCGTTATTGCCGACTTACTCTCCATGGAGTCAAAAGAGAACGTTTGATTTTAGTTTCATATTTGTGGGCGATTGACGAGCGCTTATCGATGAGTCTTCTCTTTTTTCCTTTCACTCTTTACTTTTGTCTTTCATCCTGCTGTTTCCTCTTCGTTCACCATGAGATCACTGCATATGGTGAAATGGGTATATTATATGATGAACCGTGAAATATTCATTTTGTCTGGACTCTTTTAGACCTGTTTTTTTTATGGATTTGGGCGGGGGTTGGCTTTGGGGTTGTTTCTTTTTTTGGGGAGGTTCTTCGGTTTATTTGGGGTTTGTTATGTTTTATTGGGGGGTAGGGGTATGTTTGCAATTGGGTTCCTTTCCTTACAAAGTAATGTATGAGTGAAAGCTGCCTTGTGGTCAAAGGTCGCATAGTGCAGGCTGTGGGTGGTGGAAGTGGAAGCACAGCTTGGCTTGATGCATGGCTCTGTACCAGGTCACTACATAATATACAGGCTGTTACAAGACCAGCAACTCTTAACAGCTGACTGTAACAGCTCTGGGTTATCCTCCTCTGTTTTCACCCTTTTTGTTCTTCTTGTTTCTGTCCTTTCTCTTTCCTCATCTGTGGGCGGTTGGCGGGCGCTACAGGTACGTCCTACTCCTGTCTTTTCACACTTTTCACCTCATTTCACCCTCAGATCATTGCATATGGTGGAACGAGTACATTTCAATAAACGAGTCAAACTGTCCTCACCTTTGATTGCTTCCTCCTCTTCGTCCATCTGCTCTACCTTTTCCTCTATGCTTTTCTTTCTTCTTTCCTTTTTCTATTTCCAACCCCTTCTCATCCTCATGTTATTCTCTGATGTCCTATCCTTGGCTACAATATTTTCCTTCTCCTTCCTCAGCAGTCTCACGGTCTGGTACCTCGTCCTCTGTCTCATTTCCTCCTTTCTTTTGCATTTTCACCCTCCATCCTGTTTCTCCCCTTCTTCTTCGTCCTCATTTCATCTCCCATCATCCTCGTGGGCTGTTAGCTGGAGCTACTGGTAGCTTCTACTTCTTTCCTTTCACTTATCTGTCATCTTGCTGTTTCTGCTTAATTCACCCTAAGATCACCTTATTATGTTTGATATGATGCGTTTTAATGAAACAAAACCGTCATCCTCATTTTCCCGTGCTCTTGGGTGAAAGTCATTTAACTATCCATTACCATTGCCCTTTATGATTGTCGAAGGTAAGATTTTCTTTTCTTCAAGCAAGAAACATAGTGGCATTTTGTCAGCTGTCTTAGCTCTGACCTGCCGTTGTTGTGTTTATTTGCCTTTCTGTAAGAAAATGTTCTTTTTGTAGTCTCCTTACCACTTTTGTCTGTCCATTTCCATATTGATGTTGAGGAAGATATAAATATAGTAATGAAAATAATAGCACTAATACATGTAGTGATAACATTAATATTAATAATATTGTAATAAAACAGTAATTCTAGTCATCTACTACTAAGAACTATTATTAGTATAATGATAAGCGTAATAACATTATGTTGTTATGTAGTATGATAATACATGTACTAATAATAATAGTGAAGAGAAGAAAAATGGCAATGATGAAGAAATGTACAGTCAGGTTCTGTTTGTTGTAAAATAAAGGTCAACACGCTAGAATGCATGTATGTAACATGTGTCTAGGAATGTATTATCTAAGTGTATCTATACATGAAAGAGTTTTGGTTATGTAATGAGTGTGTGTTGTCTCACAGATGCAGCCATCTGCTCTTTGAATTGTCCTGCATGATTGTGCAGCTGTTATTGATCCCCTGTAACAACGATTGAGTTTTCCTATCATCCTATCATATCTGATCAGATAAGTGCTTTAATCTGTAAGAGCCAATTTATATGTGATTATTTTTCACACACCCATCACTAGAAATTAAACTCGGGCCTCCTGCAAGATAGTCAGATGCTTTATGGACTGAGCTACCGGCGGTGCTCATGATATTTTCTTTTATTTCACTCTTTTTCATCTATCATTTGTTTTACTGTATCTTTTAATTCACCCTGAGATCACCCCATACCAGAAATGGTTTCTTCCATTTCTTGTAATATTTGTTGGGGGATTTTGTTGAAATTCTTATCATGATTGTGGCAATGATTGTATAAAGTCTTTGTTTTAAATTGTAAATGATTTTATTTTACAGGGCACACATGAACATGTTGAACAATTGAGTGTACAAATTGTCATAGAAGGGAAAAAGTACAAACTGAAACTCACGCGCAATAAGTAAGTTCATCTCAATTGTTCTGCAATGGCACTGTAAATAAATGTATTTTATGTGATTTAAGAAAACAATGACTCTACTTGATATATCTTATTAATATATCAGTTTACGCCATGTTGCATGAGCTTGAAAGACATCATATTGTTAAAACTAGATATCTTAAATGAGAACAATGCATCTGAGGGATATAAAATCAGCCTTCTTTATCTTTTGGGTCACTCACAGTTGGCAGATCTTTCTGTTTTTAAAATCAGTCACTGTGAATCATAGCATCAGTCTTATCACAAGATTTCTTCTTATTTAAGTTTAATGTATTTTGCTCCCTTATTAAATGAATGCATATATTACCTTATTTACCATTATATGTAGATGTGTATTTGCCAGAAAAATCATCTTTTAATGTTTTTGTTTTTCCGTCACAGGATTCTTCTGTCATCTGGTATTGTGGTCAAACATTTTGAGAAAAACAACCAGCAGGTTCTCACCAAGGTTTGTCATGTAGAGACGTGAATGTTATGGATTCTTACTAAAAAAAAATAGTCGTCATAATAATGTTTGATATTCAAAGCCTGGCTTCACTCATTAGATTTTATTTTGTCTTCCTTGCCAAAAGACAAAAACAAAATTTTATTTTGTCTTCCTTGCCAAAAGACAAAAACGAAAACAGAATTCGGTACCTGACACTGTGACGTGTCCTTCTCCCTTGTGTTCACTGTGATTGAATTGAATTGAATGCATTTTCCCTTGTGTTCACTGTGATTGAATTGAATTGAATGCATTTTCCCTTGTGTTCATTGTGATTAATTGAATTGAATGCATTTTCCTTGTGTTCACTGTGATTGAATTGAATTGAATGCATTTTCCCTTGTGTTCACTGTGATTGAATTGAATTGAATGCATTTTCCCTTGTGTTCACTGTGATTGAATTGAATTGAATGCATTTTCCCTTGTGTTCACTGTGATTGAATTGAATTGAATGCATTTTCCCTTGTGTTTGAATTGAATTGAATACATTTTATTTTCCACTGTTTGATTGCCAACCAAGGGCACTGAAACAAAATATTTCAGATACTTCTTTTGAGGCGGGATTCTCAAATCCTTCCCTGTCTGAGACCACTGCTTATGGTGGACATGGGCAAATATTAATATACAAACTGCCGTTGATCTATCTGAAAATTATAGTGCTTTTATGCAAGATTACTTTTTTGTGTGTTTTGAATTAAAAGATTCCTTGCTCCAATCTTTTCTTCAAACAAATGAAACGCTGAAAAGCAAAAACTTTTCCAAAAGTGTAACGGCAAATGTTGAGGCAAGGGGCTAAGCTAAAAGTCGTATAGGTATATGAACAAAGCATAGACGTCAAAACCTTATTTTGACATAGACACGTACGGAAGAATTCAATATTGCATTGTTTGTAATGCAATGGGTACCTATCAGTAGGTCACTGGTTCGATCCTGTCTTGTGTTCATGATTTTTTCTGTCAATAACCACGTATTTTTTGCATCTTCAATGGGCAGCTACTAGTAGGTCCTACTCCTTGGTCTTCACTCTTTCATTTATCTTTCATCTATGCTGTTTCCTCTTAATTCACCCTGGGATCACCACATGTGGTGGATAGGGTAAATTGCAATGAAACAAACAAACAAAAGTCTTATCTTCATCCTAGGGGTCTCTAACATTTATATTACTATTTTCCAAAAGTGAAAGTTAACTTATGTGTAAAAATATACCCACTGTTTGAAATTTCAAGAGTGGTTTATTGGTTTTCATTTCAATGATTTTGTCTGCACCCTTTCAGACCATCGACCATTGTTATTACCATGGACATGTGAAAAGAGAGGAGTGGTCCAGTGTGGCTGTAAGCACTTGCTTTGGACTCAGGTAAAAACAGAGACATGGACACCGCTAACTAGATAATTTACCTTTTCTTTGATAAACATCACCGTCATCTAAACCAAAGATGTGTGATCAATGTTAGGATGCTCTGTAGGATATTTTTTTCTCCTTTTTGTTTTCTCTCATTAGTTGTTTTTATTCATTATTTTGACATGTCCTGTATTTTTTAAATGACATTTATTTTTCTATACTTACCTTAAATCGATGTATTTCTGAAATCTCAAAGAACAATTTCAGTGGTGACAGATGACATACAGAGTTTTGTTGCATTTTAAAGATCTGATTTTCATCATAACAGTTTCTATGACTTAAGAGATTGTCATGTTACACCTTTACGAGGAAAGTTTTATTATTTTTTTCTCATTACCAGGGGTGTTATACAGATGCGTAATAAAACCTACGTCATCCAACCCTTGATGAAAGAACCTGATGTGAGTAAAGTTATGTGAGATTTAATCCTGTAGGTTACTGGTGTGCCATTTGCTGTCACTTGCTTTGGCACAAAATAATACTGAAAATCTACTGTATTGCTTTACTTGAGTATGGTTAGCTTGATCTATGCAAACAACTGTTGCTTATTGAGTCATATCTATCAGTGGGATTTTTTCTTCACAAATGTGAAGTTTCCACAAAAATTTGAACCTTTTTATACAAATGTCTAACTTTTGAAAAGAAGTAATGTATTTATTTGACTTTTTATGCTATATTTATTCTTATTCTCTTTTTTCCCCCTCCCCATCTCAGGTTCAAGAACATGCCCACGTAATATTCCAATCATCAATTTCACCAGAGGAAACTTGTGGTGAGTGGATGTGTGAAATATTTATTTAGAAAAATCCTTAAAGTACTGATTAGAATTGATGTACTTGTCACATTAAATTTCACATTCTTGTTACTCTTTATGATATGGATGGAATGAAAAAGAGCTCATTCTTCATATGACTTTCACCTTCTTTCTCTACTACAGGCAACAACCATGGTCTCTGGTTGCCGTTTCAAGAGTTACATAAAAGAGAATTGATTAAAAGGATCAAGTTTTTAAATGCTCAAAAGGTATGAATTCTCTCCTTGATTATAATTCAAGATTGTTAGAATATTCTTTACCTAGCCCTTTTGAATGTTGATTTTTTCTCTCTTTGCTTTTTAAGGCAGAATGGGCAGTTTTACAAATTTGTAGTAGGAATAAAGTGAACTTTGTACCATATGTGCTCATAACCAAGACGTTTAGTCAGCTATCTCTGATAAGATTAGCTACTAGGTCCTACCTCCCCTTAACAAAAAAGATTGCTGTGTTTATATCAAGGAATAGAACCCAATAATTTTGGGATAAAAAGAATTCTTTCCCTATAGAAAACGAAAAGGAGAAAAATGAAGAATTCTTTTCCCTCTATACCCTGCCTCACTGTTGGCTATAGAATTTATTCTATTTAGGCATCACCTGAGATAGGAAAAAGTCTGTTTTTCACAACATTATGAACAGATAATAATGGATCAATAAAAGTTAAATATAATCAATCATCATAATTACCTGTACCAATTTTCAAAGTCCAAGAAATACAGCTTGAATTTAAGGAAAAATCTGTTTGTTACACATTTTATTCAAAATCCTTTCTTTTGTAAGAAGGTCTGTATATGGAAATTTATTTTTTTCTTTCTTCCCCTTTTACCAGATTCACCATGGGCGTCCAGAAAAGAAAACAAGAAAACTTCTTCGTTTGGCGATGGTGTTAGATAAATCTATGGTGAGTATAAATTTTCACGAGTGCTTTACCTTTTTATATGTTTCATAGTTATTGAACATTAGTCTATCAGTCTTCATTGAGGTTTTGTATGACAGATGTGATCATAGTATAGGGAAAGAGCAGAGTGGGTGACAACAGTACACCCTCTAACTTTTCAGTTTGTGTATGTTTATAGCTCCCCACTAATTTTCATCTCAGAAGAGAAGAATATTAATTTTGATAAGCAACACATATTAAAAATTTTGTTCAGAGCCAAGTTGATCAATGGTCATGATGATTTTAACAGAAATATAAGCACAACAGGGTAATGTCAATTTTGATGCATGATTTGGAGAAAATCATCACAAGAAAATCAATGACAGGGCTACTGTGACCTAGACAAAACAGATAGTAATTGGAGATCATTATTGAATGATAATAGTGTTCATCCTTTTTTTTTTGCATTTGTCCTTTCCTTTCAAGTTCTCCCTTGTTTTTGCATGAAACTTGAATGAATTAAAGAAGATTTTAAAATCGTGCTTATATGAAGAGAAAAAGGTCATGTGAAAACATCTTTTAACCACAAGTAGATATGTGTATGTTAGGAATGATATTGTATTTTGTATTGAAAGTTAAACCATTGTAATGAAAGCTGTTCAAGACTTAATGGCAAAAGCAATGTTCAAGCACCATTTGTGACAGTTTATCATTTCTTCTCACCAGTACATGGGTTTAGAGTTCAGCCAACAGCATGTCATTCACTATGCAGTGGATGTGGCCAATATTGTGGACCTGGTAAGATTCTGTTCATCCAGTCTTGACTTCTAGTGGGGCGTATTATAAAATATTCTTTTCATGAAATATTTCAGTCTTATCCCTATGCTAAATGTATGACAATATCATTACAGATATATTTTGTGACTTCAGTTATTCTTTCTTTTTCTTTTTTTTTTTTGACGGGAAGCAAAGGTATGGTTTTGGGTTTTGCCTGTTTTCTGGGACGGATGGGGGGGGGGGGGTTACAGTATTATAATACACCAATTGATCACATATTCAAATTTACTTTTATTAGTACATTTTGTTAATATAATTTTATTTTGTTTTCAACATTTTTTTTGCATACATAAAAACAAACACCTTGTGCAGTGTAACACATTGTAAAGAGCCTGGCTGTGTAGTTACAACATATATATTATAGAGTCGAATCCTAAAGGCAAGTGCAATATATAACCATCTAGGAAAGGCATTTGTAGGTAAACAAGAATTGTCAACAAAAACCAAAATGGCAGTGTACAAAACAGTTTATTGTCCTTCTCTCCTCTATGGCAGTGAAACCTGGACCTTAGACAGTAGAGAATACAGTAGAGTACAGGCAGCCGAAATGAAATATCTAAGAAGAGTAGTAGGGAAAACTAAAAGAGACAAAATCAGAAACACAACAAAAGCAGATAGCGTAAAAACTAAGATAGAAATGAATCAACTGAGATGGTATGGGCATGTTAACAGAATGAATGACAATAGAATAGCTAAATCAGTACACAGTGCTAAAACTCAAGGTAAAAGACCAAAAGGCAGACCTCAGAGAAAGTGGGAAGAAGATATAAAAGAGGCATTAATTAACGGAAAGAAATTTAACTTTCACACAGAAGGAAACAGAAAATGTCAGGACAGGGTAGCCTGGAGAAAGATCATTACGGGCATCTCAAACCCATACACCGGAAGATAGAATGGGAGCTGATAAAGAAAGAAAGAAAGATATTATAGAGTCAACCTAGATTTGAACCCGTACAAAGGAAGATAGAATGGGAGCTGATAAAGAAAGAAAGAAAGATATTATAGAGTCAACCTAGATTTGAAACCGTACACAGGAAGATAGAATGGGAGCTGATAAAGAAAGAAAGATATTATAGAAGTCAACCTAGATTTGAACCCGTACACAGGAAGATAGAATGGGAGCTGATAAAGAAAGAAAAAGAAAGATATTATAGAGTCAACCTAGATTTGAACCCGTACACAGGAAGATAGAATGGGAGCTGATAAAGAAAGAAAGATATTATAGAGTCAACCTAGATTTGAACCCGATTTGAACCCGTAGGAAGATAGAATGGGAGCTGATAAAGAAAGAAAGATATTATAGAGTCAACCTAGATTTGAACCCGTACACAGGAAGATAGAATGGGAGCTGATAAAGAAAGAAAGATATTATAGAGTCAACCTAGATTTGAACCCGTACACAGGAAGGTAGAATGGGAACTGATAAAGAAAGAAAAGAAAGAAACCTTTGAATAATAAACACCTATGCCTACTTCTTTGGTTAGCTATTATGCCCAAGAGAGTCGGTATTACAAACTCTATTTCTTCCTTTATAAAAATTTTAGCCGTGATTCATGGCAGCTCATCTATAGTACATTAGAAAATCTCTTGTTGAACTGTAACATTTGCGGACTGAATTTATATGCTTTGTTTATGCAGTAGTTTTTATTGCACTCAGTTGTTGTTTTTGTTTTCTCTTGTGTAGTACTTCAGACAACTTGACTTTGATGTTTCTTTGACATACCTGGAATTCTGGAACTTGTTTGATAGATTTACTATTGAAAACCAACACCGTTCCCTGCTGAACAAATTTTTGCATTTCAAGGAAGAGAAAATGCCCAACGACAATTCTTTTGATGCAGCTTTTTTGTTACGTAAGTGGTCATATGTGTATATATATATACCCCCTCACATCTTCCGCTTCATATTATAGAAACCAGTATACGCTCCGGCTCTGTGGGCCTTGAAATAACTTTACCCCCCCCCCCCCCTTACCTTACTTCCTCCTTCCCCATCACATAGCCCTTTTTTCATAATTGTCGAAAATGAATTTAATGACATTTCTTTTTCTTTTTTAAAGAGATTTCTGCTCTCTCATTACACATCTTCAAGGGATGTCTTAATTCTGACCTTTTATAAGTAAAGTCTAGATCTGCACCTTCTTATTGGTGAACAAAAGTCAAAATCATTTTTGCAACAAGTTTCTGAGAGGGAGGAGCGAAGAGGTGTGGTGTATTTTTCTTTGTTCAGGGGAAGAAGAGGAAGGGTTTCTTTGGGTTTATTTTTTATTTTTCCACATCATTTTTTCATTTTCCCTTATGTTTGCGTTTATCTTCAGGGGTGCGGAACTTGACAACCACAGAGCAGGCATTGCTATTCCTGATTCCATCTGCTCTGATAGGGCTATCGGAATTGTCAAGGTGAGGAACATTGACTCTCCGTCTTTTTAAAAATTTTATTGAAGTTTGGAATGTTCACTTGAACTATGCAGTTTTAGAAGCTACATGAAAATAATATCCTATTGTATGAAACAATGAGTAGTTGAAAATCTGGCAGGAAATTTGCTCATATAAAAGAAAAGATTTTAAAGTTAGAGAAAGCATAAAACCTTCATCAACCAGAAGTGTTTGAAAAGTTTTTTTTAACAGTTTTAGAAATATTGCTATGGAAAAGAAAACTCCAGAAAAATAGGAAAAGAGAAAGAAAATATTTTTAAGTATGGTTCTGACATGTGAAGAAGAAAAAAGTGTTACTGCACAATGCTGAACATTGCTTTAAAAACAAAATTATTCGTTGACACTCAGTGCTGATTCACAAGATTTGTTTTCAGTAGTTTTAAAATTGAGAGGAATACTTCAGTACTCTTAGATTTCATTGTAACGCACTTCCTTCTTTTGTTTGCAGTCTGGCCGTCCATTTGAACCACAGCAAACAGCCACCATTCTGTCTCATATGGCAGGTCATGTTTTGGGTATTGAACATGATGAAGATGGTAAGTCAATTATGTGTTTTCATATGATATCACCAACCCTTGTGAAAGTAGGATACTGTGGTATAAATATCGAGAGATGGGGGTGTGGGAGATTGAATTAAAATTTTTCTTTCTCTCTCTTTCTCCATCCCTCTTCTTTCTTTCTCTCTCTCTCTTTCTCTCTCTCTTCTTTCTTTCTCTCTCTCTTTCTCTCTTCTCTCTTTCTCTCTCTCTCTCTTTCTCTCTCTCTCTTTCTCTCTCTCTCTCTCTTCTCTCTTTCTTTCTATCTCTCTTCTCTTTCTTTCTATCTCTCTTTCTTTCTTCTCTCTCTCTCTCTTTCTTTCTCTCTCTCTCTCTCTCTCTCTCTCTCTCTCTCTCTCTCTCTCTCTCTCTCTCTCTCTCTCTCTCTCTCTCTCTCTCTCCAAACCTGTTCCAAAGGTGGAAAATCCATAAATTACTTTTTTTTTTTCCACTCAAATCATCCTTATGAACCTTTTAACTGTTCTAAAACTAGGAGAGTTATGTTTTACTCGCACCAGATTTTTATATCATGAGTTATCAGACAAAAATAAAAATGTAATCTCTTTTTGTTTTTAAGTTAACCTTGAGAAGGGGCTAAGGATTCCCAAGACATTTTCTCTTTTCCAGTATAAGAATCTGCCTTTACCTTTGCAAAATTACTTTCTAATCTGAACTCATGTCTCAATCCCTTATTGATAATCTTTCTTCTAAAAATCCATTTTCTTAATTTGCTATCAGAAAAGTGGAGAAAAATGTATCACGAAGGTATCATTCTTATTGTTCAATATCATGTGTATGAATGGCAGTGTTTTTTGGTTACGATATCACAAATTTGTTTGCTTCTCAAGTGTTTTCATTTGTGTCAAATCATTTATGTCTCCTTTTTTTCCTCATCAGTTACTTTTTGCTTATTTATTTCTCACTGTTCCAAATTCATCAGATATTATTCTCCATGATTGTTCTACATTCCTTTGTGTACTGTCTATTTGGCTTGTTAATTGATTGAATGCTTTATACTCAATGTTTAAATGTGAGTTTGTTATAGGTGGGAAAAGTATTAAAAGATTATGTAGTATTGTTTAATACTGGTATAATAGATTAAAAAAGGCTTTTCCTTTCCTAAGAATTGTGGGCGGTTGGCAGGGACTGTTGGTAGCTCCTGCGTCTTTATTCCCATCATTGTTTTACATCTTTCTCTCATCTTAGTATTTTCCTTCAATTTATTCTCACTTTGACATCACCGCATTATTATCATTATCTATCATTATCTGTGTAAACACCACTTGCAGCGAACCAATTCTGAGAATTAATGGAACAGCCTTTCTTGACAGTTCTGACCCCCTCCCCCCCCCCCACCCCTATCCTTTTTGTTTCCTCATCACACCTAGACTGTTGTTATCTGTTGTTTTTTATTAGTGCATTTTCTTTGGCTTTATCAACGTGTGATCGATGTTGTAGGCAATTGTTAGGCACAACTGGTTGGTGCTACTTCTTTTCTTTCATTCTTTCATATATCTTGCTGTTTCCTCTTAATTTGTGGGTGATTGGCAGGTCTGGCTGGTAGGTTCTACTTCTTTCCTTTCACTCTTTCATTTCTCTCTTATCTTGCTGTTTCCTTTTTGTGCCCCCTGAGATCATCACACTTGGTGGATGGGGTAATTTTCAATGAAGCAGATGAAATACCTTTTAATTCACCTTGAGATTACTGCATATGGTGGACGGTAAATACCAATGAAACCAAACTAAAGTGCTCAATGTTATCTCCACACGCTCTCCTGTTTCTGGAAATACCCAATTTATATCTTCTTGTGTTTTAATGTTGTGGAATAATTTTTTGTACATTTGACCTCCACTGTGAATTATTCAAGTTTATTAATATTAATATGTAAAATGTTAATAATAGACCACTTTTTTTCATTTACTTTTTGTGTTGCTTGCTATCACTACATTTGTCATAAACACATGTTTATTGATGTACCTCATTCATTTACTCCTGCAAAATTGTGAGATTGTGTATGTTTGTGTGTGTGAGCATGTCTCAATGCATGTACAAGTTCCATATTTATATGAGCTGACTGTTGTTGTTGGCCATATTGTAGTAATTGAGTTGTTGAATTTCGTTGCTGGGTTGTTTTTTTCTTTGTTTGTTGTTTGTTTTATTTCATTTTTCTTCTTTCTTTTTTTTGCGGTTGCCCTCAGTATTTTAGTTTTTGATGTTGTTTGTAAAAACTGTGATACTGTTTGATGATGAATATAAATGCGATTGCTTTGTGAGAGAAAGAATTTTTTTATGTTTTTTAAATACCGCTTGAGTAGATTCATTTTCACCTTGTTTTTGTCTGTCATTTGATACAGCATATATTATATTTTTTGTTAGACGCACTTTGTGTCCTTTGTTTTACTGTTTTGCTAGAATTGTTATTGACTAGTAGTAAAACACTGATACTTGTATTTGTAATTAAGAGCCTGCACTAATATTAGTGATTTAACCTGTTTTGCTCATATGATTTAACTTGTGTTTGCTCATATGATTTAACTTGTGTTTGCTCATATGATTTAACTTGTGTTTGCTCATTTGATTTAACAGGTCCTTTTTACTCACCTTGATCTTAACTTTTTGTCTTATCTATCTGTCAATTTGAAGTTTTATCCTGAGATCACAGCATATCGACAACTTGCTTCCCTTTTTGGCCTAAGTCAGACTTAGACCAAAAGTGAATTAGGTCATATTTGCTATGATGCCTACGGATGATTACAATTTAGTTTCATTAAAATGGACCAACAAATTAAAAATATTTTTTAAAACATCTTTAAAATACATTCACTTTGAAGCAAGTATAACAGGTTGGGTTTTTTTAATGAATATCTCAAAAAGTAAAAAATGGCTTGTGCCAAAGGGGTAGCATCTTGATATGATGCTTCCATGTTGTGTTCTTTGGGAAAGACACTTAATTCGCATTTTCCCCATTTAACCCAGGTGCAAATAGGTACAAGCACTAGCTTGGGGGTAAAGTCTTGCGTCAGACTAGCATTCTGTCCAGGAGGTGATTATTATCATCTGTTCCACTTCACACTATAGAAACCAGGATAAGCTCCGACTCTATGAGCTGTATTGTCAGCACATAACAGTTGTTTTTGCTTATTTATTTTTATTTTTACTTATATTACAGTTGAATTACTTTTTAATTTATTGTCTTGTAGAGAATTTTGCTTAACTCACTTAGTATCATGCTCAATCATAAGTGTGTATTGAAGGTATTTGTGTGGTTTACTACTCTGCTTGTGCTTTTCCGTATATGTGTAGCATTGTCATTATCTGTCACTTTTCTGTAATAACACCACTTACAGATGAATAGTCACGTCAGTTTCTCTTTGTCTTGTGTATGTTTTTTCTGACAAAGATTAATTTTTGTTTATTCATTCCTATAATTGCTTGGTAAAGTTTTATTTTTGTGTTTGAATTATTTTGCCTGGTCTCTTTATAGGGCCTTGGTTTAGGGTAATCAGTATATCTGGGAACGAAAGCACATTTAATGTTTCCATGTCGTGATGAATTCACCTTTCTATTTACACCTTTATGGCTTTTTGGTGATGGCTATTGGTATGTCCTTCTTCTTCTTCTTCCTTTGCCCTCTTTCATATGTTTTTCATCTTGCTCTTCCCTTTGAATTCACCCTTAGATCATTACCTATGGTGGATTGGGTAAATTTCAATAAACCAAACAATTTCACCTTCACGTTTAATGCTCTTTTTTTCCGTAGGGGGCTGTTTTTGCAAGGACTTGTTCGGCTGCATTATGTCATCAGAGATGTTGTAAGTATAAAGAGTGGTGTTTGTTGTTGTTAAAAATTGTCCAATAACATTGCATATCCATGTCATTTACTTGTATATCAAATTCAGTTATTTTAAAATCCTCATCTTTAAGAGTATCCACACAGCTTTGGATTTGATAAGTCTGTTGTCAATATCTTTAATTTTTATGATTCTGTCATGTCAATGTGTCTGTTTAATTACTTACGTGACATCTTTTATTATTCCTTCCATTGCCTCAGATCGGTTCAAAAGTACCATTCCGCATGTTTTCAACGTGTAGCGAGGCAGATGTGGAAGTCAGCCTCAACATGGGTATGGTGTCCTGTCTGTCAGGGGCTCCCCAAGGACAGGTAAGTCTCTTACAGTGAGCCATTGACTCGTTGGTGTTACCGATAAATGTATCTGCCATGCTGGGGGACTGAGTGGGGTAGAAGCAAGGTGTCGGCCTCTCAACCAAAAGGTTATGGGTTCATGCCCGCCATGTTTTAATTTTTCTCAAGTAAAACCCACTCCTCTTGTACAGATAGGGGGATAGACACCTAGTCCCATCAGAAATGGACAATGAAAAGGAGGTCCTGTGCACAGATCTCAACAGTATGTGCATGTTGAAGATCCCTTGACTGTTTACGAGGCAGTCGGCGAGGAAAAATACAAAAATCCTACCAAAAACCCCAAGATCACCACATGCCTTCTCCAGTCCTGGGCCCAGTTATGGAGGGAAAGCATGTTACGAACCTTGTAAGGATGTTCCCCAAAGAACCAAATTAACATATATCCAACAAGCAAGAAAAAGAAAAAAACAAGAAAGCATGTTCTAATTCAAATTCCTTTTTCTTTCATGCTGTTAGTCAAAATATCAATGATTGTCCCTTGTTCACTGTCTGGAAACTTAGATATTTATTTCTTCCATTTCCGTAAATGTAATGCAAATTTTTTACTTGTCTTTATTTTAGGAGGAATTTAAACAGGAATGCGGCAATAACATCGTTGAGCGTGGGGAAGAATGTGATTGTGGATCACCACAGGTATGAACCTTCTAGTTTCATCCTTTGTGCTTAGATACATCATTTTCAATTTTGATTATGAAATCTCGCTTGTATCTCTTCATTAGACTCCAATTTAGAGAACATGAACTTTGGTTTGAAAAATGACTACCATTTTAATGATTTAGCTTGAGATGTTTAATGTCAAAATAAATCATGTTTTCGTCATGTAAATCATATCAAACGTTTGAATTATGGTTGCTGTCATCGAATGAACCCATTTCTTAACTTTGGGTTGCAAACTGAAAGACATAAGAGACATTTTACTCCCTTCAAAACCTGATACCTGGAACACCTTACATGAAACTCTCCAACAGATGGAAAATACCTGTAAATACCATTACGTTGCATTGTGCAGAGGACAAATGTCCAAATGTTGCTGGAGAAATAAGAAAAACAACTTCTTCTCCTCTTTACTCCTTCTTCAACATATTTTTTTACATGTCCATCGTCTTTTTACTTGTTCATCATGGAATTCATGGTCAGACTCTATAATTGTCACTGACAAAGAATTTATGTGAGTTTTTACTGTATGTTTTTTCCCTTCAGAATCAAAGACATGTAGGGTATTAATACGTTTGTTATATTATGGATCGATACTGGTTTGGTTTGTTACTTCTTTCACATCTGTTATCCATCTCTATTTCTCTTCTCTGTGTCCTCATTAGTATCTGCCTCTAGGTACCAGCTTTTACTTTTTCGTTGTTCGGTGGGTTTGGTTTGGTTTATATTCATTTGTGATCCTGTTTTTTATTTGTTTATCCTTTATTTCTTCTTCTTTATCTACAGGAATGTTTAAAGAAAGATCCTTGTTGTGACCCTAGCACATGCCTTCTCCAGTCCTGGGCCCAATGTAGATCAGGACCATGCTGCAACAATTGCACTGTAAGCATCCCCTTCACCTTGTTGTGGAAGAGCTGGAAAACTGTCTGAAAAATTCCTGTGATAATGCATTAAGATAAATGATAACTGAAAAATTCCTGTGATAATGCATTAAGATAAATGATAAATATTATACTATTATACTGGATATTAAAAAAACATTTTCTTTCATCATTAAACTCATCAATTTAATTGTCACATGTGATTTTCCTTACAAGTCCATCTTTGATACATTGATAAAACCTTGTCTTACTGTGTTAGATCACGTGGCATTGATAGAGATATGTTCATTTCGCTTTAATAAGTCCAGCCATTAAATTTGTATGTATCTACCTTGCATCAATTTCTCCTTTCCAGTTTTTGTCAACCACCCACATGTGCCAACCGAGACATTCTGAATGTGACATTCCTGAATTCTGTGACGGCCAATCAGGGGATGTAAGTATTTGACATTTTTATTGCAAATTTTAGAGAAATGATTCTGTTTTATAAATTACAGGTACCTGAAAATCCATTGGGAAAGACGTGAAGCAAACATTTTTTAAATGATGAAAAACACGTTGAATGATAAATAATACACACAATCATCCAAATTTTGACTTTGCAAACAAGGTTACATTTTTTTGTCATTGATAATACAAAGGAACCACAGTGGAGTGAAGTCAAATGGGAAAAATGAAAATAGATGACAACTCCACCAATAAGGACAGAATAGTCTGTCACTTATTGTCGTTTTCACATTTTTTGTCATTGATGGCTTTTTCATTTTTGTTGACTACAAGTTGACATGAGGCCCTGTATGTAACAACTTATTAAACAATTTCTTTCTTTTCCTCATACTCACAGCACATTTGATGCTGCACAGTGAATATTAAGGTTGTCTACTTTTTAAAGTTAAATTTGAGCGTTTTTTGTTGTAAAGCACTCTGAGCATTTCTTTAAGATATGGGAGAGCATTACATTATATAAATGCCTTTTATTATAAAGTATTATTATTCATCTTGTAAATCTCCATGTTTTAATCTTCACAGTGTCCCTTCAACAAATACATTGAAGACGGTCACCCTTGTGCCAATGGCACTGGTTATTGTATGGGAGGCATCTGTCCATCTGTTCATGTCCAGTGTGAGGGCATCTGGGGAGAAGGTAAGGTGTTCATTTCAAGTTTACTTTAATTATCTCCCTCTACCAAGAACTGGAATTCGGAAAATAACCCGTTGTAGTCTTGGCTAGTTTTGTTACATGCTTACGGAAAGAAAGTATTGTGCTGTTATACAAATTTGAAAAATGAAATATGGTAAACCCCTTCGCTGCCGTAGAGACAAAACATAGCAGTGCCGGGGAGAAATTGATGGTTTACCTTCTGAAGGGATGTTATTCAAACAATATTCAAGTGCTTTATGCAGTTGTCCCTTAGACCATTCAAAAAATCTATTGAAACATGTCGTGTCGTAAGCCCATAAATTCTAACGGCACATGGCATATGGTATGTACAAACTGGTCTGCAGATTCTACAGGCACATGACAGCAAAGGGGTAAAGTTTTGGTTTTTAAAGTGAGGCTTTCAACATTTGTGGTGTCACATTGATATGCTTAGAGGTAAAGGTGCTGGACGTAAAGTTTTGATTTTTTAAAGTGAGGCTTTCAACATTTGTGGTGTCGCATTGATATGCTTAGAGGTAAAGGTGCTGGACTTTGGATTGTAATGTCCTGGTTTCACATCATACTCTGATGGGAAGTAAAGTTGATCGTGTAATCACGATAGGATTTTAAACCAGACCTCCATAAATTCTACACAATCTTAGAACAAGTACAGATTATATTCAGGGTGGACATGGGCATAGTCAAATACACTAGGAAATTTATTTGATCTACATTCACATTTTCAATGGTTGGACCTGAACATGTCAATTATAGAAAATATTCTGCTATTCCTCTCAACCCTCTTGAAAATTAAAAATAGCAACGGACACGTTAAAATCTGTCTTTTGTTCGAGTCAAATTGACTGTAGTCGAGAATCAATGGATTGACTAGTTTGTGTTCAATGGACTGTAGGCTGGCATCAATGGGAAAACTAATATTGTACTGGCAATGCGAGATTTAACATTGTAGTCTTTGGGCAAGACCCTTAATGCTCATTTCCTCACTTGATCAATGTGGTGCAAATGGCTACCAGCATCGACTGAGAGGTTAAACCTTCAACAGACAAGCATCTTGTTCAGGCGGCGATGTATTATCACTTGTTTTGCCTCATGCTATAGGAAGCAGGATGAGCTCCAGTTCTATGGGTCATAACAGCCTTGAAGGAACTCTTATATTGTATGATTAATAGAATCATGGATGTAAATAATGTACCCTATAGTGTCATTTTACTTGCTAAATTAAGGAAACAGGGATCTTAAAATCAGTTTCCTTTCTAGCACATTATAAGTCAGTTTTCCAGGCTACCCATCATGCCCAAATAACCAAATATGAAATCAATTTCCAGATGCAAAGGCGGCCACCAAGAGTGCTTCCAGCGCTTTAACCCAACCGAAATTTCAATGGACACTGTGGCAAGGACAAACTGACTGGCAGCTATGCTAAATGTCAACACGAGTAAGTCGAGCCTCTGAATGATAAAAAGAAAATTCGTTAAAGGAGAAATAATAGGAACTATTGTGGTATAATAATGACTCATAAGCATCTGATTTTCAACATAGTACCGATTGTAAGTGTCCATTACTCATTCGTGATGAAAGTAGAAAACTGGGTTGGGTTTTTTTATTGTTTTCATTGAAAACAGTGTTTTTAATTAAGAAATTGTTATCACAAGTTTTTATCAGATTTGGAACAGACACTGATTTGTATTATTGCCTCTCAACTTCCAGTGACATCTCATGTGGATTACTGCATTGTGAAGGTGGACAGCAGTCACCCTTGTATGGATCTGATAAAGGTTTCTCAACCACATTTGTCAATGCCAACAGCATGCAATATGAGTGCAAGTGAGTTGATGACAATACATTTTACTTTTTTTCACAGGATCCTGCAAGCGTTTGTTTGATACTATTGTCGTTTGAGCACTCCTTGGTAAAAATGAGTTTCAATTCTTTTCTATCAGAGAAAATGGGATACAATGCTGATTTTAGTCTTTTCATTCGCATGTAATTTCAGGACTGGACAGGTTATGATAAAAGATATTTCAGGATTCAAAAATCTGACCTAGCTTTCATTTGTTGAACAACTAGTTTCACAGATATGATATTATTTTCTGACCTTGAACTAAATCTAGTATCAAGGACTCTTTGTTTTCTTTCCTTCTTCTTTCTTTTTATTTGTTTTTCTTTTAGATATACTTGAGATTTGTTGCTTTTTCCAGTATTCCTTGATATATATAAATTAAATACGTGAAAAATTGGGCAATCAAAATGACCATGACATCATTGGACTCTAAGGAGAAATATTCTAGCTCCATGGAGCACAGATGAAAGAAACCATTTGAAAAGCTAGTGAATAGATAGAAGCTATGTACATTTCTTAAAAATGACGTGGAAAATGTAGATTCCTTTTTCTTTATCTTTCTTTTTTTCTTATCGCCAGGACTGTGCATGGGCCAGCCATGATGGACATGCCACACATGGGGATGGTCCAAGATGGCACCAAGTGTGGCCACAACAGAGTTTGTATTCGTAACAGCTGCCAGGGTCTGCCAGTGGTACCTCAACTGAACTGCCCCAGCACCAACTTGGCTTTGATCTGCTCAGGACACGGAGTAAGTGGCCCCTTTTATCTTTAAAATACATTTGAGAGGGAAGAGTTACATTGTCACATCAAAACTTCCTTTGAAAGGTTGACTTGAGTGTTTTTAAAAATGAAGATTGATTAATAATCCTCATCTTCCCACCCAAATGCTGGCTAAGAGTCCTAACGTCCCTTGTTATTAGATAAAAAAGTTATCTTATATTTACCATCTTATCAAAAATTCTCAGACAAATATAATAAGAACGTCTTGTTGGTTAGGGATACAGTGAACATCGTTACGGGTCAGTAGGTTTTATTTTTATTTTCATAACTATGAGCTATTCAATGTGTTTAATTGTCCCTGATGTAACTGCTTGTTTTGCAAGCTGCTTTTGTTAATTTCAGGTATCACTATTCACGCTTGATGAGTTTCTTTTAAAATCATCTTCAATTATTAAAGAATTTATTTTGTATTAATGCATCCCTGAAAAACATCACATGCATTCTGCATTCGTAGATTGTGTTCAGAATTGAAGCTCTGAATTTTTATAGCATTTGCTGAATATTTGAATAAGATGTGATTTCATTAGACAATAAGATCTATGTGTATTTGATACGACCAGAATCAATGAGCAGAAAATGATTTTCACTTGATGACTCTTTTTTTCTTTTTAATATTCTAAACCCTACTTGAGATTTTAAGTTAATAACAATGTTCTTTAAATTTCCCCAGGTTTGCTCCCCAGACGACTCTTGCTTTTGTGACATTGGTTGGGAAAGTTTTGACTGTTCAGTGCGTTCCAATATTACTATTCCCGTGGATTTAGACAGTGATGCAGATAAATCTGTTGTTACTTCTTCATTAACGCCTCCAACAACAACAGTCATAGTAGCAGCAGCTCCCATGAGTGAAGGATTTGACAAAAACGGAATGCCTTATAATGACCGTGACAGTCCTCTCACGGCGCCTGTAAAGGAAGGTGTGTGTGTGTATGTGTAATGCTTTCAATACCCTGGAATTTTTTTTTAATTTCCTTCTGATTCTTTGTGACTTGTTGAAGCTCCTAAAACAGAAACAAAAAAAAGACAATAGAAATAAAAGGACCTTCCAATTTGACATACAAATTGTTGCGAGACTAAGTATCCGATGCACATAAAAGCACGGCAAGAAAACATTTTCTTCAAATAACCTCAGGCTACTTCAGTAGCTTACTTCAAGCTAGGGAAAGATACAAGCCAAAGGTCCTGTTTGCACACTGTAAAA
The DNA here is from genome assembly GCA_037039925.1 of Doris montereyensis. Taxonomy (NCBI): domain Eukaryota; kingdom Metazoa; phylum Mollusca; class Gastropoda; order Nudibranchia; family Dorididae; genus Doris; species Doris montereyensis. The sequence continues at coordinate 278,943 of JAXRKP010000036.1, read as the reverse complement.
ACTTGAATACATGGATGCAATTTTGATGAATTTTTAAAAAGAAAATTGAAAGGCTTGGTAAATGTGGGCAGTTTCTTCTATTCTCTTTAGTATTTATGATGTATTTGTGTGTTTTGGATTTGTTGAGTTAAAAGTTATCATTTATTGTAAAGCTGTTTTGAGGTCGGCCTTTAAAACAGTTAAACAGATATCATGGAATCCATGTTTAACTGCATGTTTGTGATTAAAGTTTTGGAAAAGACCGCATGAGAAACTGAAATTAACCATTTGATTTAATGTATAATGAAAGTTTAAGAATTTCTTGTAATTTTTTACTTTTATAGTTTAATATGTTTATGTAATTTAACTCTTAACACATTGGTGTTTTTTTACTTTTATAGTTTAATATGTTTATGTAATTTAACTCTTAACACATTGGTGTTTTTTTACTTTTATAGTTTAATATGTTTATGTAATTTAACTCTTAACACATTGGTGTTTTTTTACTTTTATAGTTTAATATGTTTATGTAATTTAACTCTTAACACATTGGTGATTTTTTCCCCTCCATTGTTATTGCTTCCTTTTCAAGATGGGGCGGTATCAGCACAACTTTGCTGATCATCATCTTAGCAACAGTTGTTGGAGCTCTTATATTGGCCATGGGAATCACGCTTATATGTTACAGGTCAGTTCTCGTATGACATCACTCGCTATTCGGTCATTTATTTCTAAGTTTATTTTGTGTTTCATACCAGTCACTTATGCTATGCTCAACAGCACTGCTTTTCCTATTATTCATTGTACTAAAATTAGTATACGTAATGCTTAATCATGAGTACCAAATTTGTGGTGCCTGTCATATTTCAGGATCCATCCTCAGTTAAGATAAAGGGAAATTTGCTACGGCCATGTACTGCATTTTTCAAATGACTTTATATCCCATGCGATAACTTTCATCTCATTTTCTTTCAAATCAACACAAATTTTATAAGCTACTCAGTAGACAACAAATCCTCGAGAAGAATCACTGACGTAAATTTTATAAGCCTTTGTTAAAGCTGAACATTTCTACAGGATTAGCTTTCCCCTGTAAGCTATATATAGGCACAGTTATTGGCTAGCCCCAAAGTATTGTTTTGGTTTGGTTTTGGACTTTTATTTATGTCTCACATTTTCAGTGTGAAAAAATACACTAAAATTGAGGATTTTCAAGATTAACACCATTAAATGACCTCATGGCTACTTTTCAGTTATAAAGTACTTCATTTAAGTGTTGTCAGCAGCATGGTGGTAAGGCTGGATCATGATTCCTGGGTTCAAATCTTGGCACTGCTAACTTTGTGATTATGTTTCCTTAGAAAGACACTTAATTCTTCAATGGCCTGAAAGGAGCTTGCCTTTATTACCTCATTTTAAATGTAATACATAATTCTATCTCTTGATTAATGTTCTGCCTCATTGTACCTTTTTTCAAAGGAGAAGAAGTCCTGCAAAGAATGTCAAACCTACGAAGAATGGCGGAAAGGGATCTTCAAAACTAAGGTATTCATAAATACTAAACTTAAGTATTTTGAATTATTTCTCCTGCGGGCAAAAATACTGTGTTAATTTAAAGATACATAAGCATTTGAATTCTAATTCTGCCCTTATTTGTCAAAGTTATATAATTTCTTGCCTTTAAGTCATATAGTTTGACTACCTGCTATTCTGAAATATGACAAAGATTTTTCTTCCGTCTAATAAAGCTATATCTTATATTGTTGTCTATATATCTGATCCAGATTTTATATCATCTGTCATTGTTCCTATCTTATATTAACCACAGGAACAAGAAATTCTGGGGCAAGAAGAAAAAATGGCTGTCCAGTGAAGAAGAAAGTGAGATGAGTGAACTGCCACCGCCGCCTATCATTGTGATGGACCCCAACAGCGCTATGCCTGAAAAGGGCATTCTCAAAAATTCATCAGCCCGTCTGACAGCCATGGATCAGACAGACAGTCAAGGCAGCAAGGAGACCAGGACAGCGTTGGCCCATACATGTACGACGAGGACGAAGACATGGAAGCAGAGGAAATTTGTAACATTTTCAAAGACAGTTCAGCCGATAACTTGGATCACCTTCAGGAGTCTACGAGTTTTGACTTTGTCATACCTCCTCCACCTCCTCTACCTCAGTTTCCGTTATCCGATTATTATCCTTCCTCATCGACGTATATGAGGGCAGGACCAGGTGATGTAGGGGGTATGCCGAATCATGAATACGAGTCGCCCATGTCTCTTCGTCACGAACCTCTCCAAGTTCTGCCGCAACAGGCAAATCCCCTGTGGCGCACAGCGTTGCCGCCTCAAACACTCTCACCACCCCAGTCCCGCATCGTCAAACTGCGTAATCTCAACGACTACATGAACAATAAAGCGACAATCGATCTCTCTCCCTCCCCGATGATCCCCCCACTCAACAGTTGTCTCCGTCTACCTGCACGTCAGAAGATGTGCGAAGCAGTGAAACGGAACCAGATCGTTACCACAGAATCTCACATTCAGACCATAGTCCGACATCAGTCACCAGTGGCTCCACTCAGCATAGACCAAGCTACGGAAATCTCAGTCAGTATATCCTTAAACGCGGAGAAACCACCGCGAATCCTGACACACATGACAATGAACAGACCGACAAAGAATCTAATCACTCAGGCTCTACCCTAAGTACTCTTGATCGTTATTTCAACCAACATAACAACTTAAACGCCGAATTCATGCCAAAACTTTCCTCAGCTCCTCAACATGAAGACCCCTCATCCATTGCTATGCCTCCACCGATGAATCCCATCAATATCCGTAATATTCTGGGCATAGGTCATACCCCAGGATCCACGGCCAGTCGAGACAGCAACAGCACACCTCAGGGTAGTATCAATGGGGATAACTCCTCATTCACCACAGGAACGGGGAAACTCCAAAAACGGTTATGAGAAAAGCTCAGGTTATGGGAGTGAGCAGGATCATGAGAGATTCAGTACAGAGGATAACTCCGTTCAGATTCACATTCACGATCAGAATCACTGTCACGGTCACAGTCGTCATCTCCTCCTAGCTACAGCGCCGTCATCCGTACAGGGCCCAACAGGATTCAGCTTATCCCAGCTGCTCAGCTCGTGGAAAATGGCCAGGAAATTGAGGGAATTCAGCAGGAGCTAAATAAACTGCTAGAGAATCTGCCCAGAATTCACGCTGGTTCATTCGAACGCTCTCCCCTTCAATCTAGTGCTACTCCCAGCACGCCTCTCACAGGCCACTTCCTGCCAGCCGCCCTCCAAAGGAGGACTCCACGGACAATAATGCTCCCTGCATTGACAGAAGCTTGGAGGAAATTCCGGCGCATTTCACCGACAAGAAAAAGAAGGGAAGTGGCCGCAAAAATAGCAAAAGCAAAAGGCCAATCAGTGTTGCTGTCCAAAGCAAGCCCAACTCAAGTAATAGTAGCTTGGATGAAGTGCAATCATTAGTCGACGATGAAATTGTTGCATAGCTCTTCAATATTGTCGACACTTTTTCAGATATTATCTCATGTTGCTTTTTGGGGGGTTTAAATCTACCTTGTCAGTTTTGGGGAAAAAACAGAGGAAGACAAATTTTCTTTTAGTTATTTTTTATACACTTTCTATTCAAATTAAGAAAAGTTCTACCCCTACTCAATTGTAATAAGAGTAGTTTGTCTTCTTAGAGTGTAGGAAAATAAGATCCCTTGCCCCATTGCTTTGGTCTTAAGAAAGAAGATATTGTATTGTTTATTCATAGATCTTGTGAATTTTTAAATTTTTAACTCTCACTTTTCTAGTCGTTAAAAATGCAAAATATATATATAAATATATATATAATACATGTACTTATACAATAACTGTGTACCACATGTATCAGGAATCACCTCAATATAAAAGAATTTTGTGTTTTAAATAATCTGTTGCTTACCCTGTGCAACACAGTCTTTTTGAATATTAATTTATAACGTCCATGTTTTTATTTATTTATAACTTTTATCTGATGTAGCATTTTGTTACAGGAATTTGTTTCTTTTAGACGCCTTTACACAAGCTTTTCTAATGGTATTATATTATATTATATTGTAATTATCGTGAAATTTATGAAAGCTTTGTTTAAATGTGTGTGTGTGTGTGTGCCTGAGAACGGGCCCATGTGTCATCAAATTTCAAAATTGAGTTAGAGTAGGTTTCAAGTAGCTTTTTGTAAGGTGAATCAGCTAGTTTTTTTAATTATTCAAATGTCTTGAACAGTTTCACTTTCAAAGATATCAGGAGTTTGTAAGACATATGAAAATGTGTTTTATGTTTTGACTGTTGTTTACATGGGATTGTCGTTGAATGTACCAGGGACCAGTGAGTGAAGCAAGCCAATCCAGTCGGGGTTCATAGTTCATAGTAACAAATTGGCCAGATCTTTTAATCTCCACGTACTGACAGACGATGGCACTTTGAGTAGTACTGCTTTAGATGTCAATAAAACTTCAATGCTTACATGTTAGAGCATCAGAGCCTGTGGAAGTACATTAAATTAAGTCTCTACTTGAAGTCAAAATAAAGAGAAATGGGCTAACAGGATTTTCTTCTTTCCTCTTTATACGCGAGTAGTGCCTCTGGAGTGTAAACAATTGTATTCATACGCTGTTTGCTTCCTCGTGTCGGGATTTAATGCTTTAAGTGTTGGTATGTAACACGATAAGGTTTGTGTAGAATGAAAACTTGTAATACCATGTTGAGTGGTGAGTCTAAAGGATGTCATCTTGATCCCGTTTTTCAGATTTTGCACATGAAACCATTCAAATAAACAAACTTGTATTCTATAGAAACTAAATTGGGATATGATTTAGAAATGGATAAATTTTGTAAATCTAATACAACTACATTTCCTATAAACTTTGTAAATCTGATAGAACAGTATTTTTAAATAAACTTTGTAAATCTGATAGAACCAGTATTTTTAAATCTGAAACCTAAACTTTGTAAATCTGATGGAACTTTTGATAAGCATATTTTTAATAAATAAACTTTGTAAATCTGATAGACCTTTTTAATAAGATTTTTTTGATTAGCTTTGTAAATCTTTGTTTTAAATCTGTAAATCTGATAGAGCTACACTTTTGAATAGCTTTGTAAATCTGATGGAACTATGTATCCAATAAACTTTGTAAATCTGATAGAACCACATTTTAATATGATAATAAGCTTTATAGATCTGATAGAGCTACACTTTTGATAAGCTTTGTAAACATAATATAACCACATTTCCAATAAACTTTGTAGATCTGATAGAACTACATTTTTAATAAGCTTTGTGAATCTGATGAAACTACATTTCCAATAAGCTTTGTAAATCTGATAGAACTACATTTTCAATGTCTGACATGATTTTGACCTTTGTAGACCTTTAACACAAAATGATATTTGCCGGCATCATCACCCTTTCCTCAGGCACTTGTACAAATAGTGATGAGTGTTGACCAGGTGTTTACTTATATTTGCGTTTTTCCCATGGCCTTATCATATGATGAAACCAAGAGAGAGATGGAAAACTTTATGTATGTGTGTGTGTGTGTGTGTGTTTGTGCGCGTGTGTGTGTGTGTAAGTTAGAGATAAAGTGTGTAAAGTATGCATAAAGATGGGAACAGATTGTTCAATTTATTTATTTTTCATCTGTTCAATGTGTTTAACAATTCTTACACCCAACACTTTTACGTTTTCTTCTGTCTCTTTCTGTTACCTATGTCTTACTGGCCTTACATTGAATCTCATCGACACAACTGTCTGCAAGATCATGAAAATTTTAATAAATTTTGTACGTTTTTGAGAATATGTATAATTATTAATATATATGGTTTTTCTATTGTCTTTACGCAGGTCACATTATATTAACAAATATTTTGCATATCGTTTTATCATGCTAATTTTACATGACAAACTATATTGTACATTATGTTGCAGGTAACAGTTTCTTGCCAAAAATGTTCTTAGCTTAGCCATTATGATCAATTTGAGAAGAAATTAATTGTGCACTGTGAGTATGTCTGTCGGCAACAGTCACTGCTCTAAGGCTGTGTATTACCATGTGATTGTTGTTTTAACCATGTTAGACCTTTTTGTAACTTCTACTACATTCATAAGATTATGTTATGTCAGTTTAAAGATTTTGGATATGGGCTTAAGCTTTGTTTTAGCAATTATTATTTTTCTGTGGGAAATCTTGGTTTTCTGTTTGTTTTTAAGGTGGTAAGGGAGGTTGTGTATTTGTGGGGGGGGGGGGGGGTGTGTATTTCGATACAAAATTGGGTGTTGTTTTTGAAGTTTTTAAAGAGGTATCTTTGTGTTTTATGAACATTTCGATCAAAATTAGATTTTATCATTTGAATCAAAATTGTTAAAATCGATTATATGCTTTTCTTCCATTTCGCCAACAAACTTGCGTCAATGTAGTTGAGTTTATGAAAGATCAAACCAGGGTTTGTATTTTTAGTGTGGTTTTTTTAATTTGTCATCATAGGGTAATGGTTTCATATAGCATTTTGGCATGCATAAAAGGATTATTGTTATAAATGTGCTTTTGATAGGTGCTTCTGCAAAGTTTCAAAGGCCAATTTCTGTCCTGTTATTGCGTTTAACAATCTTTTTGTTTCTCCTTTTTTCAAGCAGGAGATGAATATCATATAAGTATTCTCTCTCTCTAACGAACCAAACATATGAACCAAATGTTTTCATCATTAGTTTTTGCTTCTTTTGTGTTTTCTTGTAAGTTGTGAAATACATTTTTTTTTTTGTCTTAATAGTTAAGAAATATTGCATGTGCATCTATTTCTGTGTATTTTGTTCAAGCATCCAAGTCCAAGAATGTCTCTGCCTCAGCTAAGTATATCCACTATGCTTTCCTTCGTAGGGATTTTTGTTTTCATTCTGTATATTATTATTATTTGCTCCTGATGTAAGTCCCATTAATTCTTGCCCCATCTATGAGTGTGACTAGTGTGAGTGATTTGCAATTTTTCTGTAAATTAATATGGTTTCTTCTTTTTGTCTCTCTTTATAAGATGAACTGTCAGCTTTAGGTGTCTTTCCCAGCTTATTTCTCCCTTCTAGATGTGCCAAGCATTTCAGGCCTTGCTGTTCAATTTGTCATGGTGCTCTTCTTTGTTTTCTCTGGTGTCTACAATTCCTAGCATATAAATATGACAATGAGTAGTATTCCTATAACTTTTGTTTGTTTTCTTTTTAGATTTCATTTACTATACAAAGTTTGTTTACTAGGTAATTTCATCTTAATATTCTCAGACTTTCAATGGTGCTCTTGTAATTCTTATATACTTAGAACCAAATTGTCTAATGACGAGAATTTTCTTGTTCTCTTTTTTCTTTCTAAATATCTTTGTACTTTTAATGATAAACACTTGTGAGATGTCTTTGTGCGTTGAGGTGAAACTTTCATTGAATATCAGTCATGAATTTAACTTCTTACACCCCCCACCACCCCGGGTAAAAATTTACTCCAGTGAAAAAATATTTTGTGCTTAAATCATAAAATCCTCTCAAAGAAATTTTTGTAGGGACATCTTTTTTTAAGTTTGATGTAATCCGTACTATATCGCAAAAACCAAAGATATCAAACTGATGATTTATTTAAGCGGTCTTCACTGTTTTTGTCACAGTGAAACTTTCACTCCTTGTTTTGATGATGTGCAAATCATTCTAGACAGATTCAATCATCTTTGTGTGTATATTTTATTGTTCTGTGCGTTTAAAACCCACAAACAGCCGTCTTCCTGTTAGCATATTAAGTTTTGTGGTCAATTTCTGAAATAAAACCTTCCTCAGTGTAGTAAGAGCTCAGAAATTATTTTAAAATAAATCTCTTTGTCCCATGTTTTTAAATTATACACATTTTTACTAGTGACCTCCAAACCATTTTACATGTATATGATTTGCTTTAAGATTGGTTTCCTTTTGGATTCTGATATATCTTATTATAATTAATGTATATAATATACAGGTAATGTATGCTTGTTTGTCATTTGTAATACCTTAACTTTATGTGTTGTTGAATTCATTGCAGCAATCAACGGCATTTGAATTCTTTATGGATGATTTAAGGTGCATTTTTATGTGACTATGTGTTGTACGTTAGTGACTTTATCTTGGCAGTTTTTATGAAACATGATGAATAAATGATGACACTTTCCTGTTAAGTTTAATGTTTTTGCTTTTTTTTATTTCCTATGTTTATGTTAGCATGGTGAAGATAGATAGTTTATAGTGGATGTTAATGCTTGGCAGGTGTTACTGATAGGTCCTCATCCTTCCTTCCTGTGAGTGGTTGGCAGGGTGCTGCTGGTAGGTCCTACTTCTTTCCTTTTCTCCTTTCAATTATCTTTCATCTTGCTGTTTCCTCTTAATTCACCCTGAGATCACCACATATGTGGAAGGGAGTAAATTCAAGTTCTGGTGTCTTTATCTCACTGTTTCTTCTTAATTCACCCTGAGATCACCACATATGGTGAAGGGAGTAAATAAAAGTTTTGGTGCCCTGAGATCACCACACATGGTGAAGGGCGTAAATTTAAGTTTTGGTGTCTTTATCTCACTGTCTCTTTAATTCACCCTGAGATCACCAGATATTGTGAAGGGAGTAAAATTTGCGTTTTGGTGTCTTTATCTGGCTGTCACTTCTTAATTCACCCTGAGATCACCTCATATGGCAGATGGTGTAAACAACTGCAATGAAAAGTACACATACAGTGTACCTGTAAGTGTGAAGACACTCCAGTATGGTTTGCAGCAAAACAAAACAAAATGTGATGGAATGTCAGTGTTCTCTAACATTCCAATTAATTTGTTTCCATTTCCAGCCATGTACTGGGATAAACACGCTATATATGTACACATAGGTACTTAGGTGTAGCACTAGCAGGTGCTTTCACCGTAGGTATATATGGTCAAAGTGTGACCCTTTTTAGCCTACATACATACATACATACATACATACATACGTACGTACATACATACATACATACATACATACATGCATACATACATGCATACATACATACATACATACTTATGATACATACAAACATACATACAGAGAAGCATGCAACTGTATTCAGTGTAAGCTGTCTCTGTAAGCCGCTAAAGGGTGTTAATGTTAACCGCTTCGTTGTCATCCCACTTCAGGTATAGTGAAATAAAAAATGTTTTAAAGAGTTTTGGACGCAAGCATAAAATGGGTACATTATAAGTGTGTGTGTATATATATATATATACTAAAAAGTACAAATCAGTGGTTCTCAATCTGGGTTCGGTCGAACCCCAAGGGGTAAGTCAGTCTCGTGGTTTTGATGTTTTGAGGGTACACACACACACACACACACACGTGTGTCGGCTCCTTTCACCCAATTAAAAGTTCAGTGAGTGCACGTGCGAGCACTGCGGGGTTCAGTACATCCGACAAGGCTAAGAATCACCGGTCAATATGATGTGCAGTCGGTGAGCCTAATTTTGTGCAGGATACGGACTATAAATTATCTTTAGTTTGTTTGGGGGGGGGGGGAGAGAGAGAGAGAGAGAGAGAGAGAGAGAGAGAGAGAGAGAGAGAGAGAGACAAACGGTGAGGCAGTATAGAAAATATTATACATGTGTATCATTGTACAAATGAAGTAAAGTAAATCCCATATTCAGAGTTGAGCGTAGGGTAATCAGGAGTCGAATCCTGATTTTCTAGGCATGTGGCATATAATATGTAGCCTAATGTGCTAATTTGCCATTGCTTTCCACGTTACTTCCGCCGAGTCTGAATAGACCTAGCTACCCATTTCGCTGCTGGATCAACATGGGGACCAGTCAATTTTCCCCAAACTGGAAATCGAATGCGTGCTTCCTAGGTGGTAGTGGGTAGTCAGACACTCTACCGACTGAGCTAGTGTCGGCTAGATAAATAAACAGAAACAAAATATGGATGCAAGGTAACCACACCAGTTACCTTCACATCGGATTTCTATGGTGAAGCAATTGGTGAGTGACAATGCTGAGGTGACTGATTCGATTTCAATTGGTACTCTTTTGATTTGATGTGATTTTACCCACATCCACCTCGGGGTAGTCTCGGATTTGTTGTGGGTTGGGTTTTTTGGGGTACGATTTTTTTTATTATTTTGGCCTGACTACCCTGTGAAACGTGCACAGAAGTGCCACGATCTGCACACCTCCTTTAATCGTCCAGGAGAAGGGGTGAGGGGAATAAAATCAAGAAAATGGTTCAATCTGTCGGAGTACGAACCCACGACCTTTTGGGTTGGGAGGCTGCACCTTGCCCCTTGACCACCGAGTCCCCTCACCTGGTATTCATGATTTGTTTTGTTTATTCTCTTATTTATATTTGTTTTGACGTCCCCATGAGTAAGGGGTTCTCACATCAACATAATGTCTATTTACTGGGTCTGAATATTAGACCTATATATTAGGCCAATACAATTTGTAAAAGAAACGTGGAAACAAAACAAGTAGCATGCTATAGAAACTACAGGACAGCAAACACACAAGGAACATATGATTATGAATCTATTTCAAATCTTTCATATGTTTTTAACACACCAGGTACAAAGAAAAATGATTTCAAGAGGATCTAAAATGAAGACGGATAAGACATATTGTGGTGCGAAAGTCATCATCACCATCATCCTCACCATCACCATCATCATCACCATTATCATCATCATAACCATCATCATCACCATCACCACCATCATCATCATTATCATCAGTCGTTCCACCCTGGTTGTAGTTGTAGGTATTGGCCACGAAGTATATTTCTCTCTCCTAGGCTATTGTCTCCAACTCTACATCACTGTGTTACATCTTTTTCAGGTCTATATATAATGTAATATCTCTTTTCCAAGTGGATCTTGGTTGACCTCTTTTCGTGTTGCTGGGTTCCTTATAATGTGCACAATCCATCTCCATCTTCTTCTTTTAACTTACAGCTCTATAATAACAAATGCTTTTGCCTCCAGTGGTATTCATTTCGTAATGTACCGATATTTAGTCAGTAGATATTAATTAAGAATCTTTCTTAGGCAGCTGTGGACACAAATTATTTTAGCTTTAAGTCACCAACATTTTTTAACATAAACTGTCCCTATGTGAAATCCATATAAGGAAAACAAGACAGGGGTGACGGTGACCAGAGTAAACAAGGTCCGAAAGTTGTCATAAACTGTCCCTATGTGAAATCCATATAAGGAAAACAAGACAGGCGTGACGGTGACCAAAGTAAACAAGGTCGAAAGTTGTCATAAACTGTCCCTATGTGAAATCCATATAAGGAGACAGGCGTAAAAAGTAAACAAGGTCCGGTTGTCAAAACTGTCCCTATGAAATCCAAAGGAAAACAAGGTCCGAAAGTAA